>JARIHP010000119.1:0-107391 GCA_029282125.1 Mycena amicta | reverse complement strand
TCCGCTGCCTTCCGTTTACGGGCAACAGACTCTTGAGCGATCCTAGGCAAAGCAGAGTGAGATTTCCCTCCGCAACAGGGGAAGATCACTCACCGCGCGATATTGTCGCGTTCAATGTAGAAGTCTCGAGGGCAAGCCAGCTCCTTCAGCCGGGAGATATCATGGGTGAATGTTACGGTGAGCATATCCTCCGGCGGCTCTGAATCCTCCGTCGACGAGATCATTGCACGCAGATTCTGCAACTCTGTTTCACCCGGCTGTCGCCGAAGCTGCGCGGGGTTTGCATCTGACTCTGAGTTATCCGGGTTGGCAAACTCAAATAAGGCGGCGGCAGATGTCTCTTCCAGACCGTCCTCGAGATTGCGAGTGGAGGCGATGGAGAGCGTGTCGTCGTCAGGCCGGATGGTATGGAACGCGCTCCACAACCCAGCCTGACGCTCTCTATCCTCACTAAACAGCCGATCGTGACGAACCCGGTCGCGGATGGAGAATTTGCAAAGAATGGGATCATCGACAAAGAGCGTGCGGCAGCGTACGGTTGCACTGAGGAACGGGGATAGGTAGGCGTCCAGCCAAGGAAACCGGCCAAGTGGGTGAAGCGGGTGGCGCTGAGCGAGGTGTTCGGTGGGGGAAAGATGGGAATGGACATGGTGGACTCGATGCATCGATCTGGAACGTCTCTTGGGAGTCCCAGGGTCACAAACTCGACGTCTTCAGAGCGGTACTCGAGGTTATCGTCGGGGAGATCCGATGTCTGAATCATATCAACTTCACTAGCCGTGAGGAAATGCAGTAGACGTACTCCCGGCACATAGACGAGGTAATCTTGGAACGTGAGTTGGGTGGCAGCTTCGATAGCTTCGGGTCATTGAGATACGCCAACGATGCCACTGGATCGACTGCGAGAACAGCGAACACGCCTCTCCAGGGTACATAGGTCTCCGCACAAAGTTCAGGTTCCGTAGACATTCTCGCAGAGGAGACAGAAGGCTTGTTGTTGAGCTGGGAAGTGTAAGTGCAGATGGTGAGTGGAACTGAGCTGCTTTTTAATCGCAAGAGCCGATTTGAAGAATGGCCCGGCGCAAGGAACAAGAGTCACGAGTTGTTGATGCAACTCGTTGATGTCCAAGGAACAACAAAGCACCCGGGCCGGTGGGCGGTTCAGTGGCAGTGTTTAGCAAATGCCCGCACGTAACTTTCCACTTGTCGCATTCTTCCGTTCACAATGGCTTCTCTACGTCGCTTCTTGCCCGTTCAAATGCAGCGAGGAAGGGTATACGACGCGCGAAACACACCAATACGCACACCCTTTTTCCAAGCCGCCGCTCTCGACCGAGGATCGAAAATCTCCAAAAGGGCACGTTCCCTCGTCTCGCGCTGGCAGAACCCCGATACCAAGGCCGGCAAAGATACGCGCCCTTGCATATTCGCAAGGTGGTGCCAGGTACAAACCAGCCCAGCGTGTTCCTGATGTGCACTTGGAGGGTGTGAGCTGAGTGCGCTCGCCGTAGACGACGACCTTCGAATCTGGCTCGTCGAGGTTTCGCAGGTTCTGGTGCGGGAATCGGAGACGGGAAAGACACTCGATATCCATTCCCACCCCGAGTTGGCAAACGAAATCCAAATCGCGCCAATACATATGCCTCAAAGGGTGCACGCCGCTGTTCCCGTTCGAGGATGGCAAGTTGGAGGTGTGGACGTCAGATATCCTGAGTGATGGTGTGCATTTTGACGAAGAGACCGTTTGACTTCATGGAGGAGCTGGCAAGGGAATCGAGGAAGCGTGGCTTATGAGCAGAAGAAGACAAGAGCGTACAGTGAGAAAGCCCAGATGTATTGCTGCTCAATCGGTTGACGAAGGGCTATTGCTGTTTATACAGGCCATTCAAGCTGCTCCACCGCGGGGTGTCTCTATTCCAGTTCGTCTTGCAGTCCATTCCTAGAAAACCCTGCTAATCTATCAGAGCCGTGCGCCAAGTATGAAATCGCATGTTCCCTCGCAAGGGACGGGGAATCGTCGACCCGGCGGCACTTGGCAGCCGACGATAAGATTTGCTCCGTCTGCACGTTCTCGCCAGACCGCAGAAGAGGCGCCGAGTTGGAGATCACGAATAGTACCCACTGCAGGATCTGTCTAACGTCGGTGTAGCGGGGGCCATCGTTCGCGACACGTGGAGTCATATTGGCAGATTTGCAGCTTCTTCGACTGGTGAATGTTCCGATAAGCACTCCGATGGTGACATGACTGAAAGCGTACCTCAGGACGAGGAATAGAATTGAAGATGGGCACCGGTTATGAGTTGTTATATGTCTCTGCGCCAAAGATCTGATTGTCTCTCCTACTTCAACGAAAATGCATCATACGTCGGTGAGCCTGAGCTGGTCAAATTCGTTTGAAAAAACCACGATACATAATCCCCAAACAATATTTTACCGAATAAGTATGGCATCCTCGAACTCAGGATCCAAAAAGTTACGCCAGACCCGAATCGCCTCTCAGTCTCCCGACAAGGAGGTCCTTGGACTTGATCCAGGCCGTAAGCCAGCCGCCGATAATAATACCCCACAAAACGCCAAAGTAGGAAGAACCCCCGCGCTACGCAACGTGTGAGCAAAACGCCAATGAAGATATCTATTTCAACGCACCTTTCCATTCGTCAATACGATGGCCTCCGAACGCCGTACTGTAGCTCTTGAGCTTGGAGCTCGGGGTCTTGACGAAAGCCAGCACGTTCTTAGCCATGAGGTGCCCGTGCTCCTGCGCCTTGATCGCCTGCTTCTGCTCCGCCCACTCGATGATGTCGCCCGCGGCAAAGATGTTCGGGAAATTTTGGAGCTGCAGCGTCGGCTTGACTTTGACAAAACCGGCGGGGGTGAGCACGTTGGGACCGAGAGACTGGATGTACGCGGTGTTGGGGCCGGCGGCCGCCAGTTGTTTTTACGACGAGCCCGGCGGGTGATCTTGAGCCCGTTCTGGGTCGTGACGGATGTCAAGGAGACGGCGTCGATAAGAACGATCTCGTTGAGGAGAAGTTTCACGCCGCGTTTGGCGAGGTCATTTGCGACGCGCTTGCGGTAGCGGTCTTTGTAGGTGTCATTGGAGCAGGAGGGGTTGACCGTGCACGATGCTGACATCTTTCGTTGGCCATATGTCCTTCAACTCTCCTGCGAGTTCTGCAGGGAGAAGTAAGAAGGTCAAGTATTATTACACGAGAAGCGAACGCACCGCATCCGATAGCTCCACCACCAACAAGCACGTAGCTGTCCGCTCCCGCAAAACTCCTCCCGACGATTCTTGACGTACTCTTTGAATATCTGCCTCGCTGTCTGGGAACGCATGGGATGCGCCCATGCGAGCCCGGTCGCCAGAATAAGCACATCGTACGGCACTGTCTCGCCGCTTCCCAGCGTCAAGACACCAGTATTTTTCACCAGCCTTCTGGGAGATGGCCTGCAACCGAGTCCTGGATGACGACGCCATTGCCGTTGTGGAAGAGCTTATGGTGCGGGACGAGGGCAGCATCTGTCGTCGCGAGGTTGCCGGCCTCAGAGACAATCATGCGCAGAGTTGCCGGTAGAATGACACGGAAGGGGCGAGGGTCGATGAGGGTGAGGGCATATTGGGACGCATCGAGCTTAGCGGACAGTGGGGCGAGCGGGTGTTGACTCCTGCGGTGCCGCCGCCGACAATGACGACTACAAGGTTTATGAGCGAATGGAAGGTGGAGTTATGGCGTGGGCTTACTGGGATTTCCGGTCGTCGTTCTTTTTCGCCGACATCGTATTTCAGGCTAGGTTGCGTTGGCATGTGATTCTGTATTTTGATGGATTCCCGGCTTTGTCACACGCTGTTACACATCTCTCTCGTTTGCCTTCAAACCACTTCAGCCGCCACCGTGTACGCTGATCCAAAAACAAGCAGCAAGAAATTTCCTCAGCCCACGCAATCGTTGCGCCACAAACACATGCAACGCTTCTCTCACTCTCAGAGCTTGGCTTCGCACATACCGTCCACTCTTCGGCGTTCTTACGACTTCTCATTCACTTCTCAAGTCGCGGTCCATCATCCTTCCGTCCACTAACTGTCCCCCCTAATTGACGGAAAGCGTCTCGTGGTTCTTCGACCGCGTGTGTCAACCTGTACTGTGGGCTTTCTTTAGACGTCCATTCTTCCACGGACCAACGACTTCCATACCAACCCTCCCCATGCTGCGCGGTGGCCAGGTCCCCTGATCACTCTGTATTGCTCGGCGTTCCGCTTGATGATGAGAGTCTCCCGGCTCAGGTTAGCGCTGGTACCGGCCACGAGGTCCCCACACAAGTATAAAGGACGGCGCGCACTGGTATGCAAACGATCTCATCCTCAACATGGTTCACCTTGCTCGCTCTCTCGTCGTAGTCAGCTCCCTCTTCGCTCTTGTCTTCGCCATCCCCACCAAGCGCACCGCGGCGCAGGTCGAGGCTGATTTGAGGAACATTTCGACTCAGGTTACCAATCTGGACACCCAGATCAAGGGCTTCCCTGCCAGCGGCCTTGCTGGTGCTCTGGTACGAGTGTACCGTCGGCTTTGCTTCAGCTACTGACGTAACACAAAGGCTATTCACAATGCTGCGACCCCCGCTCACCACCGCGCTGAACACCGCTGCGACCGATACCTCGGTACATCACCTACCACAAACACATCCGTATACTAACGGCACTGTAGACCAACGGCCCTGTGGACGACACGGACGGCAACGCCATCCTCGCCATCGTCCAGGGATTCCAGCCGACGATCCTCGATGCATTGACCCGCCTCGTCCGCGGACAAGGCCGCATTTGTACGTATTCCCTCAAGCTATCAAGCCCATCTCAGTGGATGTAGGCGTCGGAACCCATCTCCGGACTTCCCGCCCTCGTCCACCAGGACCTTGTGAACCTCCTTACAGCCACTCAGAGTCTCGCCGCTGCGCTGATTGCCAACGCCCCCGTAAGAATAATCCACCCTACACAGCTGTCCGTTATTGACTTTGGGGCGATCTTTGCAGCCTGACCTGCAGCCCACCGCCTCAGTCATCGAAAATGCGGTCCTGTCTGCAATCACCAGCGCAGTTCAGGCTTACGCGACGTAGTCGTTGTGTACACGTCCATTGTTTCTCCGTGTGGCAGGTGCAAAAGAAGTGTGAAATCTGTTCTCCGAAGACCTCCGCCTATCTGTGATAGATTTGCTTCTTAGCGTCGAGGCTAGCCCCGGTGGGCGCCAACTGAATATCGCGTCGTCTGATCTGAATCCTGTCACCCAAAGCGCCCTAATCTATGCCTCAGTCTTTTTTATCAGCTGGATCCATGAGAACTTTGCCCGTTGCCTTTCTCTTTTTCTATCGCGAGTGCTGAGAAATCAGAGCCTGAAGAGATCGTAACGCAACAGATCGGAATCGCGAGCTCGAGGTGCGGCGCCGCGATCTCAGAACGTTGCCAGCTACTCAACTTTTTTTTTTTTGCTTTTCTTGTTTGCAATTTGTTTGCGCCAGTGGTCCAGACTCCAGACCGCCACCGTCCACGTCGCGTCAGGTCCACGCCTGCCCGCCGATGACCTTCCCACGGACGTCGGCCTGCACACATCAGATGCGGACCTTGCATCAAACCACAATCAAGCGCGCATAGTTAAGTATAGAAGATTAAGTTGGCGGGATGCTGGCCCCCCACCCTTAGCCCTTCCGTTATCCTCGTCGACGTCGAGGCTGCATGTCGGCTCCCCCGCATGGCAGTGGACCGGCGCCCCCGCCGATGGACCCACTCACGCCTGAGGTCATTCAGTTGGCAAAGGATCTGTTCGTTCTTCTTCAGCTCGCCCATGTACGTTTTACTGACGCGACACAGTCTCGCACTCAAGGTTTACAAGCACCCAGAACCACGAACTGCTCATTGATTCATCTCTCTCTCTCTCGCAGCTCTACTTTGCCGGCTGCTTCGCCCTTTTGTTCTTCGACTACTTCCTTACCCTGGCCGACGAGGTGGAGCTTATCTGGAAATCCAAGAAGACAAGCATGTTTTATATCTTTTTCATGGTGCGTGCTTGTGCTTTTTGTGTAAAGTACGATGGTGTATTCATGGCGAACACTGGCAGAACCGCTACTGCCCGATGGCATTCTGCATTATCACGCTTTTCGGTGGGACTTTCCCTCAGTATACTGGATCGTCTACTGAGCTCGCGTAGCCTACTCCTCCCCACTATGGAACGAGAAGGTGCGTATTAGCCTGCTCGCATACTCAATATTAATCTTCCTCTCAGATGTGAGCTCTGCGCCTCTACAAGCACCCGACCATCCTCATCCGATCCAGATGCAATCAATTCGCTATCGTAGAATGGCTGCAAACCCTCCTCATCGTCGTCCCCGCCGAGATCGTCCTCGTGGTTCGGTGCGTGCCTTCTATCACCTTCGATGGATTCATCATATCTCGGCAGGGTGTTCGCGCTAACGAATCGAAATCAATTCATCTGCGCCTTCCTTGCGGCGATCGTCGTGGCGGAATGTGTGATTGTCTTCTACGCCATGTCCCTCCCTGGTACGAACAACGGTCAGTCGTCTTGTCTTTCGCCTGTATCGTTCCACTTGCTTACAGATTCCTTTAGCCCTTCCGTTGCCCTACATCCGTCTAGATTCCTTTCGAGGTAAGTTGACTATCTCATTCGAATGTACTTGGAAGCTAATTCGACCACAGTCTGCATTCTCTACTCCAACCCAGACATGTACGTCCTCGTTTCATTTACCCGCTTCTCCCTGACACACCTCCACAGGGACACCGCCTACCTTTCCACCACCATCGCCTTCGACAGCATCGTCTTTGCCCTAACCATCTTCACCACGCTCAATCGCGTTAACGCACAATACCACCTCGACAACGCGGACCCCACCCGAGCCGTCTCTCGCGCCCGCTGGACCCTGCGCTCGGCCCTGCGAGTCAACGTCGGCCCGAGACGTGCGACCATCCTCGATACCATCCGCTGGGACGGAACACTTTATTTCTGTGTCATTCTCTCAGGGAATGTGGTGTGGATGGCGTTGGCCATGTTTTCTAGGGTAAGTTTGTCGTCGGCGTTTTGCCTTGTGTTTCCTTCTAACATCTGGTAAACTTAGCCTGGACTCAAATTTATGAACGCCCAGCCGAGCATGTAGTGCGTCCCTTCCTTCCCTCCAATATCCAATATCTGACGCCCTCCCAGCATAACCTCAATCATGATCACCCGCCTGACCCTCTCCGTGCGGAAGGTTGCGCTCGAGGCCACCACAATGCGCACCTCCATTCAGTGGCCCAGCGCGATCTTCTCTCGTGATCATGTCGCCCATAGCCCGGCGACGGCGCACGCACCTACGACGACGATCACGTTTGCCCACCCTGCAGCTGGCCATGATCCATAACATTCGCCTTCCTGGTCTTTTGCTCTAACGACATTAAGTTGGAGGATCCATAGACCGGCCCTGCCCATGTACTGCCATCACGCTAGAAACTTCATAGAAACTAGCACCCAGCCATTGCATAGAGTCCTCCGCTTTCGATTTTCCGCCCTGTACATACATTTAGTGTAGCTGCATACTTTCATACTAGAACACGGTGTACATGGTACAATTTGTGGCTTCGGTTTAAAGGAGAAAGAAGAACGAGAAAGGTCCCTGCGTAATGTAACAACATAATGTAGCGCTCTCCTTACTGGCCTTGCGCAATGCTCATCAAGCTTCCAACGAACGTCAAGATCTGCAGCGGAACGCGTCAGCGATACCTGAATGAAACAAGGGTCAACAACACTAACCAGCCGCGGCCTGACGTCGACGATGTCCTCCGGTACCAAGAAAATCAGCGCATTCATCTTCCGTGCAATCGAAATAGCCAGTTTGGCTGTTAAAAGTTTGGTCGCGTCAGCATTTTCGGCAGCGCGTATAATCAATCGACATGCCATTTTGCCTCCGGTCCTCATAATCCCCATTGGCACTAACATCCAGCACCAAGGTCGGATCGACGATCCCAGGCCGTATCGCCTCCAGCAAGTCAAGGAAGAACAGCCCAGTCGTAATCGACGGGTCCTTGAATGAGCGGATGGGGCGGGACGAGTGGGCCGTGGTGTTGGCCCACTTGAGCATCTCCGTGTCCGAGATGGGTCTCCCTGTGCTCGATTTCGACAGCTGGGTGAGGGTCTTGACGATATTCATCCGCATGAGCTGCCACACCAGCCCCAGGACCAGCGTCTTGGTTCCGTCGGTGATATCAGCCCCTTGGATGCCGACCATGTGCATCCCGTTCTGCTTCGCGAGGTCCACGCAGTAGTTGGTGTTCTCCACGGCCTTGAAGCGCGAGAGTTGACTCTGGTTGGGTGTGACGCCGATATCCGCACCCTCGTCGTCGTCACCGGCTCCACCGCCGCTCGCGTACGATACAGGGTCTTGGGATGCCCCGCCCTTGGGTTTGGACACGCGCCGCCAGACGACGCTGCCCGGCATGATCTTGTCAAAGGCTTGCAGCAAAATCAATCCGTCCTTGAGATTCTCGAACAGGTTGAATACGCCGGGCTCGACACCAAGCGAGTTGAGCCAGAGGGTGAACACACGCGCCTCCCGCTCGCCCTCGGCGTCAAAGTCCTCGACGGCGCCATAGTCCTTGGCCTCCTGCTCGTCGAGCGGCTCCAGTCCTGGGTGTGTGTTGAATAGGTTGGCGACAAACGCAAGGTTCAGACGCGGGTTGCCGGCAACGAGCGAAGAGACGGTGAGGAAGCGGCGACAGCCAATAACGGCCGCGTTCTGCAGGACCTGCTCAGCGCGCTGGCGGAGATCGCGTGTCTGCAGCGGGGCGCGCGAACATTGCTCGGGCTTGAGCTGGTTGAGGAGGATAGTGTAGTTTTCTCCGTCCATGACGTCGCGGCTGAAGTTGTTCACCCGGCGTTTCCAGCCAGCCGCCTTGAGGTGGTAGTTGAACCACCGTAGAAGGATCTGGTCGGCGGTGAGGCGGAGGAGGTCATCGATCGTCTCGCCTGGCTCGCAAAGACGATACAGCTCAGGGTGCAGCTTGATGTCGACCTGGGCGAGGAGTCCGCGTCGGATGATCTGCCATATGAGCCCAAGGATAAGGTGCTCGCGACCCTCTGCAAGATCCGTCGAACCGATATTGACTACGGAGCAGCCAATACCCTTTGCGGAGGTGATGACGATGTTGTTGTTCTCCGTCATTTGGAAAGCGTTGAGCGGGCGTTTCGACGTGGGCTTGTTGAGGACACGGGTGTCGATGGTGTCGGGGACCGAGTCGTTGATGAGTTTACACAGGATAAGCCCGTCCTTGCACTCCTCGAATATCTGCATCGTCGTTGTCGGGATGGGGAATCGCGAGCTAACATCCGCGTCGTTTTCGATGACCTGCTCTGTGTGAGATGGGGTGGATTCAAGCGGACGCAGGACGCACGCTGTTGATATGGTTTGTGAACTCGGTCCGCTCGTCCTCGTTGATTGTGTGGCTCACGTTGGCATTCGAGCCTTGCACGGTGACCTTGCCAGCCTTGGTCACCAAAGCACGCCCAGAACGCATCTTGACATTGAGCTAGAGGGAGCCTGTTAGCACCTATCGGACTGCCATCCGTCTCGCCGACGCACCTCAACCCAATCCTCCAGCTCGACTTTCCCGCTCGCGTCCACGCTCACTTTCTTGAGAGTTTCCCGTGCGAGATCGTACGATTCTCCGCTGGATTGGAGGGTTTGCAGAATAACGGCCTTGTCGACGCGTCCCGGCGAATCAGTGTGAATCGCACTTTAGCTGGTTCAGTGCTGTCCGTTAGCGAGCAGAAAGCGCACTTGAAGCGATTTATTAAATCGAACATCTCATCGCGAGAGACTTCGGGGTATTTCTTTTGGAGTCGGAGGGCTTCCATGGTGGGTGGGTGGAGAGAGCAAGTGATGGCTGTGCTTATAAGCCTCTTTCGTCATTCTCGGTCACCATCTCGCGCTCGGCGCTCGCAGTCCGCCGCAGCCCACAGCTTTATGCGCAGTCTATAGTCATTTCTTCAAAGGCTGTCCGGAGTTTTTGCTTGAATTACTCCGCTGGACAAAGCAAAGGGCTTCAATTCAACACCCGAACACGACTCTGTGCTTGTAATCCTTCACGGCACCCTTCCAGGCTAATCAAAATCTCTCCTCCTCGATAAAGGGATCACCATGTCGGTACAAAGGGTCAAAGGCGCAATGTTCCGTGCATATCTGAAAGACAGCAAGTCTCAAAGACCTATTTGAAGCCTCAAGCCTGAATACTAGACTTCGCCCCCTCCCCAAGGATGCCAGTCACCACTCGCCAGGCTCTGCGACTACAAGGTCTTCCATCGCCAGAGATACCAGCAGAGGCACCCAAGCCGAGGACTCCACGCAAACCCACGACTAAGGGCCAAGAACCTGAAAGAGTGCAGCCACTCCCGCGCTCGACGATCCCTCTCGGATCTTCCCGGCGGCCGACTGAGCTCGCTACGCCCCATCGCTCGCCATCGCCTCTAACGTCTCTCGCATCTTCCTCGCACTCGGGCTCGCAGGCACTCTCCTCCCACAGCTCCCTCTCCAGCGAGGCCACGATCTACGACACGTCCCCCAACGCCGTTCCGGGGCATCCCACGCTACAACGCATGTTCCAGAAGCCCTGGCTGCTGCACCCCAACTGGGAGTTTAGACTGGATTTGGCGGGGGAAGCTTTGCATCTGTATCGCCCGAATTCCCCTGGGCCTGGGCCTGATACGTCTGGAGATCAATGGGTCGATGTTGGACGGATGCGGGAAAGACATCCCGCTGAAGCTCAAGGTGCCAGTGGGCCGTCACGAGGGACGCGTTCGCCATCGCCGTTGCCTACTATTGTACGCGTATCGCGAGATCCGGGAAAGGACAAAGTGGTACGGCGGCCGTAAATATCATGATGTTATCCGAAGCGACGATAAGATTCAACGAGCATGAACATGGAAGCAAAGTTGTTTGCCGATTTGTTGGTCGCTGGTGGTGGTAACAGGCACGAACCGGATTAAGCAAGATTGAGCAGGACGTCACCGACGAGGCCGTGGCATTTTCCCATGAATCTCGGTCCGCCTTGGAAACGTGGGTGCCACGTGGTGTGTTCCGTTGCAAGTCTCTTTCCGACCTCGATGCTAGCCTCGCCGACGACCCCGCTCTTTTCATTGTCGGTCGCTATGGCTTAATCAACACCTCAGCAACAATGTCATCCTCTTATGAGATCGTCCGACGATCCATGAATCCCTCGTAAATCTCCCGAAAATCCAGCCACAAAGGCACTCCACTCCACAAACTCGCAGCTGCATTCCGACAATTTCCAGCCCTCGAATGGACCCCGACTCTGGCCGATTGAGGGTCCCGGCCATAGCCGGCCGGGAGCGGAGCCGACTAGTGGTTACGGCTTCTCTGATAGACCCAACGTTCCTTAATCGCATACATCGCGACGCGCCTAATATTAAAGTGCAGGAACTTACCAATATCGCCATTCCTTTCCTTTCCCTTGATTCGTTCTTCGTTCCTTAGGCATCTCTCCTATGGTGTTCCGTCTCCCGACCCATCTGGACAACTTCATCCCGCCCCCCGCCGCACAGACTCGCACACATGCCGCAGCCCGTCCATGGCGGGGTACCCTCACTGTACGTGGGATGAGGGCGTCCGATCCGGCGAGTAACCATGAGATTCGCGTGACCGCCGTCGAGATGGACGGTGACAGGTGTGTTTTCCTTTGCATTCCATCTAAAACTCATTCTCTACAGCGATGCAGGCAGATGGCCTTCCCATTTCTTCGCCCAGATTGCCCACGGCCGGCCCATCCAGCGCCAGGTTCGTGAATGGATCCAGCAACACGCACCGCCCATCTCGACATTCATGCCCGACCGCCTTCCGGACCCCGATTCCAACGTCGTCAACGTTGCGACCTTCCGTTCCCTCTCGCGCCTGCTGTTCGAGCAACAGCTTGTCGCGATCGCCCCCTGGGGGACCGACTCTTTTCCCGGCGGTGGAATCATTATCATCCCCGCCGAGCATTCCAGCGCGCTTTTAGTCGCCGCTCTATTCTTTTCGCAGTTTCCCGCCATCATCACAAGCACTAGCACAAGCTCCGCTCCTTTACAATCCTCCTTGACACCCCTCGTCACGACGCGCACACAGCAGCACAATCCCTTGGCCTACAACTTGTACACCCAGCCTGGCCCCAGCAGCGCAGGCACGAACAATCCTTACTATCAGTCTCCGACCACCTATCGCTCCCGCACTAGCCCCCTCCGGGATGACGGCTCCCGTAGCCCCCCGGATCGCGCAGAGCAGATGATTAGCGGAAGCAGTCGCTATCGCCCGCTGATTCCTCCTGGCGAGGGTCACGGTTATACTGTCACCCCCAGCCCTCCTCATCCCTCGGGATATCAGCAGCAGCACCAGCAGGATCCGACTCAGTACGGTTCCTACGAGGCCTACCCGCCGCACCCACACGGCGGCTGACCTACGACCAAAAACAAATCGCCCGGTGGACACGCTCGTCATTCGTCCTTTCGACCATTCTCGATAACCCCGCGGCTCTACATTTATCCAGCTTTCCAACAACCACTACCCTGCTTTTCGCTCGACTTCCATTGCGGAACATCGACGCGCCTCCCATCACTGTTCTCGTCTCCTTCGTTGTATTGGTATTCGGCCTCTTGGCCCACCTCGTCCGTCGTCTGTATCACCCACCCATCCACCCAGCCGCACTGCACATAGCCACTAACATTCCCCCCGCACCGTCGCTCTCGCTCTCGCTCTCTCTCGTGGTATCGGAAGGAAAGAAGAAGAAGAAGAAGTTGTGTGCTAAAAAAGAACTATATCTGTATTACCAGCTCTCTCCCCCCAGTCCCACACCCTTGCTATAGCCTTTGGATTACAGAAAATGTATTATCAGCGTTTTCTCGAATTGTTTTTTTTGGATGGTCTTATCGAGGTGACACACAGTGCGCATGCGCACCTATCTGAGTGATCGCAGACGTTCGTGAGAGATGTACAAAGGAGCAGACGAACTCTCTCACTGTTTTCCGTAACAGAAACGTTACTCCTGTCCAGGCTTTTGGTCGTTTATAAATCCGCCACCACTCAAAAAAGAATAATCTCTTGAGGACATAGTTATAATTTCCTCTTGGATGTTATACACACAAGGCGTTTTGGAACACACTTCCGGAGTCCTTCACTCAACTCGCCCGGGCCTTGCGATCCACCAAGAGCCTTGGGCATCAGAATGATGGCTGGCGTAGAAATCCTTCAGCGGACTCAATTCTCCCCCAGTCGTCAAGTAATTCAAAGAGCAAGTCTGTACAGAGTAAATCTATCTACCAAACTGACTCCTTGAAAAGGTTACGTCTCGTTGTGAACACAACACAATGTGAGTTCAACTGAGTTCAATTGCATTGCCACTGTGAGATACGACCGGGCAATTTTGTTCGAAGGATCAATATCTGCATATTCTTTGTTCAACTTGACCGAGGTCCGAGACGCTCTTTGCAGATCCCGAAGCGCTGGAAGAGTTGCGCGCCGCGGCGAACTGAGCGAACTGATCGGCACAGCCGTACTTTGCTTCCTTCCTTCGTTCGGATCGACAGATGATTGTCTGTTGGCTCTCTAGCTCTTCTTGACGATGGACGGCCTAGGGATGGCTGCGACTCAAGACACCCCAGCCCCGTCGCTTTCTTCGTATATCCCATCCCTTTGGCTTCCATCCAGCATTCTCACTGTTGCATGTGCTTTAGGCAACACATGAGTCGTTTGCTTCATCTGCTTGACGAGCAAGTGGCAATACTGCGCCGTATAGACGAGAGACAATCTACAGCGGGTGAGCAGTGGTTCAAGAACTCCTCCAAGTCATTCATAAAAAATTACAGATCTCTCGCAACAACCGATTCCCGACGTGCCCTGCGTCCAACAGCTCGGCCTGGACTGCGCTTCTCAACTCAGCGTTGACGAATACTATTCAGCCCCGAGTAGAAATATGGCGGAGTGGCCTGGACGCTCTGCTAGTTTTCGTAGGACCCTCCCTCGCACGTATATCGTTAACGGCAAGCTCACCCCCGTCCAAGCTCGGTTTATTTTCCGCCATTATCAGTGCATTCTTAGTCAACTCCATTGCGAGCATCTCTCCCGACAAGACTGACCGAACAAACGAGCTGCTCGCCAATCTCACCGACATCGTCCTCACGATCCATAACTACTCCGCGACGAGCTTCAAAAGTCCGGCACAGTTCCATCCAGACCCAGTCAATGTCCGAGTGAATGCATTTTGGGCGCTGTCTCTCACAATCTCAGTGCGTCCAAGTCCTCTTGTGAGGTCAGCAGTCGCTGACTCTCCCTCACAGCTCGCCATTGCGGCCCTCGCAGTTGGATGCCGCGGATTTCTCAACATGATAACCTGGTCCAGGCATAAGAAGGCTTCTCAGCGGCTCACAGATATATGGGCTCGATGGAATTCGGCGACTCGCGTCCTGCGTCCAGCGATTGAGCTGCTGCCACAAGCCCTGATACTCCCCGTCTTCCTCTTTCTTTTCGGAGTATTGGACATCCTCTTCTCCGGTGTCCGGGCACTCCGTCCGCTTCCTCCTTTCCTGTTACTGGCCCTCGTGATATCTGTGCTTTGCGTCACAGGTGTAGCCGCTCTCCTCGCTTTTACAGTCGTGGATGCAAGCATCCATCCCGAGAGCTCACCCTTCCGATCCAATCTCTCCTACGCAATTCACACCCTCGTGCTTCCCCGGTTAAGACGTGCGCGTCGCGTTTTGCTGATATGTCTCCGACGTAAACACGGTGCTCGTCCTGCACCTGGGGTCAATCCGTTCACGCCATCTCCACGCCTAGACAGCGGAAACCGGCGACTTGTATCACGAAATGGTTCAACGAACGCACGAGGACGAGAATCTGGATCAAGCGGCCGGCGCCCTCTTCAGCATTCGTCCACGACGATACCACTACCGCCCAGCGCGTTCGAATCTCACCCCAAGTCTGCAACACACTTCCTGCACCTACTCTCGCCCGAAGCCAGTATACGATGTCATCGTACGGCTGCAAGCGTAATTATACGAATTCAGGCAGTCGATCCACGCAGTGAGCTTTCTCTAGCTCTCCATTGTCTCCTTGTGCTCAAGGTGGCGCCTAGAAATAATTGTCTATCCCAGAACACACGTCGAAGATTTACTTACCGCGCTAATCTCAGCCGCCAAACGATCTCCTGGTGGCTACAATCTTGCCTACCCTGTGGGACTCGTGGTTTATCCGGGCTATTTCTGTAATGCTGCTCGAAGAAGACAAAGATCCGACAGAGCATCCGCTCATTTTACACTGTCTCAGCTCGAGGCAGATGATCTGGAGTCAGTCCCTCTTCGCCTCGGCATCATTTACACAAAAGCGCCACGTGTTCACTTTCCTTCTGGATGTGCTATACGCAAAGATGCATGCAATATTACCTATATTGCCAGCCAAAGCGGATGTCCGTATCGTCGATCTGCTTTTATCGCCCCAATTCACATTGGCTGCGGTCCCGGTTACTATTTCAACCAGTCGACTCATGCGTTCACTCGTCTACCATCTGCCGTGGGACCGCCGACACGAACAAATCCACATCGTGCGCTGGATAATGAAGGTGACAAGTCCCTCGCATGTAATCTCGCTGTATCTTCGAAATTTTCAAGAACTATCTGCGGCGGACATCAAGAGCTTGAGCTGGGCACTATGTAGTAACATGTTCACCATTGTCGACATCGTTTCACGGGTCTGCCTCGAGGGCGACTTGGGGGATTCAAACGAGCAGGAGGCCGTCGCGGAGCTGTGCGCTATCTGCCTCACCAAGTTTATCCTATTCCGCGACCGGCTAGAAGCCCTCCCCTTCCCGTTTGACCTTGTGCAAACCTTTCGGCACGTCTTGCGCAAATTCACCCTTTCGCACGACTCGGATACATATCAGAAGCTCACTATCATCGTTGAATTTGTGCGCCGGGTCCCGGATGCGAGGTACGCTGATTTCTTGGAGGAGTTCCGCGATGTTGCCGTGGGAGGTGAGCTTGTTCTATTGGGCAACATATGCTTTTCTCTGATATCTCCTGAAGACTGGGTACAAGACGAAGCTCGTTCGAGCTGGGAGAGCGATAATCTTAGCTGGCTGCCAGTGGTGAACTCCGCGCCTTCAGACATGCAAGTCATTTTCCGAGTTGCTTCGAAAACTCTAATTTTCTCGACCAGCGAGACCCACAATTCCGAAGATACTGGATAAAATTCTGCTTTTCTGCATGGACTCGAGCAACGGTCGTCCAACACAATTTCCCGTGACGCGTATAATTCAATCCAATCCTCAGTGTATTATCTGCTCTTCTTCTCAACTATCCCTCCATCATTTTTTCCTAGTGACTCGTTCGGTAGTCACCCGGCGTCCCGAACATGATTCATATATTCGCGCGGCGTTCATTCCAACTCACTTCTCGCTTTCCCCCTCTAATGCAGAATCTTGTCTCAGAACATCCCGAAACCGACGTGGGTCGCCAACTCCCGCTTGTTGACCGGTGACTGAGATGAATAGCCACACGACGTCCCCACTGGGCCCATCGACTTTGCCACCGCCGGCCTGCCCGAATACTCCCACTACTACGCCATCGTCCTCGACTCTCTCTTCTCCAAACACGAAGTGACCGCCGTTCCTCGCTGCAGCTGAGGATTTTTCTCTCCCTGGGACGTCGCGCAGATCAACCGCGCCGAAAAAGCAATCACCAACATCTCCTACCGCAATGGGCAACGCATCATCTACGATTCCGCCGAGCTCTCCCAGTCAATTTTTGACAAAGTACGCCCGGAGTTGAAGGACATTGAGGAGATCGAGGAGGTGGGGTATGCGGATGGGCTGAAGGTGTTGCAGAAGTGGAGGATGGTCGGGTTGAATGAACGGTTGCGGTTTCTGCGATATCCGGTCGGTGGGTTCTTTAAGAAACACATGGATGGGCATTATGAGAACGAGTGAGTTTGTGGCTTGCTTTCATTTCACCTGCAGCGGAGTTGACTGCAGTCTGATTGCACAGAGAGACGGGCCAGCGGACGTTCTACACGCTGCAATTCTACCTCCCTTCAGACTCTTCTGGATCGGACGACAGTTTCCGCCCGGCTAAAGGTGGCTCGACGCGGTTCATTGGGCGCAAGGGCGCGTATGCAGACGTGCAAGCGATTCCCGGACGGGTCCTTGTTTTCCGACATAGTCTGCTGCATACGGGTGAGGAGGTACGTGCACTGTTTTGAATCGTGTTGTCATCTTTGAACAAACTTACAAAGGTTACCGATGGAGTCAAGTGCGCTGTTCGTTCGGATATTCTATACGAGAAGGTTGGAGAGCCGGTTCCTTTCAAGGAGTAACATGAGGCGTTATTATAATAATCATAAAGAAATTGTTGTAGATACAAGCTGTACTTGCTCAAGTGGAACCCAGCACCTTGGCAGGATCTACGCCAACCTTGTCCTTGATCTTCTCATTCACCTTACTCACACCGCGTTGCGCCTTGCCCAGCCCGAACCCCAAACTAATCCCAGCAACGTCCGACCGCTGCTCCGAGCGCAGAGGACCGCGCTTATGCTCATCAACCGTCTTGTGCAAACCCTCCAGCGTCGTCCAGCCACCTTGAAATCCGAGCCCGCCCTTTGCTGGCGGCAGCCGCGCGCGAGAGTCGTCGAAGATGAGATTCACATTGACGAGGTTGAACAGTGAGGGCTGGAGATTGACGATGTCGCCTGAGAGTGGAGGGAGCAGCTTGGCGAGAAAGGTGCTAGATTTGCATGCGAGGTAGTACCACTCGATGGCGTGCTGGAGCGGAAAAGATAAGTTAATGAGCGAGGTACTTGGCTGGAAAACTCACAGATAAGAGAATCATCAGCGTTGGCGACACGAATGGAAAGAGGGTCTCGCCGTCCATGAGCGTCGAGAGGGTGAGATAAACGTCGCCGTATGTCGGCGGTGGGCCGGGGTCGGTGATAACGAAGGCTTGTCCACCGATATCCGGATTCGTACCTCCGTTGGCGAGTTCAATGAGTCGCTGTTCGTACAGTAGATGTGCAAGTGCGCCGTTCTCGACGTAGGTGAAGTTCTGGATGATTGCGTCCATCCAGGTGAGATTAACCTGGCGGACCAGGTATGCACCTGTTCATCTCAGCAAAGTAGAAGAATGTAAAAGACGGCACGCACCACATAGCATATCGCCTCCCGGCCCAAAGACCCCATTCCCTGGACGAATACAGCCTGTCCTCAAGACCCCCGCACCCGAAGCCGACCCATCCGCCGCCCGAACGCGCCTCTCCGCCTCGATCTTGGTCACAGCGTAGTTTGAGAAGAACTGGTCGTGTCGCTTCGGTAGGATGCCCTCGTCCTCATTTATCGGCTGGACGAAGAACTTGGGTTCGCTCTCCCAAGGCCACAGCAGGAAGCGAGTCCTTCTGACGGACACGGAGCCCGACGAGGTATATATCATGGTCGACGCCCCGATAGCGCGGGCCGCGTCGAGGATATTCTGGGTACCGTTGACATTGACCCGGGCGGAGTTGGGCAACAGCGACTCGGTTTTCTCGTAGAAGCGAATATTCGCCGCCGTGTGGAAGATTGTTGTCTCGGACGCGTCGTTCTCTGGCCACGGCGCGTGGAATGCATCGTTGACGGCTGCTTGGTCGGAGATATCGCACTGTATAAAGTGCACGTCCTTGGCCTTGCCCGTGGTCAGGTCCGATCGAGAAGGTAGCCGGATATCGATAACTCTAATGCGCTTCGGGTCCTCACCCCGCTGCAGCAGCTGGATGACGATCCATCCCCCCAGAAACCCCGCCTGTGGATGTCACCGGTCAACAAACGAGTTTTCTGCGAGAAAAAGTTGGAGTTATTCACACCACCGATGACGATATACCTACGGCTGGTCTTGGGAGGGAGCTGGTCTGCGATGGAGACGGGTTTGGCGCTCAGTTTGGCCGTAGTCGCGCGGACGTCGTCCGGGGTGCATCGGTGAAGTGAGAATGCGGCTGCGTCCGCAGGGAGACGAGTCAGGCGGCGATCGTTCCGCCAAATGTACAGAGCGACAAGCACAAAGCATAGGAGGACTTGGCCGACGACGACGAGCCACGCCATGGAGGCTCTCGTCAAGCTCTCGTACGACTCGAAAATAATCCCACATGTCATTTGAGATGACATGATTGATCAGCGGTGTTCCGATTTGACGTGGACCGCCACTGATGCGGTCTCTTTCCGTCTTTCTGCTTTTTTTTTTTTTTTTGCTTGCCTAGGCTATTGAACTGTTGCGATGATTCACTCTGCTCTGGCGCTCACACGAACCCTCTTCGGCTCATCTCCTCTCCGTGATACAGCATGCGTCGCACGTTGGCAGTTTAAACTTTACTCCAGGAAAGGGTTCAACGGCGCTTAACTTGCCGACAAAAGGCGTTCGTCGCCCTCGCCCTCGTTCTCCCAGTCCCTCCTTCTTGATCTCCTTGCACCCATGCTGCCTGTCCTTATTGCTCTTTTATCCTTCCTTCCGCTCATATTGTGCAACTCCAACCTGCCTCAGGCTGGCGATGATGGTTCCGGAGATGCTCCGACTCAAGCTGTAATCGCAGATCCTGTAGGCGTCGTCCAATGCTGTGAGTCGGGCGCTCGTTCCTCCATTTTCAAGCCCACGAAAACTTGCGTTCAGTGCCGTATACGTTCACACGGACCGGAGGCGTCCCGCCGTACAATTTCGCAATCTACAACGAGTCAATCCTGATTTCGGTGTCTGAGTGGTACTCGTATTCATCATATACAGTGATAACGAGAATATATTCGACGTCGCCGACATCAACGACACCAGCATAACCTGGACGCCGACACAGGGCGTAGGTGCAACGCCAGATGTTCCGGTGAAATTGTACGTGGAATGTATTTCCGGCGCGGACGTTCTAAATGGCTCTGAACAGCACGGCTCTCATATCAGACACTAGCACCTTTCCAAACAGCGAATCCGCAGAGGAGGAGATCACCGCTGGATCCATTGCAGTTGATGCCCAAGGGTGAGCGTTCGTTTTTCAACTTTTTTCTTCGCCTCATCCATTCAACTCTAGAAACTGCGCTAACGCTCCGTACATCATTTCTTTCCTCTTCTCCTGCATTTGATTCTGAGCTCATTGCAGTGTGTCAATAACTACGACCTCGGCCTCATCAGCTCCACCGAGTAGCACGTTCACACCAGTCACGATTGTGAAGGATACACAGTATGTCTATGGAAGCCTCTCAGGCTTAGTGCCTCAAGAACTGACGAAATCTCATCTAGCACTATCAGCCCAGATGCGACAGCACCGCCGACGTCTTCTACCTCGAATGGCACAAGCTCTGCTGTCTGGTCGAAGACTCGAGTAGGCTTCGGCGTGCTTTCTGCTGCTGCTGCTGTGGTAAATATACTCGTTTAGATAATTCACTGCTTAGATCCTATGGCTGGTGGCGTTGAAACGGGATGTCTCATGGAGTGATCACCACAAAAAGATTATCCACTGGCAGATTACATTCCGAGCAGTGATTCTAATCTTCCTTCAATGACTGAACACCTTTGTGTTTGCGTTGATGTAGCTTATCTGCGCCGCACGATACGTATCCTGTCGAACACATGAACTTTCCAAACCTATATCGAGTACAGAAAACTCACGGGAATCAGCGACGTCTTGTTGCTGTTCAGCTCAAGAGTCATCTAGGGTTTCACTTCAGCACCGTGTTTGAAAGATAACGATATTTGGAGAACGTACGGGATCTTTGAGAGTGTATTTGGCCCAGTTGGGACGCTGAATTCCACGACCGTCGTTCGGATTGAGGCTGGTTGCAAAAGAGACCCAGTAATCAACCATGAGACGGCCTAGCGCAGCAGCAGCATCGCCCTCTTGGAACGTAGCGGTAGAGTTGTAGACGTATGGGACCTCCGCCGTGTGCATGACTTTGCGAAGGAAAAATTACCAGATGCAACCAAAAGCAAAATTGATGTGCGTACCACCGAGATTCGCCAAGCCAACTGGCTCTCCAGCCAACGGTGGAGGCGAGAGGGCATGTGCAACTGGACCAGTGAAGAGGTAGCTGTACACAGGTACCCCGAAGCCGGTGAATGTTTGCGCCACGGAGCGACTCGGGGCTTGGAACATGATATCGCCCACTGGCGAGCCAAATTAATCAGCGCGGGGTATACAGGTACAAAAACACGAACAGAGGGCAGCATATCGCTTATACTGAGAGCTCAGCCCGAACGTCTCGTTGCCAGTGTTGAACGGCGAGCCAAGAGCGGGTACGTCGGGGTACAACTCCAAGAGCTTGTCGGCTACCGCACCGACTTGGCCAGCGGAGGCAATACGCGAGGTGTAGTTTGAGACCATATGGCCACGGATGAAGGCCGTGGAGTTGGTGAGTGGAGTAGTGAAGTATGTTCCTTTCAAGTATATTCAGTTCCATACCGTGAACCAACACGTGTCGACTTTACCTTCGTCCAAGTTATTCCCCAGGATGATTGGAATACGAGTAAACTTTCCCTGTTTGAGGAGGACGGAGGGGATATCTGGCAGAAAGCCATTTGGACCATCAAGTGTCGGCGCCCAAGGATAGTCCTCGTCCGAAGCGGAGTTCGCTGCAAGAACAGCGGCAAGCAAGTCGGCGCTGCTCACGTTGGACTTGTCGTTTTGTAGGCAGCCAAAAACGTTGTTAGTCTGCGTAGCGCAAGAAGGCGGGAGGGTTTTGACGAAGTTATCCCAATCGTCTTGGCGGTGCGCTGCATCAAAGACAGGAAGGAGACCACCGGTACCGGATTCGAGGATCTACGTCTTCTCAGATTTGAACGCGACGAAGATCACTCTAACAACGCACTGCGGCACGAGCCAATCCTTTCAGCTTATCGTTGGCCTGAAGAGAATAAACTGCATTGGACCCAGCGCTCTCCCCGAATATTGTGACCTGGAGGGAATAAATATCGCCTGTTCAATTCATATGTCGGCTCCTCACCTTGTTCTTATCCCCTCCGAATGCGCCGATATTCGCATTGACCCACTTTACCGCGGTGAGCTGATCTTGAAGCGCGAGATTGAGCGCGCCTTTTGCTGCTGCCCTCGCGCCCGGGCGGGAACCCAAGAGGTCCGAGCCGGTAGTTCAGACTGACGTAGACGACCGGAGTGCCCTAGAGAATAACGCGCGATTGAGTACATAGAGCTGGCGAAAAGGGAGGGACGAACACGGGCGATACTTTGTGAAATGATTCCTGTGGCATTGTAAAACTGAGACGCCGAAGAACCCACTGCGCGAGTCAAATCAACGTGAGATGCAAAGGAGATTCCAAGTACGTACGTTTATATCCTCCGCCGTGGATCCACAACATGACTGGGAGCGCTGCGTCTTTATCCAGCCCTCCGGGACGGAATACGTTGACCGTTAGGCAATCCTCTGAGCCGGGGCCAATCTGTGTTATTTAAAAATCAAGCAGCCGGTATGATGAGGGGGTGGAGCATACTGGGGCCAGCTGTAGACAGACACTACCGAAGGTTGTGGCGTCCAAGGTCGCAACGCTCGGCTGATCTTGCTGAATCGGAGGCTTGAAGCGCAGAGAGCCGATTGGCGGTTGCGCGTATGGGATGCCTAGACGAAATCGATTCAAAAAGAGGGAACATTACCAAAGCAGGAACTTGCCACCGTAGAATTCAACTGTGCCGTTGAGGTATGCTGCGCCGGTGAGCGTGGTTTGGCCTAGTTGCACGGTTGGAGCATGGCCATCACACGCGTTGACTAGTGCGACGTTCACGAGAGTAAAGGCGAAGGCGAAAATCACTTGGAAGCTATGCATGAGTGCGGGCTTTTCAGATGAGAATATCCCGTTTCACCAGGGTTTTTATAGTTGAGCGCCCCACAAGGATATCGTAAACCCGAGTCCCTCCAAGGCTACAGAATAGAAGTGGTGCCATGTCGAATATATTGGAGAGACCTGCGAGCGTGCCCGATGCCGTCGCGCACGCTCGACAACGCAAGGGAGCGCCGCCAGACACTGCCCTCCGCATGTGATCGTCTAGTATGTCGGCCGCAGTCGTGGCCGCTGTTACGTAACTGTGCTTTCTTTTTGCACCCAGAGGGCTTCTTGTTAGTAGCCTCTCGTTGGAGAGGTCAAGCTCCAGAAAAATCCGAAATGAGTCGACCCGGGCCCGGCGCCAGCGTAAGACCTGAGGCTATTTGCGAAGCCACGACGCTTCAAGTTTCAAGTTTCAAGTACCAGCGTTGTTGAGTCTTGCGACATTGATCCATTATCCAGATCCGCCGTTAAATGCTTCGCCAGAGGTGGGACGGGACAGCTCGCAGGATTTGGCGGGATGACGAAAGCCGAGCTATGCCGACGATCAGTGGCGATGCACTTTGCGTTGACTCGTGAACAGTTGAACGCGCCGAGGGGAGAATAAAAAAAGAGCAAATCCTGACAGTGACAAAGCGACTCGCGATGAAATGGAAAGCCTCAAAATGAAGGAATTGTGGTATTCCCGCTACCTTTAGGTAGTGGGTTTAGAGACGAAACTGCAAATTCAAAACAGAAAGATGGAGATCAGGGCGGGGCTGTGTAAAGTGGAGTGTCCCGGTCCGCTTCGGAACCGCTCTGCGCTTGGAGTCATTTGTCGACGCAAGTTGTACATGTGGAGCAAGAGTTTTTCGCTCTCTGAGAGTCTCTCAGGCTTGCACAATGCTCGCCGTCGTCAACGCCATTCCGTGTACTGCCGCCTCGGACGCCTCCGTCTCGCAGTCTCGCATCTCCTCTGGTGTGCTGCCATCCTGCGACTTCTTACCCGACGCTTCTGGCCGCCTCGTTACCCGTGCACGCTCTGTACCTGGCTCATTGCCTATGCCGACGGGCGAACTTTTTCTGCTGATACCTTCTTGTACTGCTCCGCCGCGACGTCGACTGGGTCGATCTCTGCTGCGGCTGCTCCCGGCCCGAGTGCATCGTCAATCCGCTTTTCCTCTTGACAGGATCTTTGACATACGCTCCGGACCTGCTCATGCTGCCGTCCACGGTGGCTCCCCCTCCCTCACTGGCAAGTGCTTCCACCACGTCCTCTGGATCAGGTGTGTTCTCCCACCTGTCGTATCTGCGGTCTCATCTGACTGAGAAATTGTTCCGTCAGGACCGCGGTACATCTTCGCACTCCTGTAGCGACGACCTGGATCATTCCTCTGGGGCTTCATTTTTGCTTGATAATTTGTTTGGCTTGAATAAACCTCGTTGTCGCACGGCCATTTTTTATGTGGGTCCAACACCTCATGCATCTGCATGGCTTGGACTTCTGTGATGATATACGCGACTGCAGAGCGACCCTCCTCGGTCATATCCTGTCAGGTTCATGTGTTGAGTATGCCTTGCACCCTCAATAAACCGAATGAAGGCGCAGATGATAAGCGTTATCGTGAGTATAGAAAGATAAGGGTAGCGGGCTCTGCCGCCTGCCGGCCCTACCCGCGTTATATATTCGGGACAACCCATTAGGCATCATGCGACTGGCTAGATATGCAGAGCATACGACGAATGCCTGTTTTGCACGCGTGCATGCCTCGTTTGAGGGTCTGCGAAATTGCAAGCCGACGGCTTGGTGCGGGTGCTGTGTCTTCTGCTGCGTCGGAAAATACTTCTGCTGAAGTATAGGTGAGCGCTCGCTACACGATCGAGACAATAAACCGACCTGCTTTCTCATCCTCACTACGATTAGGATGAACTTCTTGCGTAGGCGAATCTTGATGGCCTTGCAATAGCTCCGCTGGATAGATGTGAGATTGAATACCAGCATTGAAGATGAGAGGAGACTCACCTGTTTTCACATCGTAACGCGTCGCGTCGTTTTGTGCTGCAGCTAGTTTGGCAGCTTCCTTGCGAGCCTCTGACGCCTTGACGATCCTGCAACTCGTTAGCCAGTAGGAGAAGATGTACGGAGATACGTACTCCGCAATCTTGTCGACCTCGTCGTAGTAGCCCCGTGGGTCGTTAAACTCCTTCACGTGAAGAAGATCGTGAGTGAAGCTGACTGTGATCAAGGTTTCCTCTGCTTCGGACGCCAACAAGCCACGGAAGATGGCCACCATGTCATCATTATCGAGCTCCGCTGGGATGCTTTCCGAGTCCCCGTTGATATCAGCGGCAACGCTATGTGCGGCTGCCGCTGTCTCGTCAACTGCGTGCGTGGAGCCAGTGGAGCCAAGGGCGTCCGCATCTTCCATCTCCGCCTTCTCGTCCTTGAGGTCAGCTTGACGCTCATCGTCTTCAAGCGTGAAGCCGATGTAACGCGAGTTCTCTTCCTCACTGAGCTCACAGATGACGGGGTCCACTGTGCGAACGTTGGCGCAGCGCACGGTTATGAATACGAAGGTGGTGAGATAGCAATCGGTCCACGGAAACGGGTTACCCGTCATCTGTAGCGGTTCGCGACCAGACGGGTGGTCGCTGACGCTGCACGACTTGGGGAAGATGGGGATGGACATGCTGGCTTCGATGCATCGTTCTGGGACGTCCTGGGGTACTCCCCGCATAACAAATGAAGGCTGTTCTTCTCGAAATGCAGCCCGGTGATTGAACAACGTCCCCTGTAGAAAACACTGAGCAATCAAGAAGGTACGGCTGTGAAGACTCACGCTCGGAATATAGACAATATAATCTTTACAGATGAGCTTGGAGCTCGCTGCAGTAGCCTCCGCGTCGTCAAGATACTCTACGGATGCCACAGGATCGATGGTGAGCACCGCGAAGCTCCCAATGCGTGGGACGAGCGTGCCGGAGTCTTCGTCGGCCATTCGAGAGTGGGAGTTTAAGCGATGGGGGCCATGACAGACGACGCCCACAGCAAGAACTTGAACAAAAGCAAGCTGACACTGGCAGGCGTGCGACCATGCCTCGTAACGATCATGTGACGACTTACGGACGCGTCGCGACTCCAAGATCAGGTTCATGCCACGACGTTGAATCGACCTCTATCTCCTTCCATGCGCCCTCCTTTTACTCCGGTAGCGGGCCAAAACTTGAATATCGCCACGAATACAAACACCCCCTCAGCTATCATGTCGTCCGAATCCACCGAGCCGAAGAAGAACGCCTTCGAGATCCATCTGCGAAAGAAGAACAAGATTTAGCCCGGGCCATCCACACGCCTCTCGACATCGACTCAAAAGGCGAATGCCGCTCCCGCCTTGTGAAGAAGCTTGCCCGGGTCGCATACCTCATTCACCGCACTCTCCAACGAACGTTCCCGTCTGATGACACCATGCCGATGACCAGGAAACTACAAGCCAGCTCTTTCCGATCCCCACACAGAATGGTCCAGGTCGAGGTCGGTGACGTCGCAATACGCGTCACTTATTGAGGACGATATCAAGTTGAGGTCGACGAGGTTCTCAGGGATTAGTCGGAGATCGATGCTCACAGAAGAGTAAAGGATTGTGGTATAGATTCACAGTCTAGGTATCATGCGACTGGCCAGATGTACAGAGTATACGACGAATGGACATTTTGCAAACATCCACGCCGCGCTTGACGATTCGCGAAACTGCATTCCGAGGACTGGGTGCGGATACCGTGTCTCCCGCTGTGTCGGGCGATGCTTCTACTTTGTCCGGGGACATTTCCGCTGATGTACAGGTGAGCGCTGGCTACGCATTCGAGACAAAAAACCGACCTGCTTTCTCGTCCTCGCTAGGATTAGGATGAGGTTCTTGCGCGGGCGAAGCTTGATGGCCTTGCAATAGCTCCGCTGGATAGATGTGAGATCGAATACCAGCATTGAATATGAGAGGAGACTCGCCTGTTTTCTCATCGTAACGCGTCGCGTCGTTTTGTGCTGCAGCTAGTTTGGCAGCTTCCTTGCGAGCCTCTGACGCCTTGACGATCCTGCAACTCGTTAGCCAGTAGGAGAAGATGTACGGAGATACTCACTCGGCAATCTTGTCCACCTCGTCGTAGTAGCCCCGTGGGTCATTAAACTCCTTCACACGGAGAATATTGTGAGTGAAGGTGACCGTAATCAAGGTTTCCTCTGCTTCGGACGCGAACAAGCCACGGAAGATGGCCACCATGTCATCATTATCGAGCTCCGCTTGCTCTGCGATGCTTTCCGAGTCTTCGTTGATATCGGCGGCAACGCTTTGGGCGGCGGCTGCCGCCTCTTCAACTGCATCCACGGAGCCAGTGGCGCCAAGTGCGTCTCCAGCTTCCATGTCCGCCCTCTCATCCAGGAGGTCAGCTTGACGATCAGCATCGTCGAGCCGGAAGCCGTGGTAACGCGAGCTCTCTTCAGCGCTGAGCTCACAAACGATTGGGTCCACCGCAGGATAGTTGGCGCAGCGCACGGTGACGAACACAAAGTTCTGGAGGTAGCAGTCTGTCCATGGAAACTGAATACCCGTCGTCCGTAAGGGTTCGCGACCAGACGGGTGGTCGCTGACGCTGCACGACTGGGGGAATATTGGGATGGACATGCTGGCTTCGATGCATCGCTCTGGTACATCCTGGGGAGTCCCACGCATAACAAGTGAAGGCTGTTCTTCTCGAAATGCAGCCCGGTGACTGAAAAGTGTCCCCTGCATCGAAAACTGAGCGATCGCGAAGGTACGGTGGCCAACAAGACTCACGCTCGCAATATATACAATATAATCTTTACAGACAAGCTTGGAGCTCGCTGCAGTAGCTTCCGCGTCGTCGAGATACTCGACGGACGCAACAGGATCAATGGTGAGCACCGCAAAGGTCGAAAGTTGCGGAACAAAGTACGTGTCCGGCCGCGGGTCTTCTTGGGTGGCCATTCGAAAGCGGGGGCAGGATTGAGGGTGAGCGTTTACTTTAAGCTGTGGGCGACGCCCACAGCAAGAACAAAAGAGGGCTGACAGGCGTGTGACCACTCAGTAGCAAGGCCGGGCCGAGCAAGGCTTTAGCACTTTCGTTCCGCGACTGCACTTGAAGTAGTCCCTTCAGATCGGGGCTTGTCTTTGAATGGGCCAGAGTGGTGCGGGCAGCCGGCAGAATGATGGGGGACAAAGAATTGGGCAGAAAAAATGAGGAGTTATTGAGGACCGACACTGAAGGGTAGGGGATTCTGCGAAAGCGTCCGCGGATGCGCTGGCCATCGATATCCGCAACGAGCAAGGGTAGAGCAGAAAGGTGCGGACATCACTGGTCACTGGTCACAAACCTCACCTTCGCGCCCGACCACCAACTCTGAACCAGCCCGATACTCGTCGTACACCCCCGGCCTCTCCCAAGATACCGACAACCGAGTCCAACCTCAAGCAACAAGACATTATACAAAGACGGACTCGTTTACTCCGTCGGAAGACTCTGAGGACGAACCACTGCACTCTGTGAACCAAATACCGACTCGGAGCCGGAGCCCTCAACTCCATTTCTTCTCTTCTCTGTACGACTGTACAGCAGCCCATGCGCACCCTCATCCCGTGAAAGTGAGTCTTCCAGCTCATCCAACGAGGCGAAATGCCAACGTAACATTATGGTAGGAGGGCTAGCCATACACGATTTCCTCCGCGTCTACTTTCCGGACCGGGCCTTACTGCTCACCGAACCTAATCGTCCGGAGGCTTTTTGGGCAGGACATGGATCCACGACATCGAATCGACCTCCATCTCCTTGGATACGTCCTCTTTACAACCCCTCAGCTATCACGTCATGCAAATCCGAATCGAAGAACTCCATCTCCCTAGTTCCTACCAAGCATGCGAAGGAAGAACAAGATCTTGCCAAAGCCATCCACACGTCCCTCGGACATCGACTCGACTCGAATCCCGCTCCCGCCTCGTGCTTGCCCCGGTCGCATAACCCCACCCTCCAACGAATGTTCCCTGACCTTTCGGACGACGCTGAAGCTGCGGCCAGGAAACTTCAAGCCAGCTCTTTCTCCCGACGAATCCTTTGATGGGATGGTGACGTCGGAATATGTGCTCGCTGCGCCGTCACTTGTCGAGGACGATGTCAAGTTGAGGTCGACGAGGTTCTCAGGGATTAGTCGGAGATCGATGCTCACAGAAGAGTAAAGGATTGTGGTATAGATTTACAGTCTAGGTATCATGGGACTGGCTAGATATGCAGAGCATACGATAAATGAATATTTTGCAAGCATCCACACTGCGTTTGACGATTTGCGAAACTGCATTCCGAGGACTGGGTGCAGGTACCGTGGCTCCCGCTGTGTCGGGAGATGGTTCTACGTTGTCGGGGGGCACTTCCGCTGATGTACAGGTGAGCGCTGGCTACGCATTCGAGACAGAAGACTGACCTGCTTTCTCGTCCTCGCCAGGATTAGGATGAGGTTCTTGCGCGGGCGAAGCTTGATGGCCTTGCAAAAGCTCCGCTGGATAGGCATGAGATTGAATACCAGCATTGAAGATGAGAGGAGGCTCGCCTGTTTTCTCATCGTAACGCGTCGCGTCGTTTTGTGCTGCAGCTAGTTTGGCAGCTTCCTTGCGAGCCTCTGACGCCTTGACGATCCTGCAACTCATTAGCCAGTAGGAGAAGATGTACGGAGATACGTACTCAGCAATCTTGTCCACCTCGTCGTAGTAGCCCCGTGGGTCATTAAACTCCTTCACACGGAGAATATTGTGAGTGAAGGTGACCGTAATCAAGGTCTCCTCTGCTTCGGATGCCAACAAGCCACGGAAGATGGCCACCATGTCATCGTTATCGAGCACTTGCTCCGCGATGCTTTCCGAGTCCCCGTTGATATCAGCTGCCACGCTTTGTGCGGCCGCCGCCGTCTCATCCACTGCATCCGTAGAACCAGTGGGGCCAAGGGCGTCTGCAGCTTCCATCTCCGCCTTCTCGTCCATGAGGTCGGCATGACGCTCATCATCGTCGATCTCGAACCCGTGGTAACGCGACGACTCGTCCTCACTGAGCTCACAAACGATTGGGTCCACTGTGGGAGTGTTGGCACAGCGCACGTTGACGAATACAAAGCTCGTGAGATAGCAGTCTGTCCATGGAAACTGAATACCCGTCGTCCGTAAGGGTTCGCGACCAGACGGGTGGTCGCTGACGCTGCACGACTGGGGGAAGATGGGGATGGACATGCTGGCTTCGATGCATCGTTCTGGGACATCCTGGGGTCTTCCCCGCATAACAAGAGAAGGTTGTTCCTTTCGAAATGCAGCCCGGTGACTGAAAAATGTCCCCTGGAGGAGAACTGAGCAATCATGAACGGAAGTCTGTCAACAAGACGCACACTCGCAATATAGACAATATAATCTTTGCAAACGAGCTTGGAGCTTGCCGCCGTAGCCTCCGCATCGTCGAGATACTCGACGGACGCAACAGGATCAATGGTGAGCACCGCAAAGCTCGCAACTTGCGGAACAAAGTACGTGTCCGGGTGCGGGGCTTCTTGGTTGGCCATTCAAAAAAGCGGGTGCAGGATTGAGGTGAGGGTTTAAGCTGTGGGGCGACGCCCACAGCAAGAACAAAAAGAGAAACAAGGCGCTGACAGGCGTGTGACCATGGCGTCTTCCGAGTCTCTCACCTTGCCTTACCGACTCCCTGCAACTTACCTCCCTGCCGTTACCTCCACCCTCCCCGCTATGTGGATATATGGCGCGTCTGGAGCGCCAGAAAGTCTTCACCTTCACCATCCAACTGCGGCAGCAAACAAGGACGGAGATCAACAAATACAAAACTCGGAGCCCGTTGCGATGGCAAAGACAAGAACAAGCAAATATTTGTCTTCTTTGTTCTCTTTCCCTTAAGAAGGCCACTGCGACGGGATATGGACCTCACGACACCTCCTCCGGTCTACCCCTCATCACCTCCATATCGACAATGTCCTCTTGCGAGCGCTGCACCAATGCAGGCCCTACTCCCATTCGGCGCCGCGACGGAAAGGGTCAGCAAGAAGTGCGAAACGGGGCTGTCAGAGCTGCAGAGTACACCTCCATCCGCGTGCCCCTGCTGCGTCTATTTGAGGTCGACGGCAGTATCCAATCTTCCATCCTCACTGGCGCTTCTGCCTTACAGGAATCCGGCAAGCCTCGCAGGCCTTGCGTTGTATTCAACATAGAGAGGCAACTGATCTGTCTCATGTGCACCTTCGGCGGCGACCAGCCACCCGAGGTCTTCCGGAAATTCCTGGTTCCAGTTTATCCAAATGTGGTCCGCGGAGAAGATCACCTTCATTCGGTCCCGGAGTGGAATCATAAATACGACCAGTGGATTCTCGCCATTCCATTCGAACCCCGCGTGAAGAATCTGGAGCATCTCCCTGAATGGTCCTCGCGGGCCATGCAAAACGGTGCTCACTTCGACGCCAAGACCCTTCGGCAGCTTAAGCATCTCAGCGTAAAGCTAGGCAGGGAATGGAAGGGTTTAGCTAAAAGCAATCCCGATTTTGTTCGACAAGTGGAAGTCTATCTCGCGGTAAGCTTATTCGCCTCTCGTCCATCACCGCACAACTCACCTCTGTCTTCGATCAGTCTTGGGAGGATAATATTTCACGCCCTAGTACTCGCAGGTCTTGCGCGACGCAATGGACCTACGACACCACGCGGAGCATCGGATCTGTTCTATCGCGCATGGACATAAACGACGCGGGCACACCTCCAGTACACGCGCCGGCGATGGCTCAACCTCAGCACCCTTATTCCAAGGCCACTCCGAAGTACGCTGCTCGGATGATGTCCAGCGCGGCCTCAGTCCGCTCGACCAATCGATTCGTGAACGGATGTCTGCCAGTGCCAGTGAGTCGCCGATCTCCTCTACTAGTAATCACCAAAGATTCTGACCGAATATCGCTGTAGGAGGAGAACTAGTACCACTAGCCTATTCTCGACTGTATATATACATAATATCTTTCCACTGGCATATTACTATACCATGTAGCTATTCCACAATGCCCATTTGCCCAGTCCTTATCTGGACATGTCACACTTAGTCGCCCTCGGCACAGCTGCAGAAGTAGTGTTCTTTATCTTTTTCTGGGAGATCCGAAAGATATCCTTCATTAGTTCTCGATTCTCATCCAACTTACGCATTATGAACCTCATCCTAGGAGTCGCGACGCGTCCGTAAAGCGTCACATGATCGTTACGAGGCACTTGCTCTGGCCTTTTTGTCCTCGCGTTAGAGAAAGCTGATTTGATTTTCAATGGAAAGCAAACAACATTGGATATATGTACAATTCGAATGTCCTTGAGCATGGTTTGTATGGATACAAAGGAAATAAATTGAAAATGTCCGCGAGCAAGAAGACGAATAACGAAGATATGAAGATGTGTAGGTGGGAGATCACCACTCCTTGCGAATGACACCCTCAGCGTACAGCAGCTTGCGCTCACGCTCTTCTTCCAGGAGTCCAGCTTCGACAGAAGCCGGAAGTGACGCTGCTTGCGTGCCGGGCGAACAACAGGTGCTGGTCCTTCGGGGCGTACAGTTGTACGAGCCGAGTGTCCGACGAAGATCACAGGGACCTCGATGGCACGGGAGGCAGGAATTGCGTCGGGTACAACGGTCCGCTCCGACGAAGATCGCGGCGTCGACGTGTTAGGATGTGGGGACTGAGTCGGGGGAGAGGCGGCCAGAGAGGGTACGAAGAAAGTAGCGGCGACAGATGCAATGCTCTGGACAGGACCATGAGAATGAAATTGGCAAGAGGTGATGAAGAAACGCACCATGAGGACACCGAAAATACTAGAAGGCAACGATGTGAGCCTCAACTTCAGCGTCACCTTGTCCTCGTTGGAGGAGAAGGACTGAACACTCGTGACGGAAGAACGCCGACGACGGCGAAGCGTCGAGCTGGCCTCGGTAACGACGGTCGATGCGAGGGAGTCGACAGACGTCCTGCGAGCCTCGAGGAGTTTCTCCTGTGTTCGGGCATTCATGCGAGCGGGCACTGAGATGGCACGACGAGGAGCGGGGTCTGGGACCGTAAGGGGCGAGCCATCTTGCGCTGGAGGCTGAGCTGCTGTCTGAGTGTAGTCTGGAATGGTGAAGACAGGCGGGGCCTCGAAATCTTCTGGCTCGATGACGGAGGCAGAGTCCTTTCGATGAGTGTGGAGAGAGAACCCCGAGAAGCGGCGGATGCGCTTGGGGATGTGAATGGTGGCAAGCATGTCGGGGACGAAAGGCAATGGGGCTCGAAGCGACGACGACGAAGGCTTGGAGCGCTTGAGAATTGGGCGGGCGGTGGACATTGTGGTGCAAGACATTGTGGATGGATGTGGTTTGGAGTTAAGCCTGGTCGAGAGGGGCGGGCAGCTTTTATAGCAAACTTGTGTCTTAGATAGATCGAGGTCGTTGGCTGCAGACCAGAAATTATCTATTCATGCCACTCTTGAAGCAGTCCCTTCGGATTGAGGCTCGAATTCGAATGCGCTAGAGTCGTGCGGACAGAACGATGGGCGACAACGAGTGTGGAAAAAAAAATGGGATCGACGAGGACCACCACTGAAAGATAGGGGATTCTGCGAAAGCGTCCGCGGATGCGCTGGCTATCGCCATCTGCAATGAGCAAGTCGACATGGTGGTTAGAGCAGAAGATGTGAGGACATCAGTCACAACGACTTGGACTCGACCACGACCATCGAGCCAGATCTGTCCGACTACCAGAAGTTGACCTCCTCACCTCGTTGCTCCACTCGATGCCAAGAGCATCCCTCTCGCCATTCGGATGATATAGTCACCAACGCGCGAGGTAAAAAGTTGCTCAAGTTCTGCGCAGACCACAATATGCTATTGGTGAACGGATCCGAATCCGTTCCCGGCTCGCATGCAGGCTTCACATCTTTCCGCCGTCGTGATAATGACGCTGAAGGTGCGAAAGCTGTGGTGGACTACACAATTTTGTCCAAGAATCTACATGACAGTATTGTCCGTATGGATGTGCTGCCGAGGGACCCCATCTCCGACCATGCCCCAGTCCGTACAATTATTCGCCTACCGCGTGTTCTACCACCAGAGTCCCCCATCCAACAGAAACACTACCGTCGTAGGCGGGATCTTGCTCCTCCGATGGATTCCGAGCTGGATCGAGTCTTGGCGGAAGTCTGCGCGAGTGCGATGGACGACATGGAGCTCTGCGAATTGGTCTATGGTCAGCGTTTCGCAGTTATCCCAAAAGCGAAACAGGCATACGTCGATGGGTCTTGTATCGGTCAGGGCCAAGCTCCGGGATCCGCCAGAGCAGGTGCGGGGGTGTTCCGCGGAGACGAGAGCACCCACAATATTGCCGCACGAGTACCAGGACTACAAACAAACAACCGAGCGGAACTTTTTGCAATTCTGCTGGCATTGGATTCCGTTCCAAAGAACGTCCCTCTCGACATCCGCACTGATTCACAGTTTGCAATCGGAGCTGTTGTCCACCAAGGCCCCACTATGTCGCAATGCGGCTGGCCGGGCCCAAACGGCGACATCCTGAAGGCGATTCAGCATCAGATTCGGCTACGACCGGCGGGCGTAGAACTGCACTACGTACCGGGCCATTCAAACAATCACAGTAACGAGATCGCGGATGTGCTGGCAAAACAGGGCGCTGGAAAACCCGCTACCGGGTCGGCTGATTTCCCGTTCCTTGTCGTCCCGTCACCTCTGCCGCCGCCAGTTCTTGGTATTGGAGCGCCCCTGGGTCCGCGAGTCTCGACATCCCTTCCACAAGATACCGGCGACAGAAAGCGGAAGTTCAGTGATAGCCAAAGTGCCGCTATTCACATCGACATGCCAGGATCGCACCGGGGGCGCAAGAAGCAGCGCGGTGAGGAGAGCACGGCATTAGCTCGCCTCGAGGACGCAGGTCGAAATCAGAAAGAGCTGTGGAAGGTCGTCAATCCCATGCGGAAAAAAACGACAAGCTCGGGCGAGAGAGTGGGGCTGGATGTGCTCACCGACGACTACATGGGCCGAATGAATCCTCCGTGCGATCCGGAAGCAGCGGGATTCAACGTCTTGAGGTTGTGGGCGGATGCCCAGGCTGCAGCTGCTATCCCACACCGCTCGAATCCATCGGTGTTCCCGGAGCTCAATGAGCTGTTGACGGTGGAGGACATGGAGATGGTCAAGGCGTACTTGAAGAAGCGTGGCCTCAAAAGTGCACCAGGGATCGATGGAATCACCTATTCGCGGCTCATGAACATTGAGAACGAGAAGCTCGTGGAAGTGCTCAACAAATGCCTGGAGCAGTGTGAAGCGCCGGGTGCGTTTCTGCAGACAATTATCTCGAGCGTCCCAAAGCCAGGGAAGGACCCACGACAACCGGCTGGATGGAGAGGCATTGGATTGCAAAGCTCAGCCTACAAGATCCTATCCATCGTCTATAACATCAAGCTCAATTGCGTAGCGGAGAAGGCAGGGTTCTTACCTCCAACCCAGAATGGTTTCCGGGCAGGTCGACGCACAAACGACAACCCCTTCATCCTCCGCACAGCTATCGAACAGGCGCTGGCCGTGGATGATGACTTGTACGTCGTGTTCGTCGACATCTCGAATGCGTTCTCTGCGATGAGCCATGAGTCCCTATGGCTTAAATTGCAGCACTTTGGACTCACCGGCCCATACTTTGACTTCATCCGCATGCTATACCGCCTGATGACGCTTGTCGTGGCCTGTCGAGGCGAGGTGTCGGACGAGTGGAAGTCGTTGTGCGGAATGTTGATGGGTGACCCGTTGTCACCAACTCTTTGGAATTTATTCCTATCGTTGTTCGAACTCCAGGAAAACTCTGACGACGTAGTGTTTGCAGGAGTGGTGCTCTCTCACCTTGAGCATGCCGATGACCTTGCTCTGTTCTCTCGAACTATTGCCGGGCTCCAGCGCCATCTTGATGAGCTTGCCGAATGGTGCGCGAATAACGCACTGTCTGTCAACGCTTCCAAATCCGCGGCGATGGTATGGGGCGCTATATCTCCTCGACTGTCTCAACGCCCATCTTCTTGTCTGCGCTTCTCGGGTGCAAGTATTCCGTGGGTCCTCTCGCACAAGTATGTTGGCGTGTGGTTCACGTCAACGGAGGGCGACATCTTTCGTACCCATTATGAGGAGAAGAAGAAAGCGACGATGAGGGCTTATCGCGTGAGTATCCTGGTGGTGGAGAAGTTCATTGGTCGCTGGCGCCTGCCGCCAACCATTGGCTGCCAGCTCTTTTACTCGCTGCTCGATTGTCATCTGACACACGGTTGCGACGTTATCCTGGACGTGGATGCGACATCTTTCAAAAGGCTCGAGAAGGTTCAGCTCACCATTCTACGCCATATCCTCGCTGTCGGTCCGAAATCTCCCATTCCGCCGCTGTACTCAGAGTTGGGTGTTTACCCATTGCGCGTGCGCCGTGTGGACCTTGCTCTCCGGTACTTGGCCTACTTGCTGGAGCTCCCTGAGTCGAACCTGGCTCGAAAAGCTCTTGTAGTGGCAGACAGGCTTCGCCGGAAAAGTTGTCCTTCTTGGCTTGGTGACCTGGCCGGGGCGCTAAGACGTCTCCCATTTGCAGCTCGGCTTAATATTCGGTTGCCGACTCTGCGCAACTTATCAGTCGACTGGTGTGAACAAGCCAGGAGACGATTGAACAGGGAGGCTAAATTTTGGGTGCAGCGCGAGGTGGATGCGAGCGTGTCGCTCCATTTGTTGCACGGCCGTCTCGAGCCCGCCGAGAAAGATCCGCCACGTCCGAGGCAGATCTTCCGTCGTCATTACTTGCATCGGGTGCGCGTTCCTGACCATCGCCACGCATTGACTCGCTTGCTGTGCGGCTCATTCAGATGGAGAGGTGTGCACCGTCCAGATACCGAGTGTTCCGTGGAGGAAATGCGCTGCCGGCTGTGTGGAATGGCCGATGAGACTCCGGCCCATGTCTTCATGCAATGTTCTGCAGTCGAGGTCCGGGGCGCTCGTCAAGAACTGCGCGAACAGCTTCAAGCTCGTTATCATTTCCAACTCCCGACATCTTTTGCCTCCGAAGCAGACGCCCGCAACTGCTTCAAATCGCTTATATTCCATTGGGACTATGTGATTCCAACCGCGCGTTTTGTCTACGTGGTAGCCAAGGCGTGTAAGTTCTTTGGTGCGGGCTTGCCCGCTTTTGTTTCGGAAGATAACCCCGAGGGGGTGTACGATTTGGTTTTACAGGACGATGAGAGCATATTGGAGTGATTATTTAATTACTCTAGCTACACATGTATTGTTCTACTTGGCTTCTCGGGCTGGGCAGTAGAGGTGCTCGTTGGCGGGCATAATTCGCTGCCGGTTCGGTTGTCGGGTCGGCCGGTTCCGCGTGGGCCCTATGGTCGTAATAACAGATAACAGATAACAGATGCCCACAAACACGGAACGACAATTACCCGCTTTCCGAGCGTCTCGAGTCCCATGACCTGCACCCAACGTCGGTTTCCGTCTACCCTCACTAGCCTCAATGCCTCCTCCACCGCCAGCGTTCTCTTTCGACGGTGATGTACGCATTTCAAGAGCTCCCAGCAATGCTTGACTGATTTACCCAATTCCAAGGTCGCTATCGTCTCAGGCGCAGGCTCCCGTATGGCGGGTAAGCGACTTGACCTTCACAGTCCTATCTAACAATTCTACTGTAGGAGAAATTGGCAACGGACGCGCAACTGCCATCCTGCTCGCTCGTCAAGGCGCGAAAGTCGCCCTCCTAGACCTCAACGTCGAATGGGCAGAAGAGACGAAGCGCATGATTGACGAGGAGGGGCGGCGTCTCGGAGGTTATCCAGTGCGACGTTACCCAGGAAGCGTCTTGCGAGAACGCAGTCAAACAGACGGTGGAGCTGTTTGGCGCAGTGCATATATTGGTTAACATTGGTGAGTGTCGGTTTCTCGTCCAGGAACAAAAGAGACTGAAACCGCGCTACACAGTTGGTGTCGGTGGCCCGCATGGAGATGTTACGCAGGTCGACCTGGACGCCTGGGAGAGGGATTTCCGAATTAATGTAAGCCGAAAACGCTCTCTATGGGGCTTGGACTCAACCACCGCTCAGGTTACCTCGATGGTCATGATGTCGCGCTACGCCATCCCAGAAATGAAGAAAGCCGGACGCGGCTCTATCGTGAACATGTCGTCGGTCTCGGGACGTGCGTATATCCTGTCCTTGCTTGCCATTTGTAGCTTGACGAATCTCGATAGTTCTCGGCGGAAATCCTGGCGTCCTGTACCCAACCAGTAAAGGCGCGATCATCCAACTCACTCGTGCAATGGCTGCCCACCACGGCCCAGACAACATTCGGTGCGTTTGGTCTCTTTGGTCTCGGTTCTGAGCTTAATCAGTTCTCTCAGAGTAAACTGTGTGGCTCCCGGAATGGTCTTCGTGCGTACCCTTGTGTTTCTACCACTCATCACCCATAACTTGTGTCAGACCCCGATGGTTCGCGGGCGCGGGATGACGGAGGAGCTGCGGCACCGACGCATTAACCAGAATCTTCTCCGGCAGGAAGGCACCGCATGGGATGTAGGCTATGGTTCGTCCCTTCTCTGCTCTCACAAGTCAGATGTTCTGAATCGCATCATAGCCATCCTTTTCCTCGTCTCGCGTGAGGCGCGCTGGATCACCGGAGTCATCTTCCCAGTGGACGGCGGTACGACCGCCGGGAACCCAAATCGACCGGCGTTGGGGGAAGATAAGCTGGCTGCCGACAGCAAGCCCAGTGTATAAAGATACGAATACATTGCGAATTTACAAGTGATTGAATACATGCTACGAAAGCGACAGTGAAAAATCTCTCCAGGAGATGAAACAGCCAAGGACGAGCCGGATTCACGATTCGGAAATCGACGAGCGGATCGACCGCCTCACACTGTTAACGCGTTTACCCAGCCCCGAAAATGCGCGGGAGACTTTCTTGTGAAGCGGTTTGTTGGTCGCGTTCGAAAGGACTAAAGCAGGTGTCGATCAGGGTATCGAAGAGGCGCAAAGATTGAGCAACGTACCACTCTGCACTTCAACATCGTCATCCTTCATCTCAACAGCCGGTACCCGACTATGGGCTAGCTGGGTGAGAAGTGATTGTCGGTAGATCGCGCCGCCAGCGATTCTATGGACGAGTGGGTCAACGGGGGAAAGCAGCAGAAGATTAGAAAACGCACGCTTTCAGTTTTTTGAGCTCCTTGAAAAAGTCCTCTGGCGGCTCGAGCTTCAAGTTCTCCATATCAAAAGCTTTCATCGGTGGGTTGTCCAGAACGCTGAACAGATCGTGGCTCAAAGTAACCATCGGGACCAAGGACTCGAATGGAATGGGCCCGATATTGCTGGGCAGGTCAACCATCGAGTCGTAGTTGGCGTTCTTCAGCTTGTCGGGAACGGGAAACGGGCTGAGGTTGAAGTTGTACCATTTTCGAGAGGGCTGAGGGATCCGGAGGTAGGACGTGACGCCGTCGACGGCGCTGGCAGTCCGGAGGCTAATGGTGTCTGGGTCGAGGGAGTCCGAGGTGGCCACCGAACCAGCCGTGGTGCTGTCTCTTCGACGTGGGGGTGGTTTGACGGACTCGCAGTCGCTTTGGACGTCGGAGGACATGCCAGTGTACGGCGTCGGTGGCAAGGACTTGTCCCTCCATTCATGGGGAGGAAGGGTCACCAGCTGGCCCTCCTCGTCGTCTTCGTCTTCATGAGCATACCCTGAAGGCGGTATGCCCATCCCAGCATGTTCCCACCATGACTCAAAAGCGCCCTCGCCATGTTCTGCCCACACATCCCTCTTGATGCAATCCTGGGCCGCCCAAAAGTTATGTGAAGCCTGCTCCCGCGCGGATAACTGCCACAGCCCGTCGCTCGTCTGCGTTGCCACCGAGCGGACAAACAACGACGCTGTAAGCGGCGCGAGATAGGCATTGCGGAATGGGAATTCTTTGTTGGCGACCGGCGAGGAGGGTGACGAGCGGCAGGCGCTCGTTCGTCGGGTGATAGGTCTCTGGGAAGACGGGAATACACATGCCCGAGTCCAAACACGCAGAACGGTCCGTGTCGGGGAGACCTTGCATGAGCAGCTCGACGTGCGACTCGGCGACGAAGGTCGGTTTGCCGAGTGGATTGGGGTCGAGGAGGCGGCGACCCTGTGCAGAATATAATGAGTGACTGGATGCTCGGAGAGAAGGGTGGGTGGTATACCTCCCGAGCAATGTAGACGACGTATTTTTTGGGATGGAGAAGGGCGACGAGTTCGCGCGCCTCGGCGTCGTCCAGATGCACGCGCACAAGCGAGTCGAGAGGATCGAGAGTCATCACAGCCCAGGCGCCGACCTGCGGGACCCAGTTCAAGCCGTCTTCAGTCGGGTAGAGGGACATTTTGTGGAGGAGAGTGTGTGCAAGAGAGAAAGACGGTAAACGGCATTGTAGTAGTCGCGGGGATTTATACAGGTGGTGGACAAAGGGATAGGTTTCTTTGAAGCTTTGACGGGCTTTGTTCAAGCAAAGTGGGAAGACGAGAAAGGAAGACGAAATGATACGATCACTAGTACTGCAGTCCTCAGCTACTTCGAGTGTTCCTCAGCTTCGCGATCGTACGCGTGTTTTATGCGTTCTAATGATTATTCCATTGTACATACTTTTGTGGTATACACAGAAAGTGAAAGAGCCCAAAAAAGAAAGTGTCCGCGCTATCGATACAGATGTCGCTCAATCCGAGCCAAAGAACTCGCCCGCAACAAACTCCCACACGAGCTGGGGCTTGTTGTACAGCTCCTTCGTGAACTGGTAGTGCTTGGTGCCCTGTTCAAAGACATACTCGAGGATGCCGTCCTCCTGGTGGACGTAGGGGATTGCGTTGCGGAAGTTCATGCTCAGGCCCGCGTTTACGGGGAAGGGCTGGGGCGCGGCGGGGTCGGTGTCGAGGCCTGCGAGTTTGAGCTCGTTGAGGACGGAGGTGAAGTCGGTGACCTCGGAGCCCTTTACGCCGCCGTCGAACTGGGTGGTTGAGACGCTGGCTTTGGGCTGCCCGCCAAAGACGGCGGAGCGCACGTTGTGCTTCTGGGCGAGGTAGGAGGAGAAGATGGAGCAGGTTGAGGCACAGAGACCGTTGGCGACGATGACAAAGTCGACGTCAGCAAACGCGGGCGCGGTAGAGTTGGTTACGTCGGAGGCGAGGCCAAAGTCGTCAAAGAAGGGCTGCGAGTAGGCGTCGGCGACACCGTTTATGGTCGTGGGAACAGGCGGGTCCATGAATTGCGACGAGTTGGTGAGGAGGTTGTACTCGAGGTCCCGGTAGAAGCCGTAAAAGTACTCGCTGTTGGTGTTCTGGGTGCTGGCAGCAGCAGCAGCCTCCTTGCGGGTGATCTCGGTGTCGCGGAAGACCGCAGGGAATCCAGGGTACAAGTCGGTGGGGAAGAGACTCCACAAGGCAACCGCGCCAGCGTAGATGTATCCGCCACGGTTTCCGGAATTGTCGATGATTATGTGCTTGACACCTGCGGCACGTAATTTGTTGAATCCGTCGAAGAGGGTTGCGCTGATGCCGTTGATGTAGGTGGTAAAATCGGTGCCGTCTGACGGTTCGAATTGTTCGAAGTACGCGACGCCGACGGTGGGGTGCTCAGCGAGCTGATAGAGGTCGAGGGTGGTAATGTGGCCGAAGGAAGTCACTGCGAAAGAGTTAGACGAGTTGATGGTGATGGAGGCTAAATAGACGCACGGTTGGGCTGAACAAAGTTGGTAGCAGCGGCGCCCGCAAAAGAAGAAACCTTCTTCGCAGCTTGCTCACGGATGGCAGTCTGGTCGTCGGGACGAACGACAGCCTTCTGGCGCGTAACATGAGCAGGGATTTCGTCGACCCCGCGCTTCTTGTCGTCTACTGTGCGCTTGCGGGTGACGGAGGCGGCCCCGGGAAGGCATGTCTGCTCGATAAAGCTGGCCGTCGTGTTGCCTGCTCCGAGGAATGTCGCGGCCCACGGCACCGTGAGTGACTTGAGGCCCTTGCTGGTCTCGAGGAGAACATTGACGCTGTTGCTCCCGGGATAGAATGCCCGCTGTCCCCAACGCCCGACCTCCTGCGTGAATACTCCCGAGGTGGTGTCGGCCGAGTAGCGCGTCATCAGGCGTATGTAGCGCGCAGAGAGCGACTCGTAGGCAGCGACGATTCCCTTGTAGACGCTCGACTCGTCCGCGAAGTCTGTCAGGTACTCGCTCGCCTCGACCCCGTCGATGGCGATGATTCGGGAGCCATCGTAAGGACGAACGTCGATCTTGAGCGACTTGTAGTAGTCCTCGAGTCCCGTCCGGCCAGAGTTGGGGAAGTCATAGTTGACGATGAAGGTAGGGTGCGCGGAGGAGGCAGTCGGGGAGGAGCCGAGGGTCGCGATGGAGAAGGGAAGATTGAAAGAGAAAGACTCGCTGCAGTCGGCAGAATAGAGTGTGTGGCCGTCTGCTTCACGATTCCACGCGTCCGTAACCTGAAAACCAGTAAGCGCAAGAACAGCAGAGAGTGGGCAGCCGACGTACAGCAAGGTTAAAGTCCCAATCACTCTTATACCCAGTCGAGTTGGTCTTCTTCTGGACAGCTAAAAAGGCGCATGAATACGATCGTCGAACGGAGAAGCGATAGGCACGTACCTTTCAGCAGTTTCCCGATGTTAACGCTGTGAGGAATCTTGGGGTTGGGCGACTTCTCGAACCAGGTCTCGAGCGAGTACCAAGGGAGCGCCTTGATGTTCGAGTCGATGACAGAGAGACTGCGAGTCTTGTCGAAAGGAACGTTGAGCTCACAGGCGTGAGCAGCCGAGCCAGAGACCCATTTCGAGGCAGATGCCACGGTGCAAGGGTCACTTGAAGACGCGTCAGAACTTGTGAGATGTTCAAGAAAAGAACATACGCGGCGGTTTTGGCTTGGACAAAAGCCGTAGAGGCAGCGACGAGAATGAGTGACGAGAGCATTGTTGCTGCTCAGAAAAAAAAAGAGTGGGGAGGGAGAATGCAAGACCGGAAAGAGCGGGAGGGGTTTTAACGAAGTGTGCAATGTGCCGGTTGCGCCAAGACATATGCGGCGGCATGGTGATTATAGCAACGCGATGGCTCCATGCGCACATCCTGTGCCTCGGATGGCGCATCGCCGGGCCTAATCCGTTGTGAATCACGTTGATGCGCGATTGTGGACGTGAAACGACCTGGAACCACATGAATTCTCCGCTGGTAAACGACAGTTAAACGGCTAGCCAAGGGTCGGGAAATGGCGACATAATCATGGTGACACCGCACACGAAGGGTCGGAAGGCGACGAGACATAACAAGCCGCGGCACCGTGAATGAACTAGGGAACCGAATTGAGAGCGAAACCTGCAATGTCACATTAGTGTCACACAGGCTTCATGTGCTAAACATTTTTATCTGCGGAGCTCCTCCCTTCAGCCCGTCTAACAACACGCTCGTTCGTCGTTCAACCCACACCTCAGCCAGCGCATTGCGCCGATGCTCACTGTCGCGGAGCGTAGCTATATCGGCACCTTCAACATACTTGCAGCCGCGCAACGAAAGCCACCGCAGCTCGGGAACGAGCGGGCCCGGGGAAGCCAGGGCATGCAAGATTTCTGCAGGGCTATTGAACTGGCGGAGATCCAGGTCGAGGTCGACGATCCGCCGTGCAGACGGGGCAGTTAGCAAGGATAAGAGGCCGGCTGTGAATTCTTTAGGCGATAGGCCTGGATTCAGTAGGCGGAGATGCGTAAGCGTTGGTGCTTCGGAGTCGGAGGAACGCTGCAAGAGAGCGAAGATGCTTGGGAGGACTTGGCTCCGCATGGACGTGTAGTCGTTCACACCACCGATGGAGAGTTTCTGCAGGTGGGGAGAAGTGATAGCGTCGAAAAGTTCTACAGCGAATCGCGCGTCGCAGTTCTTGAGTCCCAACTCTGATATGGATATGTGAAGAGGAGGGTGATTGGGAGTGAAAGAGGTAGTGTCCGGATTCAGGTTGTCTGCGCTGCAGTAGACAAACGTCACTCTGGACTGCGTAGAAAAGCGCGGGAGGAGCGTCAAGGCGTCTCTGACCGAGCATTGCTCCAGATAACAGCTCTGCAGGCGCGGCCAGATGTCTGATCCAAAGGCTTCCCATCGAACACCTCTCGCCGACAGCTTGATCCTCAGATGGACGAGAGCAGGAAGTCTGCCGAAGAACTCGTACGCGCCGGATGGAAATCCAGACTCCTTCAGTCGGAGAGAGAGGCGCGTCAACGAGGGAAAAGTCTGTGGAAATGCGCCCAGCGAACTGTAATGAATCGTGTCGATGCAAAGCGAGACGCCCTGCCATCGCGGAGCCTCGGTCAAGAGAAGATCCAGCAAGCTTACAGACGCGGGGTGTCCCGATGGAAGCGTCAAATCAATGGTCAGCGGCAGCGGCTGAGAGCATTGTAGATGGACCGACATACGCCACTTGAGGTCGTCGATTATGCGGAGATTAGTCCCGCCCCGTTCGAGGCAGACGTGTATCTTCGACCAAAGCAAGGGCGCGGATAGCAGCAGCAGATTGCGCCAGCGCCGGCAAACCGCAAGGACGCGGAAAAGTTGATTCTGCGCCGAACACGTCTCTTGGAATTCAGGCTTCAGCTGCAGAAAGATTTCCAGCAGGATGTCATTTGGGAGGGTTCGTATGGCGGAGGCCACACGGCGATGGGATTCCTTGAAATCTCTGAGCTGTTGTTGGTAGGATAGCAAGTCTCGGGCCATATCGCTCCCTGTCGGAGGTAGGCTCGCGATCTCGCGCTGGACCCGATCCATTTCGATGTCTACTCGTCGAAGAACGAGGCCAAGTTCGGACAATTGAGTGTCATTTGGCTCCTCGTTATTGAACAGGAGCTCGGGGCAAGGGCTCGTGGGCAAGCTTCGGAGTGGCGGCCTGAGCGACCTTTCAAGTTCGTGGCTCGTACTACAAAGGGCGTCAGTAGCTTAAAACAAGTGTCTGGACAGTGGGATTCGCACTATTGAAGGTTAAAGTTCTCGGTCAACATTTTGTAAGTGGATGGCAAAGAAAGCAGGCTTAAACGCCGTCACGGTTCTGGTCAAGGCCATAGACGTCACGCGTTGGTGAAGCGGCGTCATTCGGTTCCGTCGGTCTTCTTATTGTTGTGCTCTCGCTGGTAGAAGAACTGCTAGGAACCAGATTTCATGGAAAAAATGCCAACCGCGGTGGTCGAAGCAAGAGTCTGCTGTAAATGTTCCTAAACTATGACCTACATAGTTACATACGGGTCAGACCCCATGTATAGTGCGCTAAACGTCCCAAACATATTCCTACATAAATGAACTATCCCAATGTCATAGGCACACAAAACAGACTCCCCCAACCAACAAAGCGAATCACAGCGATATGCAATAGACCGAAAATCACAGAAATCCACACCCCATCGTACCACGTATCCATCATCGCGAGCAGAATCACCACCGACATGATCAGCCAGTGGGGGCGCCCGCTCGGGCACGCGGATAGGGCGCTGAGGACCTGGAAAAGCATGTCAGCGGTGTGTGTCAGTGCAGAAATGGGGGGCAGAATGACCTTGACGATGACCAAACCCGTCTTGAGCGAGCGTAGCCAGAGAACCGAGGGATGGGGTAACAGTGGTGCGGGCAACCGTGTCCGCGAAAGAGGTTCGACCTCTTCAGGCGGGCCAGAAAGCCTGAGAAGCGACGGGCCTTTGTTCTCCGTTTCCTGCCACTGTTCCCACCTTGTTGAGGGCTCTGGGTCAGGATCGGACGGCCGTCGTTCGACTGCAACCGGATCGGTTTCGTGTGCCACGGGGGGCGATGTGGGCGGAGACGGAGATGGAGGGAGTCTGGTGAGGACGACGAGAGAGGTCGAGGCGTCCGCAGAAGGCTGTCTGCGCGCGGCGGGATCGAGCTGCACACAAGTTACAAATGGATTTTTGCGACGGGAGACAACGACTAACCTTGCCTTCGCGAATGGCTGTAACAACCCGTTCGCACGAAGGCCGATTGAAGGGCGTTACATGGAGCAGTCCCTCTAACAATACGAGGAACGCTCGAGGTAATCTCCGGGAGTCAAATTGCACTGCCAAAGTCTGAGTGGATTTGAAGCTGTCAACGAACGAACTCGTCAGTATTCAAAACAAGACGCCAGCAACAAAAAGGATACCCGGGATAGCTGAGGACTTCATGTTCTAGCCGACTCATCTTGTCGTCCTCGCCGACCTTGCTACCTAGATCTTCGCCGTCCGACGCATACTGATATGGCGACTTGAAGAACAACAGCTTGTGCAGGATCATCCCAAGCGACCACATGTCCGCTTTCGAATCGACTGGTTGCAGCAAGCCCGTTTGTGGCGATGGGAGGGATTCCGGGGATGTGTATTCGAGACTATGGGGATGTGAGCGTGACGGAGACAAATATTACTCCGCTGGCGTACGTTCCCGTGTTCCCTGACCGCAACCTGGAGGAGTGGAGCATGTCTCGCGAGGTCCCAAAGTCAGAGAGCATGGCTCGAGGGCTAAAGAACATGTGAGGCGATTGTCTCGAGTGAATGGAAGACATACATGAGTTTCCCTTCGTCCCACGTTAACAGTACATTTCCAGGTTTGAGATCGAGATGTAGGATTGACTTGGCGTGCTACAAGGTTGTGTTAGCAGAAGAGGATACGAACGTGAAAGACGACTGCACCAAGAACGCCAACCCCTCCGTTACATCCCGAAACAGACCTAGCACCTCCTCCGCACTAAGCAGATGCACCGCGGTCCATGACGTCGTCCGGGCTCCATTCTGGGCCATCTGCTGACGTATCTTGTTACGTTCCGCAGACGGGGCGCGCTGAAATTCACGAAATGCGCGAATGCGAGCAGAGCGTGACATTTGGTCTGGGGTAGGGGCAGTGGCGACATTTTCGTCGTTGACGTCCAAGGTAGGTGTTTGTGGTATGCCACCGCCAAGATGAGCTGCAGGGTGGATGTGTATGTGTGGTGATCGTCGGCCGAGACGGACGTCAATGAAATCGTCGAGACTGCGCAGATATTAGGACGGATCAGACCAAGCTCCGAGAGGTGTACCTCCCGCCCTCGGCCCATTGCATTAATACACTAGACGTAGCTTCAGCAACGGGGTAATGCTAGACTTGGAAACTGAACTGTAGAGTTGGGACTTTGGGTCCAAATGAGGAGAACTGGCATGTTTCGAGCCATGCATGACTTTGGCGGGTTCAGTGCGGGCTCGGCAGAGAGAGCACACATACTGGTATGTGATGATGTTGGGATGGTGTAATTGTTCCAGCAGTCGAACCTGCGATAGCTTTGAGCAGTACTCTAGAAAAGATCTCGCTACGTACCTCTTTTAAAATGTTGAGTAAATAAGCATGGGATTCGCCCACTGCGATCTTTTTGACAGCGAAATGTCCTTGGAAGATATGAGACTGGAATGTAGTCGCGAGGCTACGGCAGCAGACCAAGAGGATTTCCATCAAGGACGTGCTGAGAGCCCGTATGTTAGCCAGGTAGTAAGGGAGCAAGCGACAACACACGCACCTGGCAGAGATATACGCTGCCGTTCGCGCCCATTCCGAGACGAAATTCTTCCTGGAAGAAGGCCTTGAAGTAGCCCTCTGCCATTACATCCCTCGAGAACGTGCTTCCCGACGACGACCCGCTTATTGGTGGGGGTGTCGACGGCCGAGATGAGGTTTCGTTCGCTATTGCGAGCAGATGGAAATAGTTGGAGGCGCGGAAGCTGGTCTCCGCGTCCAAAGTATCTGCGTCGTCGTCTTCTACCGCAAGGTCCGCTGTGTCAAAGTCGGCAGGGAGCGGTTGCTTGCAGTACGGACATGGTCGACGGACGGGTGGAGGGTATTGGGCGGCCCGTTGTATTGAGAGGGCATGCGACGTCGGGTTGTAGAGCACAATTTGGTTCGAGACATGGAAGATGGTCTGCCAGTCGGGTTGCTCCGGCGCAGAGACGAGTGCAATGAGCGCGCCATGCGGGGAGTCGTGAGGAGATATTTCTTCGAACATCCACGACTGCGAAGGTCAAGCAGTGTCACACCTTGACGTCACACTGCTCCTCGAATAACCATGGTCGACGTCAGGGCACTCCTCTCGGAAAACAACGTACGGAGGCAGATATTACCTGCCATACACCTCATCTCAGCCAGGACGAGGCAGAATCCGATGCTATCACGGCCCTCATCCTCTCGGCGAGTCGAGACGAAAATCCAAGCGCATCTCTAGAGGAAATATATTCGGTTCTATGCCAGTCGCCCTCTGAAGCACATCTGGTACGGTGAACACTTTGATTCAAGCAATAACTGACCGGTGCGACATAGGACCCGCTTACGATCCTTCCTCCGTTGCTGCAAACGCGTCGGTCTGGCGCAAAGGATCTCATCGCACTCATTGGAGAGTGCGGCAGCGCAAAGGAAATCGTCATCGCCGTCCAAGAAATTCTAGAGCGCGTCGCGCGTGCTTTAGCCGTCGAGGAAGAGGACGACTCGGACGATTCTGCTCCGCCAGCACAACAGCTGCTTTCTCTAATCCGTCTTTCAAACTCGGGTGAGTATGCTCTCGACCCCAGTCAACCTACTCACACTCTCAGCCATTCCGCGCCTCAAGCTTCGAAAAAAGTCGCCGTCCGAAACTTTGAAACCTCTGTTGTCTCAACTTGGACGAACAATCCATCTAGCTGGACCGCAGCTAACTCGCGATCAAGGTCGCGAGGTCCTCAGTGGACTGTGCCAGCTTTCGGGCAACGCCTTTGTCTGGGCTCAGGATCACAATTCTGGAGAGGATGTAGGAGTGAGTGCGTCTCATGTCGATGACTTGTCGTTGATCCCTCTTAGCTCCTTCTCAAGAGTATCGTGGATAGCGCGCTCTCGGACTGCTCGCACTGTATTCAATCCTCCCTGGCACAAAGAACATTCGAAAGGCTCTACCCGCGTCTGACCATTCGGTCTCAATTGCCCTTGGATTGGAAAGACGGGGAAACCGTTGTGGAGAACATATTGGTGCGTCTCAGATCGTTACTATTCCGCCGCTCATCTCTATCAGACGACATACTCCTCCCTCGGATTGACTCTGACGCAACCTCCTACACCTTCAGTCGCGTATCTGGTCCTGCTCTCGCATTCGGGCACCTTGCCTCACGATATAAATCGACTTCTCTCGTTCATGCTACCGATGGTGATCTCCTCCATCCAAACAACACATGCCCTCGACGAGACGCTTGCTCTCCTCCTCCAATCCTTTCATGCCCCGATGTTCTCCGCTGGCCATCAAGTCTCGCCAGACATATCTGGCCCGCTCTGCGCCATCCTTACGAGCCTGGCCAGCAGCCACCCCGAAGCGCAAACACGGCATCAGGCTTTCCGAATCATCTCCCGCATCCTCTCCCTCACGCCACCCGAGCTTCGGATCCAGATCCTCAAAGACCTCGTCAGCGACACCCAGTTCCCGCAGATGCGCGTTGCGGCCGTGGGTCTCGTGAAAGAATCCGTTTTGGACGCTCTTTCGCACGAAAAGTCGGCGAGCCTGTTCGCCTCGCCGCATTTCCTGCAGGTGTTTGGACCTGTTCTGCTGCGACCTGACCCACTCGATTTCTTCCGTCCCGAGCTGGCGCTCCATGATATCACAGAGTCATCAGAACCTGCTCGGCTCGTGGAATGCTTGTCGCTGTATTACATTCTTCTTCTCCGGGACAAATCCAATCGGGTGAGAGAGAGTGTCTGGCATCTTCCCGCGGCATGCTCACAGGGATCGACAGACAGGCATCCGAGACCACGATCAAATCGCGAATGTCGAGCGTACTCTTCTCGGTCCTCTGCGATCGGCACTTTTACGGTGGATGGATAATACTGAGCTCTCAAGCGGTACGTGCGGCACCTTCTCGCTGAGCACCCTGTGACCTTGCATTCAGGCCATATTCACACCGAGATGATGCCGCTTGTGTCGCTCAAGACGAGCTTGGAGCGCGTCGACGCGGCTATCGGAGATCTACGGTAGTTGCGCTATCTAGGCGAGGGCGGTAGCGGCATCCCCACGGCGACCTGCTCCGCCGTTGCCTATCGTAGCCTAGCGTCCTAACGCGTTGGTGACAAGGGATCTTCGACGTGTCGTTCCGCGGCATTAATTCCATTGCTCCGTGATTTGCTGCGTAGTTCATAGCCACCGAATGCACTCTGCCATCTGCTTTTCCCTCGTTTCAATGATGTATCAGAGAAGAGCAACGGAGAAGCCGATGGAGTAGAAGCAGCGGCTATATGAGCTGGTACCGTGTCAACTATCGGGTTCCGAGTCCGTCCCCGTTCGCATATTAGGGCGACGACGACTTCTTGTCCCTTCCCGCCAGACGCTCTTTCTATGGCTCACGAGTTTCCCCGCCGTACGTCCCGACCTCGTCTGTTTCTTGCACGATCTAACGCCAATCCACAGGTGACGCCACTGGGCCCATGGAGGGACAGGCAAGAAGCTCAGCGGTGAATATGGCCTTCTACGGGATGCAGACGGCGGGCTTGCTCGGTACCCTCCTCATGCTCCTGACCGCAACGATCTGGCACAAGGTTGCGCGGAGGCATTCGAGCTGGTTCAGCTTCGTGGTTGCGTGGTTGATATCCTGCACCTCGTATCTGTGAGCCTGCGCGATTTCCTCCCCCCCCCCGCGACAAGCTGCTTATTGGATTGGACAAGCCTCACGATGGGGGTACCCGCGGACCGCCAGCCCAACCACGCATTATGTGTTCTCCAAGCCGCGCTAATTTATTCCGTTCCGCCCTTGTGAGTGTTCTCGCGTTGGTCTTTGTGCGGGTAGTTTTCAATTCAACGGTACAGAACAGCGGGGGCTACTGTTGCACTAGTTGTCAACGTGAGTTGCCGTATCCTTCTTCTTCCCGAACAACCCTTGAGTTTCCCGGCCCCAGATTTACTTGAATCTACGAAGCGTCTTGACTGCATCGAACAATTATAATGGAGTCGAGGTGAAAACTGCGGTGCGCTCTTACCAATTGTTCCGTCCTCCATATAAAAGCTACATGGATATTCCAGCTCATCGTGGTGCCATACATCCCCGCTTGGGCCGTGTTCACCCTCACATTGAGGTTGGGGCTCGACGAGCCGGGACTCATCCTGCGCCGGGACGACGGTGCATACTGCAGTATCGTCAGCTCGATCCCGTGAGTACCACCCACAGTCGCCTCTCCTCCTGTGCAATGCAAATTCGATTCAATACTAACCCGCACTTTCACCCCACTGGTAGTTCCCGCGTCTCCTCCGCTCTCGTCGCAGGACTCATGATAATCTGCGTCGGCATCGAAATCGTCATCATTCTCGCGATGCGCCGCGCTTGGGAAACCCTCCAGCGCGACGACCGCGGGTCAATAACCATTACCGTCCGGGTAATGGCGTTCACACTCGTTGGAATGCTTTTTATTATGTGCGTGATTCTTAGCCGATCTGGGCGAGATGATTGACGTTTCCTTTTAGATTGAGTCTGGTACTCCTGGCTCTGCCGAACGACCATGATACGGCCTTCAACATAGTCATCGCAATCAGTGAGCGCCTTTGAACCCCCTCCCCGAGACCTTCTTACTCATCTCGATGCCCACAGTCCCTCTTTCTTCTGTTATTATATTCGGCACACAAAAGGTTGTTGGGCCTTGCTCTAATTTGTTAGCGTTTATTCTAATGAAGATTCAAAGGACATACTCACCGCCTGGGGATCGCTATTCGTATTTCTTCTCGGTAGGAGGACGACGCCGGAGCATGGGACGGACACATGGGAGACCTTTACGCCAATCGAGACTGGACAGAATCTACCACCGGCTCCGCTCGCGCTGCCCCAGGCTCGTGTGTCGAGGATTGCGAGGTGAACATAATATTTCCTGTATACAAGCATACAGCGCCCCATCTGTATTAGTATCATTTAGACCACACGAGAGTACGAGGCCCTAAAGTTGATCCCGTGATCGTAAATGTCTCGACTCAGACATCGACGGTTTGCCGTGGCCTTTGTACTCCAACCACCACGACACGATGTTTTTCACGCCCACTCGCCCAATTAAACGCCTCCCCGCCCGAGCCAGCCCTGGCTATTTCGCATTTCCTCCAACCCCAATTCAGAGGCCGCAGACTCAACTTGCGTCCACCGAGCAAGTCACCGCCGAACAAGCAGCAGAAGAGCACCGTCGTCACGAAGCAGCGTTGGATGAGGCTTGGGCGGCTCGTCGGATCCGAGACGAAGCAGAGCGCCAACGTCGTCGCGCGCTCGAAGCTGCCGAGGTGCTCAAGGGCGAGATGGCGTGGGTGGCATCCGGCGGCATTCTTCGCGACGCCAACTACGAGCGAGACTACGTCCGCACAGAGGCTATGCGCAAAGAAATCGCCCTGCTGACCCATGAGCGTCTCCTCACCGAACGCTGGCAAAACTACGAGTCGGCTTGCAACCCTCACCTCGAGTACGTCCAGCGTCCGCTTCGCCGACATTCCATGGCCAACCACCCCACGTCCCGACTCCGACTACGACTTTGTTACCCCGCCGGACTTCACCCTCGATCGAATTCAAGCGTTTTTGCTAGAGCCGCTGTCAGTGCGAGGATCTACGGCAACGAAGAAGGAAAGGCTGCGCGCGAGCTTGTTGCGGTGGCATCCCGACAAGATGACCGGTCTATTGTCGCGTGTCGTCGCGGAAGATTTGGATGCAGTTCGCGAGGGCGTACATCAGGTCATTCTGGCGTTGCAGACTCTCAACTCCTGACGGGGACAAGTACGTCGCCATATATTCTTCTCTTCTCAGCTCATATTGTTTGTAGATTTCTGGATGCTATCGTTTTTGCTTTGTACATGCTTTCGCTATAACTTGAATATCACGACGCCATGACTCCCGAACACCCTTGTTAAGGCCATCCTGAGCTGTGTGGCTTCCTTCTATGGACAACGTCGTTTTCGTTATGGACCCATGAACCCCCGCCTTTTTCCCTTCCTACGACTGAACGCTTCCCGCCGCCGAAGCTACCAGCATCCAATCTTCGACATAGGTCCTCGCAGAAGCTCCCTACGCTGTGTTTGCGCTCGAGGGCCCAACGGTAGTCTCGTTTCCCACCACTGTCCAGCAGGCTCACAATCTTTGACGCGATGTTTCGTTTGGAGGGGGTGTACAGATCCGCAAACTACGAAAGTCTTCGTATTCCGCCTCGCGTCCCAAGTCCCTAGCCAAATGCGCCATTACCGCGCAACAAGAGGTGCTTCCTCTCCTTGAGCTACATGCACTCTCTGCGGATGCGAGGGTCTACCTCGAGAACGGCATCGGAATCGACGGCGGAACAGAGCCACGAATCGAATATGTCCAGCCACATCTGTTTGTCGCCGATACTGCGACTGCGACCTAAGTGGCTTCGCTGCGCTCGCTGAAGCTGTCTCTTGGGGCAGATAAGGGTGTAGCAGATGTCGTACAGGCGATATGTAGCGCAATTTGTCGTTGTGAGTTCACTCATCTGTGGTTGACACCCACTCATTCCGCGCGTTCGTGGATGACTTGGAGTTTCGCCCTCTGCTCATTCCCCCCCCCCCGCTTCAACAAGCTTCATCTGCAAATATCGGCAAACTACATCGCCCAACGCCGCTCGAGTCTCGAATATGCATGCTGGCTGCCTGCACAACGATGATATCGAGGGTCAAGCGGATGAAGGGGTCGTTGTACGTGTGGCGAGTATATTGGGAGTGTAAGGAGATGGAGGTCGATTCGACGTCGTGGATCCCTGTCCTGCCCAAAAGGCCTCCGGGTTGACTTTGGCCACCAGTTGAGGGCACGGTGAAGTGAGGCTTGACGCCGAAAGGATGGAAATCGTGTATATGGGTGTAAGATGGACATTGTCTTGAGGAGAGTGTTATGCATGTAGCGCCGAAGTCGCCACTATCCGAGTCCTCCTATCGTGATATCGGGTTAGAATTCCGCTCGTTGGATGAGCTGGAAGACTCACTTTCACCGGATGAGCTCGAGGGTGCGTATGGCTGCGGTCTTCGTCGTCGGGGATGATGGGAAATGGAGTTGAGGGATCCGGCTCGGTGTACGGTGGTTCGTGGCTCTTCAGACCGACGATTCCTCAGCGAGGCTTTAGTCAAGTAAAAACCATCCCGTCTTCTTGTCGCTTGGGATTGGGCTCGACCGCCGGGTATCTTGGAGAGGCTCTAGCATCCAGGGCGTACGACGAGTATCAGTGGTCGGCGCAAAGGTGAGGTTGTGACCGGTGCCAGTGATGGCCTCTTCTGCTCTAACCACCATCTCGACGTGCTCGGTGTGGATGACGATGCCCAGCGCAAGGATTAGAGTCCGCGGACGCTTTCGCAGAATCCCCTATATTTCTGTGGCGGTCCTTGTCAATCCCATTTTTTGCCAACCTCGTTGTCGCCCATCGTTCTGCGCGCAAGACTCTAGCGCATTCAAATCCAAGCTTCCATCTGAAGGGACTCGTTCAAGAGTCGCAGCAATAGACGATTCTGGTCTGCAGCTAACGACCTCGATCTATCTAAGACACAAGTTTGCTATAAAAGCTGGCCGCCCCTCTCGACCAGGCTTAACTCCAAACCATCCATCTACAATGTCTTGCACTACAATGTCCACCGCCCGTCCCGTTCTCAAGCGTTCCAAGCCGTCGTCGTCGTCGCTTCGAGCGCCATTGCCTTTCGTCCCTGACATGCTCGCCACCATTCACATCCCCAAGCGCATCCGCCGCTTCTCAGACTTCTCCCTCCACCGTCGTCGCAAGGACTCTGCCTCCGTCATCGAGCCAGAGGACTTCGAGGCCCCGCCTGTCTTCACCATTCCAGACTACGCTCAGGCGGCAGCTCAGCCTCCAACGCAAGATGTCTCGCCCCTTACGGTCCTAGACCCCGCTCCTCGTCGTGCGATCTCAGTGCCCGCTCGCTTGGATGGCCGAGCACAGGAGAAGCTTCCCGAGGCTCGTAGGACATCTGTCGACTCGCTCTCCTCGACGGTCGTTACCGAGACCAGCTCGACGCTTCACCGTCGTCGGCGCTCTTCCGTCACAAGTGTTCAGTCCTTCTCCTCCAACGAGGACAAGGTGACGCTGAATTTGAGGCTCACCTCGTTGCCTTCTACTGTTTTCGGTGTCCTCATGGTGCGTTCCTTCGTTATATGTGAAATTTTCATCCTCATGGTCCTGTCCAGAGCCTTGCATCCGTCGCTGCTACTTTCCTCGTACCCTCTCTGGCTGCCTCTGCCCCGACTCAGTCTCCACATCCCAAAACGTCGACGCCGCGATCTTCGTCGGAGCGGACCGTTGTAGCCGCCAAAATTCCTGCCTCCCGTGCCATCGAAGTCCCTGTGATCTTCGTCGGACGCTCGGCTGGTGCAACGGTACGTCCCAAGGGACCAGTGCCTGCTGTTCGCCCGGCACGCAAGCAGCGTCACTTCCGGCTTCTGTCGAAGCTGGACTCGTGGAAGAAGGAGCGTGAGCGCAAGCGGCTGTACGCGGAGGGCGTCATTCGCAAGGAATAGTGATCTTCCTACTTTCGTATCTTCGTTATTCGTCTTCTTGCTCGCGGACACTTCGTCTTGTACTTATCCATACCACGCTCAAGGACACTCGAATGTACATACTGTATATCCAATGTTGGTTGCTTCCATTGAAAATGAAATCAGCTCTTTCTAACGCGAGCACAAACTTCAAAAAGGCGAGCCTCGTAACGATCATGTGACGACTTACAGACGCGTCGCGACTCCGAAGATGAGGTTCATAATGCGTGAGTTGGCAGAACTAATGAAGGATATCTTCGGATCTCCGAGCAAAGATAAGGAACGCTACTTCTGCAGCTGCCTCGCCTTGATTTTGGCTGGTCTTGAGGGCAACTTGGCCAAGATATAACAAATAAACATTGTGGAACAGGTACATGGTATATAGGATGGAAAGAGGATGTCGAGATTTCATATACAGTAGTTTCGAGAGTGGATAAACCACGACTAGTCCTCCTCCTACGGCCATATTCGGTCGGAATCTTTTGATAACTGGAGGAGATCGACGACTCACTTGCACTGGCAGACATCCATTCACGAATCGGCTGGTTGGACGGACTGAAGCCGCACTGCCAGTGGACCGCATCCGAGCAGCGTACTTCAGTGTGGGCTTGGAGTAAGGGTGTTGACGTTGAGCGGAACGTTGAGCCACCGCCGGGGCATGGAATGGACGTGGACCCGTGTTTAGGTCCATACGGGATAGAACGGATCCAATGCTGTGCGTAGTATCGTACGTCCATTTTGTTGCGCAGGACCTGCAGGTACTAGGGCGCGAAATATTATCCTCCCAAGACTAATTGAAGACAGAGGTGAGTTGTGCGATGGACGAGAGGCGAATAACCTTACCGCAAGATAGACTTCCAATTGTCGAACAAAATCGGGGTTGCTTTTAGCCAAGTCCTGCCATTCTTCGATTAGAGCTTTACTGAGCTTCCTGAGCTGATGAAGGGTCTTGGAATCGAAGTGAGCCCCGGTTCGCATGGTCCTAGAGGACCATTCATGAAGATGCTCCAGATTCTTGCGGGGTTCGAATGGAATGGCGAGAATCCATTGGTCATATTTATGATGCCACTCTGGAACCGAATGGAGGTGAATTTCCCCATCGACCACATTTGGATAGACTGGGACCAGGAATCTCCGGAAGACTTCGGGTGGGCTGTTGCCGCTGAAGGTGCACATGAGACAGATCTGTTGCCTCTTTATGTTAAATACAACGCAAGGCCTGCGAGGCTTCCCAGATTCCTGCAAGGCAGAAGCGCCAGTGAGGATGGAGGATTGGAGACTGCCGTCAACCTCAAATAGACGCGAGAGGTGTACTCTGCAGCTCTAACAACCCCGTCCTGCAATTGTTGCTGGCCCCTTCCGAGTCCGTCACAGGGCCGAATGAGAGGAGGGTTTGTGCTGGTGCAGCGTTCACAAAAGGACATTGACGAGTATGTCGGTGTGGGGTAGGAAGTGGAGGAGGAGTTGACGATCTATCCACCCATCGCATTGGTCGTTTTAAGGGAAAGAGAACAAATAAGACAAAAAGAATTGCTTGTTCTTCAAGTTGTCTTTCCCATCCCAACGAGCTCCGAGCTCTTGTATTCGTCGAATCGTTGATCCCGGTCCTTCAAGTTGTTTGCATTTTTGATGAAGATGCCCGCCGGCCAGTGGTGCAGGAGGCTTCTAGCTCATTTGAACGAGAGCGTAGTATAGCTAAATAGCAGGTAGGAAGGACCGTGACGAGGCAGTCGCGCAGCAACGGCTGGGCTACTGACTGGAGGTGGTAAAGGCCACCGTGTCAGAACACCCGGTAGTCACACGCCTGTCAGCTCGTGTTCTCCGCTTTTGTTCTTGCTGTGGGCGTCGCCTGTCATGGCCCACACCTTAACCTTTCACCCTCACCCTCAGCCCTGCTCCCCCGCCCCGCTTTCAAATGGCTGACCAAGATTCGGACACGCACATTCCGCGCATCGGGAGCTTCGCAGCCCTGAGTGCTCACCATCGATCCTGTTGCATCCGTCGAGTATCTCGACGACGCGGAGGCTACTGCAGCGAGCTCCAAGCTCGTCTGCAAAGACTATATTGTCTATATTGCAAGTGTGAGTCTTGTTGACACTGGACAGACTTCCCTTCGTGATTGCTCAGTTTTCCTCCAGGGGACATTTTTCAGTCATCGGGCTGCATTTCGAAAGGAACAACCTTCACTTGTTATGCGTGGAGCTCCCCAGGATGTACCAGAACGATGCATCGAAGCCAGCATGTCCATCCCCATCTTCCCCCAGTCGTGCAGCGTCAGCGACCACCCGTCTGGTCGCGAACCGTTACGGACGACGGGTATTCCGTTTCCATGGACAGACTGCTATCTCACGAGCTCCGTTTTCGTCAACGTGCGCCGCGCCAACATTCGCGCGATGGACCCTGTCATTTGTAAGCTCAACCATGAAGAGAGCTCGCGTTACGACTGGTTCACGATCGAGGATGATGAGCGTCAAGCTGACCTCCGGGACGAGAGGGCGGAAATGGAAGATGCGGACGCCCTTGGCCCCACTGGCTCCGCGGATGCAGTTGAAGAGACGGCGGCAGCCGCACAAAGCGTTGCCGCTGATATCAACGTCGATTCAACGAAGACTCGGAAAGCATCGCAGAGCAAGCGGAGCTCGATAATGATGACATGGTGGCCATCTTCCGTGGCTTGTTGGCGTCCGAAGCAGAGGAGACCTTGATTACGGTCACCTTCACTCACAATATTCTCCGCGTGAAGGAGTTTAATGACCCACGGGGCTACTACGATGAGGTGGACAAGATTGCGGAGTACGTATCTCATACATCTTCTGCTACTGGCTAACGAGTTGCAGGATCGTCAAGGCGTCAGAGGCTCGCAAGGAAGCTGCCAAACTAGCTGCAGCCCAAAACGACGCGACGCGTTACGATGAGAAAACAGGGGAGTATCCTCTCATCTTCCGATACTCAATGCTCATGGCTATCCAGCGGAGCTATTGCAAGGTCATCAAGCTTCGCCTGCGCATGAAGTTCATCCTAATTCTAGTAAGGAGAAAGCAGGTCGGTTTCCTGTCTTGTCTCGAATGTGTATCCCGCGCTCACCTGTACTTCATCAGAAGTATCTCCCGAGGCAGCAGCAAAAGCACCTGCACCAAGTCGTCAGCTTGCAATTTCGCAGATCCTCAAACGAGGCGTGAATGCCTGCAAAATGACCATTCATCGTATACTCTGCATATCTAGCCAGTCGCAGGATACCTAGATTATGCCACAATACTTCACTTTCACGAGAGAAATGCCGCAGAGCGAAAAAAAAGAAGGGTGCTACTAGCGATCTTATCTCTTGATCTCCGGTAAGCTCCGACAATGACGTCACCGCTTCGCACTCGATAAAAGCGACCAATTTTCACTCACGACCCACCACCATGACCGACAAAGTATCTTCCAACTGGAATGTTTTCTTGTACCTCCTTGCGATGTTAGTGACATTCTCTCAATCCCGAACCGGCATAATCTGATCTACATACAGTGTTCTCCCGCCGGTGGCGGTTTTTCTGAGTGGGTACAGCTACATACAGCTTCTATTCCATTTCAACACATTCTTATTCTGTAGAGAGAGGACTGCTAGCCGGTGCGCTCACTCGCCGTTCCACTCATTTCAAAGTTGACATTCCCTCGCAGACTTCTGGATTAACATCTGCCTGACGGTATTGGGTTGGATCCCTGGCGTGCTGCATGCCTGGTGCGTCTGCGTCTGCCGTTGTAGAGCTTGCTAATTGTGATTGCAGGTGGATCGTATCCAAGCACGAAGACACGACGCGTGTGAAGCACCACTAATGTGCCTGCCAGTGGAATAACGAACATTTTTGCCCCGAATCTATGCTACCTCTATCCGTGCTATTATTACTGTATCGCTCGCTCCCCGAGTAGACGAACTACTGGAGTTATAACCTGAATATTTACACTTCCATCCAAATGCTGGTCGCGTCAAGTTTTATTCCGTGTTCCTCCCAGCCATTACCCTGAGTCTACCGATATACAGTAAGCCATCGACAGTAAACCATCGAAATAATCTCGCGCATGTCACGGACTGTGGAGGAAGAATGGCCAGTTTCATATCATCAAGCCTCGCGGAACACACGTTGTTTCCGCGTGTCGACGACTACATATATCCCCCAGAACGTAGCAGATAGTATATACAAATGAGCCGAAGACTACAGTGATCTTGATACAATACGCGCAACACTCGATACAATAGGCAGCCAAAATGCATAATCCTACAACGACCAAAGTCCACTGAAGCCGGCACCCCTTATACCCTCATCGTCCCCTTCCCCTTCAACTTAGCGCTCCCGTTCCGACTATCGACGAGGTCGTCGAGTCGCGCCGCCCTCGCATCTGAAGCAGACACGAAGCTGCGCGGAATGGCACTCGCCCGCGGGTGGTGCTGGTCCTGGCTCCCAGGGGTCCATATCTCGTACCGGCTGGCAGGCCGGGCTCCACCCTCGGCACTCGAGCTCAAAGACGAGGCCGACACCCGAATCCCCTTGTCGGCCAACTCCTCCGCAGGCGTGGACTCATAGACATGGATCCCTGCCATCGGGTTCCTGTCGGCCTCCTCGTCATATGCCGCTTGTAGCTTCGCCGGAAGGTCCTCTGGAGCGATGTAGTGTTCCTGGAAGAACGGGCTTGTCGCAGGTAGGTCGGATTTGGGTGCGATGAAGCGGACGTGCTTGCTGTTAACAACCTCAGCAGGGTCCCACGTTGTGGTCCCCGTAGCTCGCTTCACGGGGCGTCCTTGGGCGAATGCAGCATTGATGTCGGTGTTGGCAATCCCGCGGGGAACACTCGTGGCTTGCGGGGCGAAGCCGTTGGTAGACGTTTCCGCTCGTGGACGCTTCCGAGACGGGCCATGGAGCTCGCTTTGGCCCTTGGCAGAGCTGGCTATCGGCATATTCGCAGGAACCCAGTCGTCCGCGGCGGCATCAGCGATAGCAGCATCGTTCTGTTCCGCGAGTCGGTACTCTCTGTCTTGTGCGATGTTCGCCGTCATCTGGTCCGAAAACTCGATGGACAGCGCCTCCATCTTCTCCTGGTGCAGCCGCAGCAACTCTCTTCGCTTTGCCCTGTCGCCCGCCAGCGCGTCGTCGTAGAGCTGCGTCATCACTGCAACGTCGGCGTTGAAGGCAATGTGATGGAACTCGAGCAGCGCATCGACTCGCGCAGGGAAGTCGACCTCCAGGCGCGCGCACATCTCAGGCCGCTCGGGAAGCTTGTCAATGTTCTCCCAGAACAAAGCCTTGTGGAGAACGGGGCTGCAGTACGCCTGTTGGCCGACGGGCTTCGCGAGCTGCTCACGAACATGAGCTGTGGGATCCTGCACGCAATCAGCACCTCGGTCCAGTCCGCACCTGCCAGGAACTGACTCACCAGCTCGCCCGGATGCTCCAGCCCTGCACTAACATATACATTCTTGACATTCGCTGCCTCCGCCTCCACGCCCTCGTGCAAGATATCTCCTAGGTTTTGCTCTTCCCGCTCAGCGGCCTCACAGAGCTTCCGGATGTCATGCAGCTGCTGGCCGCGAAACTCGCGCCGGTGATCATGCGTCGCTTTTGGAGGATGTTGACGAAGCATAATTGTGCGTACGGCCTGTCCCAGGCGAGCATTTTGGTCGCGTTTCATGTCAGCGTACTCCTTCTTCACGTCTGGGCCCTTCTCGATACGCCAGAGGCGGACGTGTTCTTCTTGGAGTTGCTCGTCGGCCACACGCTGAAAGGTCGTCATTGGAAAGATTTCGGGTAGGTGGTCGTAGTTGATAAGGAAGAGGGGGGAAGGGGCTGTTTAGTCGGGCTGTGGGTGGTAGGCGCTTGTTTGGGAGGCTGTTCAGGATTCTCAGGGAGCGCCTTCTTGTCAAATGACTTCGGGCTGGGAGACGGAGTCAATGATGTGTAATCGGTGCTAAAGGAACGAGACCCACAGTAGCATAATGAGCAATAGAATGTCGTTTGAGATGAATGCCGGCGTCGCTGAGCACGAGGAGACTAGCCAGACTGTGTAAAGGGAGTGCCTGTGGCGGAGTTACGGCGACGAGGAATGCGAAGAAAGGTCGAAGAGCCGATTTCACGCCGCACAGAAGCCCGGCCCGGTGTGCGACGAAAACCTTGTTGGTGTAAGGTCGTGTAAGGGCAGCTCGTTATGTACTAGGGTGAGATGGCGAGCATATCTGAGAGATGTGCCTGCCATGACTTTGGAGGTGGTCGATGGTGAGAGGAGAACTGGTGACGGGCATCACCACGTGCCACATCAAACGCGGACACGAGCCATCAAAAAACACCAATTAAACGTGTCTCGAGTACGCGAATTATTACATTATGCATATTCTACTTGAGTCTGTTGCACTTCTCTTGCCCGCTGAGAAAGCTCCGTCACTCCACAGTCCGCGGGCACATCTCCGAGCCGCGATAAACACTCCGCTCTACTACAGTGTACATCTAACTGAGTGAAACCCTCCAGCGCGACAGTCCACAAACTGATCGCGGACTTGGTATCTTCGTCGTGATTTAAAACGTCGCCGAGGAATTGTAGCGCTCTGTACACAGCCCGTTTTTCGTTGGACTTGAGAGCCTGGATGAGCAGAAGAGTCGGCCAGGTGTACGTCCAGTTGTCGTTACTGCGTGGCCAGCGCCGCACGTCGCCAATTTTCTCGAGAATCAGAGACGCCAGTTCGTTGTATCTCCCCCAGACCAGCTTGAGGTTCCTGTCGAACAGCGCTTTCGCTCGGGTGAAGTCGCCTTCCCGGAGCAGCAAGTCAGCCTGCATCGTCTCGCACGCGGCGACATCCATAGGCGATCCCCCTCCCTTCTGGGCACGATACACCGCAAATGCCCCGTCAATGGATCTTTGCACCACCTCAGCCGGCGTACCCATCAACACGTCAATCTCCGCAATATTCACCAGGACAAACGCATGCATATTGGGATTCTCCTCGAGGGGCGAGCGCTTCAGGATCTTGCTCTGTATCGCCCTCGCCTCGGCGTACTCGGTCTTCAGTTTGTGTACCTCCGCCCACGAGGACAAAATCCCGCCTTCGAGATCGCACCCCGCCATCCCACAGAGCGGTAGCAAAGATAGCGCCCGCTCGTATAGCGTAATGCTTGCGCAGTAGTGTCCCATGCCCTGAAGACATAATGCGCTGGTGCGGAGTGCAGTAGCCTCGCGAATGAGGTTGGCACCGAGCTTCGCTGCGTGTTGCGCCTGCGAGGCAAGGAAGTATCCTTTGGAGAGGTTGCCGAGGTTCCGTTCAATTATCGCGAGTCCGCTGAGTGCGATGGATTGTCGGTCGAAGAGTCGGAGGGGAAGGGACAGCTCGAAAGCATTTTCGTAGTATTCTTTCGATTTCGATAAACTGGTGTCGAGGTAATACCGTCCGAGGCAGTTATAGAGGCCGCCTGTGGAATAGCTTAGATCTACGGGGGGTGCGGCGGTGGAAATAAAACTCACATTTAACATCGACATCGTCGAAATGCGGGAATTGCTCCAGCGCTTTAACGATCAACGCCTCCGGATCCCCAATTTTTGACCCATGCGAACGTAAAGCCTCTGCAGCAAACGAAACCTCCAACCGATGATCCACCGGTCGAGGCATTTCTGCCAGTGCCTGCGCCATGAACGGAATCTCCTTCTGCCCTCTATACCGCGCGAACATGTTCAGATTTATCCCGCAATAAACTGTGCCGCTGCGATCCGGATCTGCCTCCCTCCCCAGCGCCATACGGAAGGAGAGGATATTGTGAATGTTGGCTACGTTAGACGCGATCTTCCCTGCGACTTTAGTGTTCTCGATCGTCCCCATGTGTTTTCGGAAGAGGTTGAGAACGTCGTGGTAGTGCTGGAATATCGGCTCGACAAGGTGCATATGCGGTGGGTGGTATCGCTGCATGTATTCCCGGATGGGAACGAGCACTTTGATTCGCTTCTGCGCCGTCAGGTATGCCAGCGACGTACGGAGCAGCGCGGTGCGGCAGTTTCCGAGGTCGGTGATGGGCAGCTTGCATTGCGCGAGCTCGACGTCGGAAAGGCCGTCCGGGAGCAGGGATAGCAGGCTGAGCAGCTTGATCGCGTCGGGAGTGGACTCTGTAAGCCGGGGACTCGCCAGGGACACGGATATCGACATGTCCAAGCTCGAGCGCGTGTTGTGGCCATCGGAGAGCATCGCAGTCCGCTCTGTTTCCCATTGCGTGAGGACCTGAGCACAACCACCAGAACTACAGTCGACCAGGTGCGCGAGCAGGTCGATAGCGAGAGGCATGTTTCCGGTCAACTCGAGGACTGTGTCAATCTCGCTATGGTTGTCGTTCATGTCGAAAGTCATGTCTGTTATATCGACGAAAGTTCTTCGTGCGGCGTCTTGAGATAGAGGGAGCAGGGGAGGCAAGAACGGGTGCGTCCAATTCACGCCCACAGGACGCTCCGCTCCTCGCATCGTAATCTAGAGACTGTCAAAACGTGCGTAGCATGCTCGGTCGGTGCACTTACCACCAACGCTAATTTTTCGCAGTCAGCCAAAAGCGACAGGAAATCCTCTACCTGCTTTCTGCATCCCCTCGGCTCCCAAACAGTCTCGAAATTATCCAGTATCAGTAGCGTCGGTTGCACAGAAAGTAGCCGGAGGACTTGTCGTTTAAGCTGCCGACTCGGCTTGAGTTCGAGGTGTGCGCCAATGAGTGTGATGAGCTCCTCCACTGTCGAAGCGGTATCGCACGCGACGAAATATCGCCGCTGGTCGTACCGTTGAACGATGTCGGAATGGTGCAAAATGCTCCGGGCCACTGTGGTCTTCCCGATCCCCGCTGGACCGAGGACGGTCATTCTGGGAGCGCGATTGTTGAATTGATCGAGAACGTCTTGCATTTCCCGTTCGCGGCCGTGAAATATCTTGGGCGTTGGGGGTAGAAGGGAAATCGAAGTCGAACTGGTGGGGAGAGCGCACGTGTCAGAAAGTTGCAAATTGACGGAAACAATAAATTCGAACCTGCTGCATGAGCTGTACAGCGAGAACTTGGTACTCTCCGCTATCAAAAGACGTTTCAATTTTTTTTTGGCAGTTAAAGAGCGATTGACGCACGGTAGAGGTCGTATCCGAAGAATCATCATCGGAAAGCGCATTGACTAGATCCATAACCTGGCGATGCGTTTCCTCCGCATGTTGCCGCATTCTCTCGATGTCGTGCACTAGCTTTGCAGGCCGTACCTGGTTAACTATAAGTTCTTTCCGCTTGGAAAGCGTTGCAAATTTTACCTTGAGCTCGTCAATCGCCATTTTCAGCCCGTGTTTACATTCTCTCAACAGGATGGTTGTCTCAAAGTGTCGCAGCAAGTAGGATCCCCGACCTCCGCCTTGTTGAGATTCGACGAATGTCAAGATTTTATGAAGGATTCTGAGCGCAAATGAGTGAAAAAACTCGAAGTGTCCGTTCAAGGAGCTTACAGGGTAAATTCACCGAGCGGCTCAAGTACGTTCGGCGGGAGCTCGCCAGGAAAATCTGTCTTGAAGTGGAGCGCGATGACGAGGTATAGTATATCGATGGTCTTGTTCATAAGTTGGACGCATTCGGCCTTGTAATGCTTGACAGTCTGCCGCTGTCCATCAGCAACGGTAACTGGCAGCGATGTCCAGAGTGGCGCACCGGAATTATTTCGAGCAAAGAACGGACGGTAGAAGAGATCGGGAGGAGAAAGGGTGTGTTGAGGTTTTCAGCGAGAGCGCGGATGGTGTCTGAGGCCTTTGTTAAACATCCCGCAAGTTTGGTCAGTTGACCGTGAAGTGTTGTGGGTTGGGGCATCGACATCGATGGAGGACGCGGGAGGAAGATTTAATGGGGATTGCGTGTACGACAATATAACCAAGTTGGTCGTGGCTCTCCAGATGCGAACAAGGTCGTGCCACGGCGTATCGACCGCGTGTTGTGTTAGTATGCAAGTTATTTCTGTTCACAGTGAGAAACCCGCCCGTCATCTCGTTGGCAACTTCGCATACGCTTAAGATGCCTGTTCAAGCGATGATGTGCTCTCCAGTCGAAGAAGGTTTGAAAGGCTGAGCGGAGACGATGCTTATCGGACGGCGGAGTATTAGACCACGGTGCTCGTTTCCATGCTTCCAGAGTTACAGAACTGTAGAACAGCTTGATGAACTGTCCTAACAAGCGCCGAGGTACGGGGCCATGGGAGAGTTGAAGCTGGCTGGGTGGAGCGCACTCACGAGCACTGCCCAAGGCCCGCATGGTCCACGCTCTTATCTTGATCGTTTGCAGCTTTCCGAACTAGTCGTCCTGCCGGCCCAACTTCAAACACGACATCGAGAACACGGGCGATACTCAACTCCGCGCTCGATGCATTTCCGACCAGTCATGTGCAGTCACTGCAGTGTCGGGATTTGTTGGGGTCTACCTGAAAGTTTGCAAGCCATCCACGCGCCAGCCAGGCGTTGAACAGTGTGATCCCTGTGGCTCTCAACGATGGTGACCCACTAGGTGTCAGCGCACCGTCGCAGCGCAGTACCACCGCTGTGAAACATGTTGTGGCCGTTTGCACCGCATCCAAGGGCTTTACTGCGGCGTATTGGAAGTAGAAGGTGAGGAGTGCCGTTGCGGCCCGAGTACGCGGTCATACGACCGCGCGATAAATGGCCCTATTTTTGAAATCAGAAAACACCGCAGATTCTGTTGTCTTCACGTTCGTCGGCGAAAGCCTTGACATTTGGCGCGCACACAGCACTGAGACGAGTTATAAAAACACCCCGACGCTACGGAAGGAGAGACAGCTTACCACCATGTCCAAGCTCGTCGCCCTCTTGCTCTGCATGCCTATTCTCCTCGCCGTCCTTGTCGATGGTTCCCCCGCAGTAGCGCAAAGGAAGCGAGTCCAGAGTCATGTTCGTCGTCTCTTGCTCTCTTTGCTGTCGAGGTGAAACTGAACTTGACTCTTCAGATCGCTGAAATTCGGAGCCCCCTTGGCGGGGTACGCATCGACGATTTTAGCGAAACATACTGATGGATTTTTGTGCAGAGCAACCCTCCAGGTAGTCATGAAGGAGATTCGAGATGATATATTGAGGCGGGGTCAACTTTTAAATGGATTGAGGACAGACATTGGTCCCAACTTGAAAACTGAGGCGTGAGGCGCGTGAGGGCGATGTGGCAACTGAAAATTATGTAAGTGATGATCATGATGGCCGGTCAGGTTCTCCTCTCTACCGACTCCTCCGCTGGCGAGACTCAGACTACTGGTCATCTCTCTGCCTTGTCTTGGATTCATCTCGAAATAGTGCAACAGATTCTATGTTGAAAAGCCGTACCAGCGTTCTCGGTAATTCAAAGTCAGCTCATGCATTAGCTGAGCCACCCAGAGCTTGCAGAATTCTTGGTTGTCTCTTCCGATACGGCGAAATACCTACGCGGAACTAACGCACGTCCAGGTACGTCCAGAGGCCTTAGATTTTAAGCAAACTACTTTTGTGAGAGTCAATTTCAAGCTCGTTCTCCAAATAAGGTACGCGGTCTCGCTTTCATCGGAGCTTGTTCGTCAATGGATCCCTGAAAGAGTAATACAGTAAACCCAACATTCATGGACCTGTTGGCACACAGCACAGGGCGGACCGCGGGCCGCCGTCTCAGACTCAGGCTTCCAACTGCGGACTCGGCTGCTCATTAACGCCTACATGTCACTCCGCAGCGACTCTGGCAGCCTGCGGAAAGATGCCGTGATCAGTGGATGAAATTATTGGTAGTCCCTGCCCATAAAGGTCCATCGAGTCTGGGTGAGCGACACCTACCGATGTATTCAGCCCTCCTCCTAGCTTCCATTCTTACGACGTTTACCAGTGTCTTGGCTTCCGCTATGGTGCACGAGAAGAGGGTCGACCATCCATCGCTGATCCACTCTCGGCGGCTCGAAGGTCATGTAACGGTCCCACTTAGAATCGGGCTGAAGCAGCAGAACACTGAAGACCTCTCCGAGCACCTCCTGTCCGTTTCCGACCCACTATCTCCGTCTTTCGGACAGCACTGGTCCCCGGAAAAAGTCGCCCAGATGTTCGCACCATTGAACGAAAGCAGAGACGCGGTCACTGCATGGCTCTCGGACGCAGGATTCGCTTCGGATCGACTGCGTGTTAGCCACAATAAAGCCTGGATCCATGTCGAGGAAGCTACTGTGGAGGAGGTCGAAACGCTGCTCAGCAGTGAATATCACGTCTACACGCACGAATCTGGCGAGGAGCATGCGGGTGAGTTACGCCGCCGTTCACTAAAGATTCGAACGAGGAAACAAATATTCATGATCTGATAGCATGCGATTACTACTCCCTCCCTGCCCACATTGCCGCCCATATCGAAATCATCACACCAACGGTCCAGCCCAACATCAAACTTGGCTCGTCAACGCACCCGTCTAAAAGATCTGTTACGCCGAAGAAGCGCGCCGCTCCAGTTCTTCCAGCTGGCTGCGACCAAGCCTTCACCCCGGCGTGTATCCGCTCCCTGTACAACATGACGTACGTCTCAAAGGCCACGGATCGGAATAGCTTCGGGATAGGTATGTAAACCCCGCTTTCTTTCGCAAACGAACCTCAAATTGTTGGGTCCGTAGTCAGTCAAGCTCCAGCAACATACCTCCAATCGGATCTAGATACCTTCTTCGCGAACTTTTCGCCCAGCCTAGTCGGAAAGTCACCTTCGTTTGTTTCCATCGATGGAGGTCAGTCGTTCCCCAACAACCTCCCGATGGGCGTGATCGACTTAGTGATATTCAGGGACTGTGAACGGCACGGATGTCGGAGAGGATGGGTGGATTCTCCAATATACCATGACTCTGGTAGAGCCCCAGCCCGTCACGATGCTGCAAGTCGGGACCTTGATCACAGGTGCGCCTCCCATCAGCCGACCACAGGAAACTGAATGACTCCTGCCCACGCACAGGAAATTTCCTCTCCTTCAACGAGTGGCTCGACGCGGTCGACGGCTCATACTGCACGTCAGACGGCGGCGACGACCTCACGTACGACCCGCAGTTTCCCAACCTCCCCATCGGCGACTTCCAGGAACATTCCTGCGGGACCGTCAAACCTCCCTACGTGATATCAAATTCGCGTGCAGACTTTGAATATCGTCTCTCACCGTTCTACACCCAACGCCAATGCAACGAATTTGCCAAACTCGGGCTCATGGGCGTGACGGTGCTGTTTTCCGCGGGAAACGCTGGCGCAGCTGGCACAACACGGGGATACTGTCTTGATGATAATGGTGCGCCTCGGTTGTTGTCTTTTCAAGAATCAGGATTGTCGATTGATTCATTCTAATTTAGGATCCGTCAACCTAAATGCGACGCATTTCAACCCCGGGTGGCCGGGCACTTGCCCTTGGATAACCTCTGTGGGTGGGACCCAGGTCAAGGCAAATACCAGCGGGTCGTTCAACAATGGTGTCCTGGAGGAGGTGTGGAATCAAGACCAGACACATGGATTTTTCCTGTCTGGCGGTGGAGGCTTCAGCAATCGGTTCCCGATGCCGCAGTACCAGAAGGCGTCGGTGAACTCATTCCTGGAGAAGTTGAAGAAGACGAACCCGGAACAGTTGAAACACTTTAATCCTCACGGGGGTAACCTTATCTTGTTCGGTGAAAATGATTCTAGCGAGCTGAATTCATTTTAGCGTGCGTATCCAGATATCAGTGCTAATGCGTGAGTCGATTCGAAAACATCGCTGGTATTTTCCGGACTCATTTTGCATTTCTCAGAAACAATTTTGTCGCTGTGGAGGAAGGCACGTTCTTGCTGGACAGTGGAACATCTGGATCAGCACCTACCGTTGCGTCAATTATTACCCTGGTCAATGATGCAAGGCTGGCTGCCGGTAAATCTCCCGTTGGTGAGTCAACCTTGTTCAACGAAACCGTTGGTAACACTGGATTACAGGCTTCATCAATCCCACTGTGAGGCTCACCAACATCATGTGTGAGGGCTGATACCGAGTTCACGTTAATTCAGATATATTCCCCGCATTTTGCTGGCGCTTTCAACGATATCGTGTCCGGAACAAGTCAGGGTTGCAAAGGATGTAAGGACTTGCGTTGCATTTTACAGCAATGTCATTCAACTGATTTATCACCCTCAGGGCAAGGAGACAGGGGCGGTGGATTCCAAGCGTAAGGCCCAGTATATGACTTCCTCCAAGAACTTACTTGATCCTTTTTGCTCAGTGTTCCAGGATGGGATGCAGCATCGGGTATGCTATTTACAATGTTCATTGCTCGATGCTTAACTGCACTTTGTCAGGTGTTGGCACGCCCAATTTGGGAGTTCTCATTGAGAAATGGTTGGAGTTGCCGTGAACAGACAAGATCGTTGGGAAGGGAACACTCTGTACGGTGTGGGCGAGCTCTATGGGAGGAAGGGAGTCAATGCCAGCATGTTTATGAAGGAACTGAGTCCCGGTCGAAGAATCCTCTATATGTATGTAACTTGCAAATACAAGTGCCAGTACATGCCCTCCGAAACGGCGACCACGATGATTTCCTTGAGGTTCAGTCAACACAGATACAGAGCGCGGAGCGAAGCGGAGCAAGGCCTGCGTTGGGGGCAGGGATTGCGGCAAGAGAGAGGGAGAGAGACGAGAGCTAGGGTTTTTTTTCTTTTTTTTCTGGGAAACGGGGACCACTAGAGCACTTCACGATGAAGGCAAGATAAAACTCCGAGTCGAAATCGATAGATAGAAAAACTCTCGCTCACCTACTTGGCCCCTTGCTCATCGTCGAATAGAATAGAATAGAAGTTTTGTTACTTAGCCCTGGTACTGCTGTTCTGCGCAGAAATGCGGTGAAACGGAAAGCTAGTCCATCGGTTAGATTCGTTAAGGCTAGGAACATGTACAGACCCGAAGTGAATCTTCTTATCCACAAAATAATTGAATTTTGCACAGGCAAATTGCGCATCGAAGCCGGTATACTCACCGTGTACACTAACCCATTTTTCGTGTCAAACATGATCGCAAAGTTGTTGAACTGCCAGTGTGGCTCGCGTGTCCATTTGCGGACACCGAACCCGGTCCGGGCAGCCGTTCGATTCCCAAAAGGTGAGCACTGCAAGATGTAGGACAGGCAGCGGCAGGAACAGCGACCTATTTCTTGCTAATGAAACTCTTTCCGCATGCATGATTGCCACAAAACCGTCCGCAGGACTGGGCTCCAATGAATCTTTTTTGAATGGGCCTGGCCTCCCGAGTCCCGGATCGACTGCTGTAGAACTTTCATTCCAACACAGCTTGTATGGCGAATGGCATATACAGCTGCTAACAAGACAAATGAAAGCGGCCCGCGTTCAAGTTGACTTGAACATCTCTGAATTTCAGTCTACACAGATTCGGAACGCCACTGGCAAGCCCACAACACCTTCAAGTTCCCGGTCGAGGTATAAGAGAGGTGGCCTGTGGACGGAAAGACCCCATCGAAATCGATGGTGAAGCTCAACCTTTTCCTTAATGTCCTACTTGGCCCTTTGCTCGTCGTCGCTCTTGCGCACACCCATAGAAGTGCGGGGACTGGCGCAGTGACTGCGAACACCGCAGTGAGAATTTTCACGGTTCTCAGTGGACAAGTGCTTACTTGCGGTAGCAAATCTACGCCTCAACCCAAACTTTCTCTGCCAGCGCGCCGAGTGTCAGTGCGGATATTTCAGGCGTAGGTGTCCTTGACCAAAAGCAAAGTTTCTCATCATTCACAGTCCAATCCTCCCGGTAACGGCGACGAACAAGCTATGTGGAGGCCCGAGACCCGAGCGGAATGAATTATGAGCAGAGTGTCCTCAGAAGTGCCGGAATGTTTGGCGCGCTTTTGATGTGTATTATAGATCTGAATGGTTTTTGCCTGTGACTCGTTGAATAATAAGATGGAGACTCTACCGGTAGTTATTCTTGCGACGGCGAAATAAACCCGAGCCCGCCACTATCACTGCGCGCTCCGTACAGCCTGCCAAAGATTGTCAGGGCGGGAAGTGAAATACAAGTTATTCTTACCACTAAATAGTTTCATCTTGCATAGGCAAATTGGGCGCTGGGATCGCCGACTCAATATGCATATAAGAGGCCCTCCGTCTACCCGTTGAAATTACTTTACCGCCTCAAGAATGATCGCACAGTTGTTGATCCTCTGCGTTTTGGCTGCAAGCATCGGTGGCAGGCCCTCACTTTCGGAGAGAGGGGTGCCGGCGTTGCCAATCGAGAATGACATCAACGTCATGATAACGCGGACCCAGGACTTGAATACCGTACTCAACGGATTTCCGGCATCAGGTTTGAATGGGGCACTCGTTTGTCGTTAGCTTTTTTTGGGAAGTCCCGCTGAGAAGTCCCAGAACATCCACACAGCTGCTCAGCTGCTTGATCAGGCTATCGGCTCAGCTGTAACCGACGCATGGCCCGCTCTAGGAGGAGTGAGTTGTCGGTTTAAAGTTTAAACGAATAAATATCGTACTTATGCCGACGTAGGCGAACCCTCCCGGAGCAGGTGACGAGGCCGCCAGCAATGTCATTGTCCAAGAGATCAACACATGGTCTGCGGGGATCCAACAGGCACTAGCACAATTGACTCTGAAGGAGCCCAGCTTCGTGAGCGTCTTCGAACTCGAGTGGTGTTGAATTGACCAGCGACATTCCAGAGCGGGCTACCTATAGGCGGTCTCGAGGCGGTCATCGCTCAAGATATCAGTGCACTGAATTTGAGCACCAGTCAGCTGGGAGGAGAGCTCGCGATAGATATTTTCGTAAGTGTGCACCGTCGATCCATTTGCCAAAGACTGAGACCTCTGAAATTAAAGCCGGCCTTGAAGCCTAACATCACGGCCAATTTTGCGGAGACATCGGCGGCATTTTCTGCAGCCTCGGCGGCGTTCGCAACGCCGTAGAGCAGTCGCAGAGAGTACTAGACTTGTTGAATGTGCAGTTGAATTTCTGGAAACAACTTGGCGCCAGAAGAAAGCAAACTGAGAGCAGATTTCAGTTCGTCTGCCAGTGGAAGCTCTTGTTGGAGATGACCGCGAAGGAAGAGTCGTCGTCGTGACAGTGATGTGCCTTACCACGCCTTTCCCTGCACCCATGGACTACCGTTTTTACCGTTTTTTTTGGTGTCAACGGCGTGGGCCCTATGGTCGTAATAACAGATAACAGATAACGTCCATCGCACCCGAGCTCTAGCCTTAAATATAGTCGAGATGCCCCGGCGCCGTTTTTTGACACGTTTCCCGTATTGCATAGGGGCACAGCCTCGATTCACTCTCACTCTCCACCATGTTCTCCAGGCTGCTCTCCCGCGTAGTGCGTGTGCATCCCCTTCCTCATACCGCACAGATTGAGCTCCCCCTCATAGCTTCCTCAAACACAATCAAAGCCCAACTTCGTCTCCGCAGGACACGTCGACTTTGAAGCGGCTGGGCTCTCAGAATACAACGGGTGCTACGCCGTTGTCCTTGACTCTCTGTTCACCGAAGCCGAACTGTCTGCTTTCCTCGCCGAGGCAGAGGCTTCGGCACCCTGGGACGTCGCGCAAGTCAACGCAGGGGAGCATGCATACACTAACACGGACTACCGCAACGGGCAGCGGATAATATACGACTCTATGGACCTCTCGGAACGGATATTCGCAAAGATTCGGCCGCACCTCAAGGACATTGAGGAGATTGACCAGCCGACGTACCTTAGTGGGACGACCAAAGCGGTACAGAAGTGGCGAATGGTCCGCCTCAACGAGCGGCTTCGCTTTCTGCGATACCCCCTGGGTGGGTTCTTCCGCGCACACATCGACGGGCGCTACGAGGATCCGGTCACGAAGCACCGAACGTTCTATACCTTGCAATTCTATCTGCCCTCCGACGCGTCAGGCTCGAAAGAGAGCTTCCAGCCTCCCCAGGGTGGGTCGACCCGATTTCGCGGGAGGATGGCGGAGAAGGCACATGCGGACGTCGAGTCTATCCCTGGGCGAGTACTGGTCTTCCAGCACGCGGATTTGCTGCATACAGGAGAGGAGGTACGTCCCGCTCGTTTCAAGCCGTTTCAATCAACTCATTCAGTGGGAACAGGTTACTGGCGGCGTAAAGTGCACTGTCCGCTCTGATATCCTGTACGAGCGCGTGGGGGAGCCTGTTCCCGTTCAGCAGTCATAACCCACACCACGCCGCTCAGCACCTGTATATATAACGATTTCTTAGCATGAATGAAGCAAGCCACTCAACGCGAGGGATCAATGAAGCCGCCTCACATATACCGCCAGCAATAAGCTCGGGGTCTGTTATCGCAGACACCCACATTTCTGCAAGCCCTTCTCCGCGTGGCCTTGCTCTCCTGCCTCCTCCCCCTCACGCCGCTCCCTGCCCGCTACGCTCCCAACGACTCCGAGTCCCCGCCTTCCTAACTAAGAAACTACAAGCAGGATAAATCGCGCAATCGCGAAGTCGACTTATTTTCGTCAACTCGCCATCCACGTCAGTGTCTTCTTCGACAGTGTCACCCGACAGCCGGAGCTTGGGCCTCCCTCATCTCGGAAAAAATCCTCCATCGATACTTGTCTTCTTCCCAATCCGCCGGCGACCAAGCAAAAACAAGAAAATGCATTCGACAGCAATAACGAGCGACAGAGAGCAATACGACATGCGTGCGTGCGTTGAAATAAGTAAAAAAAAACTAACTCGCCAATTGGCGACCTTGCGTTCTAAGATACCGATGAAATAACTTGGATAAAAGGAAACTTTTTAGCTCTCAATCCTCAAGAGAATTGTTCTTGCCCAGCAAGCAAATCCACAGTGTTACCTGCGGCGTAGGTCCTTCGTCGCCCCGATCATGAACTGCGCCAACTCGTCCTCCGTCTCGGGCTCTCCGTCCGAGGCCTTGGCTTTCCCCTTGCCCTTGCGGTCACCACCTCGACCATTCTTCCTCCCACTCCCAGCCTCGAGTTCCTCCTCGGCCATCGACTCCAAGTCCAGAACCTGCACCTGCGGCTGCGGGACGCTCGGCTTGGGCTCGAAGATGTATCGCGAATCAAGCGGAAGCGTTTCTCGTGCCGTCAGCTCGGGTTCGTCATCCGAGACTTCCTCTACCGTCACCCGCTTGCCTTTGCCCTTGCCTTGCGACTGCGACTGCGTCTTTGGAGGGACACGGGGAGGTTCCGACATTTGCCGCGAGCGAGCGTTGTTGTCCGGGAGCTTCGGCGGAGGCTGCATCGACAGCGACTTTTCCATTCCTGGCTTGTTGGCACTAGCCTTCTTCGCTGCAGCCGCACTCGCGCTGCTGCTGGACACCCAGATCTCGCGGCCAGACGGAACAGGCGGCGGCGGCGGAGCCATCCCCATCCCTGTACCGCCGAGCGACTTGTGCAGAAGAGGCCGATGCATTTGCTCAAGCGTCGTTCGCGAAGAACTCGCGCCGGGCGTTTCGATCTCCTGGGGAACACGAACAGCGTTCTTGGATGCGGTTGACGAGGCAGAAACCGAGGAAGAAGTGGATGTGGAGGAAGGAGTCGGGAGGACCTTGGGAGCTACGGCTGTCTGCGCCTGAACCTGAGCTTGTTTCGACGCAGTGGACGACATCGACGCCGCGCTGGCAGCTGCCTGTTTCGACGCGGAGGAAATAACCTGCGGGCCAGTGCTTGGTTTCGCAGTAGCTTGCGCGAGTTTAACAGACTCTGCAGCTGCCTTGGATGCAGACGACATGGGTTTTCCGACCGATGGCGTAACCTTCGCAACCGCAGGCGCCGATTTCGCTGATGACAACGACGGTTTCGAGGTCGGCCAGGTCGGACTCGTTTTGGGAGGCTCGACGACAACAGGTTTAGTGGCAGCAGCTTGTTGAGAGGCCTTCGAAACGACTGAAGATGAAGCTTTGGAAATCAAAACGGGCGGCGCTTGCTGCGAAGCCTTGGAAAGCGAAAGAGGCGCCTGAAGATAAAACTGGTTAGACATAAATTCCCTTCTTTATGAAAACTAACACTTACGACTGTTTCCAGCGGACTCGTCTTGCTCGGAATCGAATTCGGAAGTGCCTGCAGGGAGGCCTTGGAGATACCCAAGCCAAAACCAACCGATTTCGCAGTTTGGCTGCCGGGCTTTACAGAAGACGAAAAAGTGCTCGTTGCACCGGGTTTGAACACCGATACGCTGGCGGCTCGCATCCGAGTCGGACGGGGCGTATCAGGAGCCTCTTGCGACACCGATACGGCGCTTTCCGGCGGAGGCGGCGTAGCGTTAGCGCTAGCGCTCAAAGCGGCAAGTGCAGCCATCGCAGCAGCACGTCCAGCAGCAGGCCGCAACGTAGCTTGCGACTCGAGCTTCTTCGTCGCTGCCTCTTGACTTTGGGTTTGGCTTTGCTTGGACCGCTGAATCGCGGCGAAAATCGCCTGCTGCTCCTCCACAAGCGCATTCTGCACCAACGTCCCCGTCCCCGTCCCCGCGCCTCTCGTGAAACGCCGGGTAAGCCGCTCCTGCGCAAGCGCCGCCAAAAACTCCTCATGTGCCAAATTGCGAATCGACGCATTGACACTCCGCCAGTCGACAAGACACTCCTCCTTTGCGCGCTGGTAGGCGGCCGAGTTTGGCGGCTCGCGGATGGCGCTTATGGCGATATCCAGCTGGCGGCGGGCGTCGTCGACCATGGGAGCCAAGCCTCGTGAAATTTCGGCTTCCTTGGCGACTTTCCATTGATCAGAGGGTTGCTCCTCTTCGTCATCGAGGAACGTCGATGCAGGTCCGGTGCTGGCACTGCGTTGTTTCTTGGCGGCGACAACTGGGGTTGATGGCGAGGGGCTTTCGCTAGGAAGCCACACTTGCGGTTCCGGGCGGTATGAAATCGCCGAGACGGAGGACGCCACAGAGAGTGGTCTGGAGGACAACGAAGGCGCCGTCGACGCGACCGACAGGGGTCTCGAGGATGACGTCGAGGAGGAGCCGTTCAAGTCAAAGCCCCCTGGCATGAGTTGCTCGAGATCGAAGAAGCTGCCGTTCCAGCTTTTTTCGACGTCGACGTCTTGAACGGTGTCGATAGCGTTGGCGGCGATCTTGCTGGGCCGTTTAGCCGACGATGAGGAATCGGCATCCAAAACGGTCGTAGCGTTGCTCGTACGCCTTCCCTTGCGCTGTTTGGTGTTCGCAGCAGCCTCTGCCTTCTCCCGCTCTTGTTGTTCCTCCTTCAACCTCTGCTCCTTTTCCTTTTCCTGCTTCAACCGCTCCTTCTCCTTCTCCTCCTTTTCGGCCTTCAACCGCGCCTCGACCTCGCTCTCCAACCGCTCCCGCAAACTCTCTGCCTGCGCCTGCGCCTGGGCTTGAGCTTGAGCTTGTGCCTTGTTTTTATTCTTGTTCTTCTTCCCCGTTGCCGTAGATGTTGCAACGGGTACTGGCGCTGGCGCTGGCGCCGGCACGGCTGGTGTCGTCTTCATCTGCTTCGTCTTCTCCTTCTCCTCTTTGGCCCTGGCCTCCTCTTCCCGCTTCCTCAGCTCCTCCTCCCGTTTCTTAACCTCCGCCTCGCGCCTCCTCAAATCCGCCTCTTTCCCCTTTTCCTTTTCCTCCTTGGCCTTACTGCGCACCAACAACAACTCCTCCTCCCGCTCCCGTATCGCGTTCCTGCGCCGCAACCGCTCGAGCTTGACAACCTCCCGTCGCTCCTCCTCCTTGACTCGCTGCAGCGCATACATCTTCCCCTCGTGCTCCGCAACCATACCCTTCATCGCTTCCTCTTCCGCGGCCTTGTTGTTCTTGTTACCCGCGCCCGAGCGAAGCCGGTAGAGACTCTCCGCGAGCTCAATGTCCAACTCGGCAGCCTCGGCATGGAACTCGCGGATCTTGGTGGCCCGCGCGGACATCTTGAACCGCTCAAAGTCCGCCTCGGCTTCGGCTAGGTCGATGTCACGAACGGGCTTTGCATTTGCGGGTTTAGAGGAAGTTGCCGTTGCCGTTGCCGTTGCGGCGCGGAAGAACGCCTCCTCGTCGGTATCGGTGTCCGAGTCGGAACCGAATAGTTGTGGGCCGATGTAGCGTGGTCCATGATGTCCACCACGAACAACAGCTTTGGTAGTTGCTGTTGCTGTTGCTGCAGATTGAAGCGGTGCAGCCGGGCGTCGATCGCGAGAAGCTGGCGGTGCGTCGAACACGGAGAAATCGAAATCGAAATCGGGCATGGGTTTGGACCCCCGTTCGGGCGAGCCGGACTGGGAGGGTTCTCGGGACGATTGGAGGCTGGTCGTTGCGGAGAGGGACCAGATGCCGTAGGGTGAGGGTGAGGCGGACGGTGAGGACCAGCCGGAGGTCGAGGAGGGTGAGCGTGAGGTGATGGAGTGGTGCATTTGCGAGGCGGGGATACGTGCTCGTGAGCGGGTGGTATGGGTATGAGCAGGATGCTGTTGTGTTGTTGGTTAGGCGGAAAGAAAACGAGGTGAGGGCAAGCTCACCATATGCATCTCGCCGGCCTCGTCCATGTCGTCGTCGAGGACGAGAGACAGTGGGCTGACGAACGAGTATTCCGACGAAGACGCAGATAGACTCGGCGGAGGATCGACTGTGACTGCGGAGGTCATGGTCGCGGGGAGAACCGCATCGTCGCCGAGGACACGTTCGACACTGGCCCGTTCACGCTCGCTCATGTTGCCCCAGTCTTCGTCCGACAGCTTGGCGGCGTCCATCCTTCGGGCCCATTCCTCCCGCACGAGCCCGACGACCTCGTTCTCGAGCTCCTTGCGCAACAGAAGCTTCTTGCGCTCGTGCTCGTCTTTGGTGGTGCTGGTGCGCGAAGTCGTCGGTCGCGCGAGGAACTGGGCATCGAGCTCGCGGTACTTGATTGCGATGTTCTGGTCCAATGCCGCCCGCGGGACGGCCCCGACCCAGAGTTCAAACTCGCGCCAGAGACTGCGGACGCGCGTCGCGGGCGTGGTCATGGTGTTGTTGTCGGTGCGGGAGGAGGAAGCGGTGTTGTTGTTGGCGGTGGAGAAAAAGGACATCTGCAAGCCAGCTTTAATACAAGAACCAACAAGGGGATGACTCGACATGCACCATTTTTACTATCGTTATCCCAGTTGAGACTTTTTTTGGGGGGTGGGATGGGAAAAAAACGCCTCGTGGTGGTGGGTGGCAGGGTGTGTTACTAGCGCTAGTTGGCAACGAGTTGTTCAGTGGATGCCTGGTGTGGTTGCAGTTAATCGACGCAGACGCTGGTGGTGGGGAGAAGGAGAAAGCAAAAAGTACATGGGCAAGGGCAAGGGCTTTGAATCACATCAAAAATCCACCTGGGAGTTAGATAAGCGCGGGCTCGGGGCGAAAAACACGAGGTTCCTCCGGGCACCCGCTAGCCCTGTACCCTCGCTGTGCTGCTGTAGATTAAATCCGCAGCACTAGCTATAACCCTCTTGAAACAAATACACATCGCAATTAGCACGGAACTGAACGGCCTACTGTAACTAAAAGGCGAAAACGCGCATAGAACGGTAGCTATAGCCGACGCTACGTCTGCCAGTGCCAGACGTGAGAGCCTCGGGATATCGAGGACGGTAGTATCATGGGCTGTGGGTTGGAGTGGATCCATTAAAGATATCGATATCTACCTGCTGTCAGTCGCTGCTCCTCCCACTGGCATGCACCCTGCACCTTCCCAGCCCCTCGTCGGAGTCGTCGGCCCTCGTCGCGCCCTCGCGACATGCGGCTCGCCTCGTGCCTCGCCAGAAGCAGGCTGGGTCTGATCTCAACAACGCAAGCAACCGAGATTACTGATTACAGAAAGCGTGACACGAGTAACGCGACGCCGACCGACCTCACCTGGTCTGCATCGTGGCCTGGCAGCCCAGTCCTCATCGAGTGCGTCGCTCTCCTCGCATCCCTTGTGTGTGTTGACCCTCCCAGTAGAGCTCCCGAATGCTCTGGCACCCTGGCCCAAGTTGACGTTGACCCGTACTACACAACCATAGAAATCCACCCTTCATTCGCATACATTCCTACCTCCACACTACAATGTCTTCACCAATAACCTCCCGTCTACACGGCCATCCCCCGTCTCCGACCATTCCGTACCACGGCCCGACTCCGCTCGCACCCACCTCCGAAGACGAGCCGTCCGACGCCTGGAAAGCAGCCAAGGAATCCGAGATCAGCATGGGTCTAACCGGCATGGTCGACGAGGCCCGACACCGACTCGATGCCGCCATGGCCGCCATCACTTACCCCCGCGACTCGGCTGCCTACGAACGCGCCAAACAGGACTGCTTCGCAGCCTGGCATGCCGAAAACGAATCCATTCGTCGGTTCGCCTCGGAAGAGTTCCAGCATGCCCTCGGTGCAGAACGAATCACCCGCCGCATGACAAGAGGCGAGGCAGTCAATCCCGTGGTTCACAACGCGTTGGTCGAGGAACAGGCCGCGATCTATGCCGCGATTCAAAGACGCAACTCTACAGCCACCTCCCACTCCGAGACACCGACTGTGGAATCCTCTGCCTCGAGGTCCGCAGCTGCAGCAGCAGCACGCGCTTCCCAGCCGCACTTCATATCTGCCTCGGATTCTGTCAATCGAGCCAGCGTATCCAGGTCTCCCGTCTCTTCTTATCACTCCAATCCTACTCCACAACAACCTCCCAGCCCCAGTCGTTCGCCCTCAATACGACGGGCCTCCCAATATCAGCAATCCGCACCGTCTCCATCCACATCCCCCGTCTCTTCCACTCGTCAACCCCCGCCTCCATCCGCTCCTCCCTCTCTAGCTCGAAACGGCTCCTTCTCCCGCCAACCATCATCGGTAGTAACATCCCACACCTGGAAAGAAGCCACCACCACGGAATCCTTCTCCCCTCGTGAATACCACTACAAATCCACCCCTCCGCTCCAGCCCAAACGCGCGCCGAGTATCCCCAGCTCGCCCTCCTCGTCACAGACGCAGACGCAGAATCCCCTCACCCGCAAACCAACTCTCGTCCACAACCACAACCAACCGGAGGATCCCAATAGACCCCCACTACGGACACAACCCTCACAAACGTCCTTGCGGAATGATCGCGATCGCGAACATCCCCAGTTGCGGAATCAACACTCCCAAGCGAGCTTCCGCTCCGGGTCCTCTGGTGGCGCGTCCTCACGAAGGCCGCCAACCACCGAAAGCTGGATGAACCCCTCGTCCTCCTCGGAACCGGCACCATTCACAGATGAGCCCGAAGACGTCGAGGATCTCCGGCCGCCTCCTCCCGGTCCAGCTCAGAACCGTGGTGTTCCCGTCCCAAGCCGGCGGAGGGACAGCGAGAGTCGACAACATCCACATTCTTCTGTTTGTGAGTTTTGCTTCCTTTTTTTGTGACAAGATCATTCAATTAATTTACCTGTAGCGTCCTCCCCAAGCACCAGTCGTACTCCTCCGCATCCCCATCCCCAATCTCCTCAACAACAACAACAACCACAACAACCCCCACAACGCTGGACCCCCTCCGTCCCACCCGAGAACGACCGCGATTACCAGCGTCATTTGCAGCGGGAGAACGAGGCGCGGCTTGAGCGGGAGAGAGTTGAAAGGGAAAGAGTCGAGCGGGAGAGGGTTGAGAACGAAGCCCGGATCATCGCCAGGGAGAAGGAGGTTGAAGCACGGGAACGGGAGAGGATCGAGCGGGAGAGAGTTGAAAGGGAGAAGGAGAGGGAGACGGAAGCTAGGATTGCCAGGGAGAGGGAGGTTGAAGCAAGGGAACGGGAGAGGATCGAGAGGGAGAGAATTGAGAGGGAGAAGGAGAACGAAGCTAGAATTGCGAGGGAGAAGGAGAATGAGGCGAGGCTTGCGAGGGAGAAGGAGAACGAGGCGAGGGTTTCAAGGGAGAACGAAGCAAGGATTGCGAAAGAGAACGAGGCAAAGGCCGCCGCCGCTGCAGTCAAAGCGGCAAACGAAACAAAGCCTCCTGCTCCTACTTCCAATCGCCAACGCCAACGCAACAACGGTTCAAAGCCAATGCAATCACCACCATTGGTCAAGAAACCAGTCCCGCCGTTCGTTCCGTCCGCGTCCGCGGCAGGGTCGGAAGACTCGGATGCAGACGATGAGCGAGCTGTTGAAGACCTTCCCAAAAAAACCCAACGGCCATCGACTCCCCCTCCCCCTCCCCCTTCTGCTCCCATGTCTAAATCCCAGAAGAAAGCTGCCAAGAAAGTCGCCGTCGCCGCAGCCAAGAAAGGCACACCCAAATCCAATGCCAAACCCGATGCTGTTCCCAAAGCCGATCCGATTCCCAAACCCGAACCTGTTCCCAAACCCGATCCGATTCCCAAATCCGATGCTATTCCCAAAGCAGCCGGGCCCTCCGAAGACGACCTGAAACTCAAGCTCGAGCAGGAGATGCGTACGAGGGAACGCAACGAGCGCGAGTGGGATGGGGTCGATCGGCAGCGGGAAAAGGAAAAGGAGAAGGAGGATAGCTGGGGACGAGCGGGCGGGGCCAAGGCGACTAGGCAAAGTTCTGCGAGTCAACAGGCGAACGCGAAGAACAAGAACAAACGGGAGACTAGTCCCATTCCTCGTACGACGGACGACCCACATCTTCCTTCTTGGGCGTTTTATGGCGGTGATTCTCGACCACCGGGGCCTAGTGTGGATACGAAAGTCAACGGCGTGTCGTCCTCGTTCTCGAGCGAGAATGACGACGACGATGATGATGAGGAAGACGCGTCTCCCTCGCGTTCGGCCGAATGGCCATCGAATCCTACATCGCCGGATATGCATCCCTACCACGAGGCACATTCCAAGACCGCGCCGATCCCCGTTCCCCTTCCGCAGCGTATGCGGCGGGGGGCCTCGGATGAGGACGACGAGATTGGCGAGGTCGGCATGAGTGCGGGCGATTACTCGCGGTATGGGGTCCCTCCCGGCGTCGGATCAGCCTCGGGATCATCTTTCCGCGGGGAAGATGCGCTTTCCATGGCGCGGGAACGCGAACGGGTGTTGCAGCTGGAAGAGGAGTTTCGGCGGAAAGTCGAGGAGGCGGCGGCGAAGGAGGAGGCGGCAAGGCAGAAGGAGGAGGCGGCGAGACAGAGAGAGGCGGAGGCGCAGTTGAGAGATGCTGAGGCGCGGCAACGGGAGGAGGAGACGCGGCAGAAGGAGGCTGCAGTTCGGCGCAAGGAGGCCGAGGCGAGGGAGACGGAGGAGAAGATTCGGCTGCAGCGTGAGGAGGCACAGAGAAAATTGGAGGAGACGGAACGCAAGTTCAAGGAGCTCGAGCAGCGTGAGGCGGCTTTGCAGAAACGTGAGGCGGAGATGAAGAAGAAGGAGGAAGAACGCGAGGCGGCAGAGCGGCAGCGCAGGACGAGGTTGAGGGAAGAGAAGGAGGCAGAGGCGGCCTTGCGAAGGCGCGAAGCAGAAGTGAAGAAAAAGGAGGAAGAGTCGCGTGCGAGGGAGTTGAGAGAACGTCAGGCGCAGGAGGAGGTGGAACACCAGCGGCAGGCGAGATTGAAGGAGGAGGATGAGAAGGGTCGAATAGAGGCCGAGCGGTTGAGGGAGTTTCAGCAACGCGAGGCCGATATCAAACGACGGGCGGAGGAGCGAAAACGGCAGTCGAGCTTCGATCCGGACATGGGGACGTCTTGGGGTACGCCTCCGCGGGCATTTCCAGCCAGCCCTTCGCCATCTAATGCGACGACTTCTTCCACTCGCAGCAACAGTACAGCCGGGTCGTCCACATGGTCAAACGCATCGTGGACCAACTCAACTGGGACGTCTACTACGTCTTCAAGCAGCACCCGCGGGTCGAATGCGACTGCGACTCCGAATGCGAAGGCCACGTGGGGTTCTGCTGCTACGCCAAATAACAGCAGCAAACCCACTGCTTCGGCGCAACCTATTCCTGGGGCTGACGAGAGGGACCGACAGCGTCGTCAGCGCGAGGCAGCCGAGGAGCAGTTCCGGAAGATGCAGGAACAGATGGAGCGGGAGCGGCTTGCGAAGGAGCACAAGGCGGGCCGTATTATGGGCAAAGAAGAGGTCATTCGGATCTACCAGCAACACGAGCAGCAGTGGGCCAGGATGTCGTCGTTGTCTGAGATCACTTGGGATTTGCTGCCCTGGCCAGTCTACCGGCGGCCCAATAGTGCGGAGGATATCACGTCCAGCGCTGTCGACGCGTACATCATGTCGCCCCACCATCCCGACTCGGAAAAGTCGACCAAGGACCGCGTGCGCCAGTTACTGCGCAAGTGGCACGAAGACCACTTCAACCAGAAGGTCCTGTCCAAGGTCGCGGAGCGGGATAAAGAGCGCGTCAAGGCTGCGGCGGGGACGGTGACGCGGAATCTCAACAATCTCTTGGAGCGGACCAACGAGTCCAACAAGTCGTTGGCTTCGAGCATTTTTGCATGATTTTTTTTTTTTTCCTTCTTCTTTTCGGGAGTGAGTGGCCATTTTAGAATTCATCTGTTTTGCTGACGCGCCCGTCAGCTAAACTAAACATCAACCAAGCAAAGCATGTACTTACTATACCCCATCCATTGTATGAATAGAAACCCAAGCCAAACGAAATATATCAATATTGTATGCGTCCAGACGTGGCGATAAGCGAGCGACCGGATACTTGGTCGCTGAGGACTATATGGTGAGGAGTCGAAGAGTCCGCCATGACATCGTTCAATGTCGGCCGGTCGAAGCTACCCCGGTTCTGCGGAACGGCAAAGACGTCGACTGAGCTAGCGAGGGGCGATAGAGAGATAGAGGGAGGGAGATAGACGCAACGTCGCGTCAGCCACACCCACGCAAAGGGAGCTTTTCCCGATATAGCTGTGGACGAAAAACCAAGGGTAAAGAAAGGACCGCCAGGCCCTAAATAATAATTACTATGCACAATGAAACAACCAGGACATCGGCATCAGCATCGGCCTCGAGCTCAACTAGGTATTGTACACCCTCCCCTGCCAGGCAAATGCACAAAACCACCACCATCCAAAAATACACAGCGAAACGTTGACCGAGAAGCAAGCTCCTTCGGCCGAAATCAATGCTGGCGAGTAATCTGGTCGACATCGCGCCAGCTCTTGAGCAGCGTCCGACGGATAGTCGCCATGCCCGGCTCCGCGTCTGCGTGGTCTACATGCGTGTACTCGCCAGTGGCGGAGGCGGTGACGAGTTCTTCGGCGCTGCGCCGGTCGGCGGGGGCGAAGGGCTGGTTCCAGGATGTGAAGACGAACGTGCTTGGGTCGGGAGTGGTGTGCTGGGAGGAGCGGGTGGGTCAGCTGGGGTAGAGGGAATATAGAAAAAGCACGAGAAGGACGTACGGCAGTGACCTCGTGCAGCTCGCGCTGGATCGCCAGACAGAAACTCTCGAGGGAGAGATCGTTTTCATCGTAGCCAAAGGGGTTCTCGCTGCAAATGATGTTAACGGGGGGGCAAGTAAGGACAAAAAGACGAAAACGTACATTTCTTGGCCGATCTCGAGGAATCCAAGGAGAAGGAACGATGCGAATGCGGTACCAGGGATGGTGAGGTAGTGAAGGCCGCTGACGACTTGGAAGGGGAGGAAGAGCAGATAGAGCCTACGGGGTATTTTGAGTTGTCATCTCGAAGAAGGAGAGGGAACTTGTACGCACCACAAGCCCATCCGCAGGTGCGCCTGGTAGGCAAACGGCAGCGGGGTGCTTCCGATACGGTCGAGATTGGAAAGCGTATCCTGGAGACTGGCGATGTTGTTCATGAGGCCGGTGGCAAGCGCGGGTTGGAGGTAGCCGTTCTTCAAGCAGTCTGTAGATGTCTAGTCAGTATCATGAGTTTGGTAAGCGCATCGGATTCGACGCACAAGCGAGGTAGCTGTTGAGGTAGATCGTAACCTCGAGCGGGACATTGCTCTCCGTAAAGCTCGGCTTGATCTTCCGGCCCATCGCATCTCGGCGAGCATGCTTCTTGTTCCTCCGGCAGCACCGCGTGAAGATGGCGAAGATCCTCAAGAACGGGAAGTAGTCGTAAATCGACGCCGGCGGTGGGTTCTCTGAAGGCTTAAGCGGACGGTGGCTCTGAATATCCGCCAGCGCCTTCTCGGGATCCATCGAGTTGGAGCGACTAGCTTTGCCGCGGCCGGTGAGGGTGCGCATCCAGCTGCCGTTCTCTGACTTGTGGTCGTCATTGAGCGAGGGGACGGCGGTAGCGGAACGCGAGGGTGGGGGCGGCCGGGCGGTTTCCAGAGGGTACTCGGCCTCTTCGGAAGCAGCCCAGAGGGGAAGCATGTCTGCCGTGGTCATGCGTCCAACGTTGTTGGCGTAGCGGGGGAGGAAGCAGATGAGAGGGTAGAGGTCTTCGTAGTAGACGCCTGTTTCACCGCGAAGGAAGTGCTGTCATGAAGGTCAGGGAACGAGCGCTCTGCTATGTTTTTCTGCTTGGGGCTCACCTTGACAGATACGGAGAAAGCTTGCACAAGGTTGATCATGGACTTTTTCTCGATGACGCTCTGGACCGTCGTCATCTTGTTCTTTTCCTTGTCGGTGCGTTCAAAGGGGACGTGAATCCAAATCTGTATTCATTAGATTCCATTCGATGCAAGACCGGCTCAGACTCACGATCTGAGCGATGTTCCTCGACGCGATCTGAATGTTGGTCCACATCTTACGACCTTCTTGGTATCTGGGCACTGTGAGCGCGAATAGAATAAGACGCACAGGATAACACACCTCTCGTACGCAGACGACGTCCGGAAACTGATGACAAGACCGAGGACAGTACCAAGAACCGTGAGGAGACCATTGTTAATAGAGAGGTTATGAATTTTCATTTCAGTGATGACAGCCACCACTAGTCCATCCATTAGCATCGAGACTGCATGCAATTCGTACGACGAACCAGCAGCGACGGCAGTAAAGAACAACGTCTCCGGCCAGATGTCGTTTATGACCTGGGACTTGTTAAGACCCCTAACGAACAAAAGACAAGACTCCATACAGTGGCATTGAACTTGCGCATGGTGAATCCACCACGGAAAAGCGGGTTTTCAGCAACCATGGTTGTTAAGCGTTAGGGATGAAACTGGGGGAAAAGCGCCGAATAAGGACAAGGATTGCGTGGCGGGGGTTATCGTCGAATAGCAAAAGGTGCCTGCTAGTCCAATGTGCTAGCGAGCGAGCGGCAAAGGATGCGCTGCCCACGGAATGCGGGTGAGAGGAGGGAGAGAAGAAGGTTGCCGGCAGTGATGTGCTCGACTATATATACTCGCCATCAAGGAAAGGAGTGACACTGGGCGTCGGCGCTGGCAGTGGTTCCGTTGCATCACGACCTTCTCAGAGCTTCGTATAGACTTCCTGGGTTCCAGTCGAACTCAGTTGGCGTTGCTCTGGCTGATCGGCGCCGGCTCGGGTTGCTCACTTGGACTCGAATCAACGACGGCAACGAACAACGCCGCCGACTTTAATCCATCCCCGGTAAGGATCATGCCAGTCTGTTGCTATAATCTAGCTCTGGAACGCGCAATCGCAACGCCGCCTTGATCTGCTGGCAGACGTCTAGACTGGTGCACACTTCTTAGAACGACGACGCACTGGTGCCACTGGCTTTGCTCGAGCTCCCTTGCTATTGAAGGATGCAGTTTGGATCGATATAACAAAGAACGAACTTGAAAACGTTAGGGAAGAGTGGTTGTGTGCTCTCAACTCAAGAGACTTGCACTGGGATCGACTTGGATGTTCCTCGTCGAACCTAAACTCTTGTGCTACCTCAAGTTCACTTGAAATGGTCTGCGCGAAGCACCAAGCTGGTCTACAGGCTCCAAATGCGCCACATGCACGTGCCAAACGCCGACCGCGAGGGGTGGAATGGGCAATAAATCAAAAATTCGGCCCGGTCTCGAGCGCTCGTCGTAGAACTTGAACACCTTGGTGTGGATGCAGCTCCTGCATCCTGTTCGGGTCAAGCGCGCCGTCGTGGCCCCGTCTCAGGACAGCTCACAGTATGTTTGCCGCAACCTCCATAGCTTGATTTTGATCCAGATAAGCGCTTCAGCCGTTATGGACAGGCCTCTGGCTCTCTGCGACCGCTCAAATTCCTCCTCCGAAACGAAATGCAGAGCCTGCCAGTGAGGACTGTGCGGCCCATATTCAGCGCAACACATATACCTCCGAGTCGAAGCGGGTCAGTCGCACAGCGTATAGTCATCGCACAAGATATAAAGCTCGCTCTGGCCGCTGTCCTTCTGGTAACTTTTCTCTCCTGCGACCTCCGCCTTTTTCTTGGAGCAGATATCGTTACAGTGGCTTCAGTCAATCGCTGCGACAGGGACCGAGGTAAGTGGTGGTTGAATTTCCCTCAGCTCAAGTCGGACACGATGCCAGCCCTCCAACCTAGTCTGCAGGCTGAGGAATTTCGGAACATCTGCGTCAAGATGCGGAATGATTCGGGAAACATTCCATGGTCAGACGGTTTGATCCTTACTACGCGTCATGTCGACTCGATCTCTCCGGCTAACAGCTTCGGCGTCGGTACCGGTGGCTGGACCTCCGGACCGGACTCCGGAAATGGAGGAGGGCGCACACCACTGCTTGCTATGCAACAGCGGTTGCGAAACTGCGCATCCATTTTAACAGCTCACATCGATAACGGCTATTTCACTGCTGCTGCTGCGCACGCAACTAGTTTGCTCCGTCCGACGGCGTCCTACTGGGTCCCGTGGTGGAGCTACCTTTTACCCCCCCGACTCACTGACCTTGGCGTGCACAGCGGCTGTATATTTGCATTTTACAGCACTCATTCCGAGTCAACTATAAAAGAACGGATAGTAGAATGAGATTCACTATTCCACACCCAGCGCCACCGACATGCAATTGCTCAACAACACCTATCTCTTGATGCTCTGGCTCATTGTGTTCTTCGCGACCCTTACCAGTGTGAACGCACTGGCACTGCCTCTCACGATGGATTCCGTGCGGAACGCTGCAGCCCTCCCTGGGTCACTATCTCTCGAGGCCAGGGCTATAAACTCGGTACGCGGTTTCTGCTGGTCGCAGAATTCAACTAACGTTCTCTGGTAGATAATTCCGGGGCCACTGCCGCTGCCAAAATTGAACGAGGCAGTTGATAGCGACAGCCCAAGCCTGAGTGCGCGTGTCGGTGGGGTACGTTCTGTCATAATCCAGCATACCACCTCAAACTTAACTTTATGTTAGAGCAACCCACCCGGAGCAAGCGACGAACGATGATCGACTCGAAACGCGCACACTTTGTATTAACAAATAACGGACAATTACTAGTAGCAGTACAATAATTGTTGCAGACTTCTACCTTTCACTGTATCTGTAACCCAATCTAGATCGTTTGTTGACGCGCATGTCCCTCAAGTTGGGATTCGTTTCATCATTTGAGCCCGGCAGATGCCGCGTGCTCAAGGACGTCAACGTTGTGCTTTGTCCGCGGGAAGACGCTTTGTACAATCCAGAGTCCTTTGTCTCTCTCTGCGGCATTATTCAAAGCATGGAGGCCCGGGTGGCATTACCATTGTATTTAAGGCGACGATGCCTGCGTTGACGGGCCCTTCAACTCACTCCACTTTCCCAACATGTCTCCCAAGGCATTACTTCGCTTCGTCCCCTCATCCGGCGCTTTTGCTGTTCTTCGGATTGACCCGGTAGCATCTCTCGCGCATCTTCAAGATCCTGCTGCACTCCAGGCCTCTGAAAATGTGCAGTTCAACGACTACATCGTCTACGTAGGCATTGTGCGTTTCCTCTCGTGTCTGCCACTCTAGATCTTCTGCAACTATTTCACGTAGAATCACCACCCGAGGCATCCAACAGTCCCTTTCCACAATGAACACGTCAAGTTCATCGTGCAAGGTACTCCAGTCGACATACCCGACCAACACATCGAGGCCTCCATGTTTATTCCCGTCTTCCCTGCAAGTGGGGAGGGCGATCCCAATTCCCCTCGAGCTCTCGTTCCCGAAGGCGAATTCCCCTGGCCAGACTGTTTTCTCTCCCCGTTCCTCTCTGCCACCGTACGAACCAAAACGATCCGCTCAGCCGATCCCATCCCTTGCCGACTGGGCATCCCAGAGCGTGCTCGGTGCGATGTCGAACTCACGAATGGATGGATGCGTCAGTGCGCCGTTCGGGATGCGGCCCAGGGTTACCGTGGTGGCGGGACTCCTTACGACGGCGATACCTATTCGGTCGCGTCTAGCTGCGACTCCTTGAGCTTGGACATCGTCCAGGATGACTCGACCGCCGAGCTATCAGGCTCCAAGTCCTCCGTCGGGCTCGAGACGGTGAAGAGGCATGAGCTCGAGGAGCGGTTTGAGGACCAGCACAAGAGCAACCAGTTCCCAGAGCAAAACACAATGGTGGAGCTCCTTGTTCGTCGGAAAGAGGCGTTGCAAGACTTGATCACTGCCGGCTTCACGCACGATCTCTCCACCGTCACCACGCTCAACAGTCCGCTCGGGTTCTTCAAGGAGGCGGAAGAAATCTCCCGGTATGATCTATGTTCTTGGATTAAGAGCGTACTTATTGAGCGGGCACCTAGTATCACACGAGAGTCTGTCGCGCGGAAATTCAAGCAAGCCCAAGAATTGAAGGACGCGCAGAAACTTGATCATCGCACAGGTATGTTCTCGCTTCTCCGCTGGGTACCTCCTCTGACGATCCCTCTCAGAGGCCTATCGTAAGCTCAATGGAGGAGCAGACACTCCCGAGCGTACCTCGCGCCGCGCATTCTCTGCTGTTTTGCGTGAATGGAGAGACAAAATTCGTGGGGTATTCTGCTGGTAGGTACTCGCATTAATTAAAATCACCTGGGCTAGAATATCGATGCTATTCAATATCTGAAATGTGAAACTCATGGAAAGTCGCGCCGTAGACGCGTCTCGCTCACTTGCACATGACCGCGCCAATCATCACGTGCCACCATCTTCCCGACCACAAACTTTTCCCGCCCACCGTTTACGACCACGGAGAGCTGGGTCGGATTATTGGCACGACCTTATTCTGGGAGACGACCTTATTCTGGGAGAAACAACACACCGGCGCGACAGCAGCAGGATTTTGGACTGAAGTCGCGAATATGATCATAACTCCAGTAGTTCGTCTACTAATAGGCGGAAAACCCAGGGATACAATAACAATAGCACGGCATAGTATGTAGATTCAGGGCGAAATGTTCGTTATCACGAGCACACTAGTGGTGCTTCACGCGCGTCGTGTGTTCATGTTTGGATACGATCCACCTGCAATCACAATTAGCAAGCTCTACGATGGGAGAGATCATTCAGACGCACCAGGCATGCAGCACGCCAGGGATCCAACCCAATATTGTCAAGCAAATGTTAATCCAGAAGTCTGCGAGGGAATGTCAGCCTTGAAATGATGGGAACGGCGAGTGAGCGCACCGGCTAGCAGTCCACGCTCTACAAAATGGAAATGAGGGTTAATTTGAGATGGAATAGAAGCTGTATGTAGCTGTACGCACTCATGAACACCGTCACCGGCGGGAGAAAAACTGTACGTAGATCAGATTATGCTGGTTCGGATTGAGAGACTATCACCAACATCGCAAGGAGGTACAAGAAAACATTCCAGTTGGAAGATACTTTGTCGGTCATGGTGGTGGGTCGTGAGTGAGATCCGAGAGGGCTGCCTGTCAATCCCTTTTATCGAGTGCGAAGGGGTGACGTCATTGTCGGAGCTTACCGGAGATCAAGATAAGATCGCGCGATCGCTTGGTGTCTTGATGACAGCGGCGTGACTTTCTTGCTTCTGTCCACGCTGTCTGCGCAAACGTTCAAGGACTCGGATGAAGAAAATCTACGCACAGTTTCGTGGACACTCAAATGTCTTTTAAAGTTTACTTCCAGTGAGAACTGAGTTCATAAGGTGAGTAACCGATACATGCAGCGTAACATGCTAGTCCTTGGCATAAAACTCATAAAGCTACATACGCTCGAACCTATGGCATACAATCTTCCTTACTGTGCTTGTGCTCATCATTCACTCCACGACCTATAATCGTCAGTCTACACCGGGGACATCCGAAGTCGAGCGCACTTACAGAGCTGAGAGCCGCAAAACTGTTGGGGCACATACTCGGAGGACGTCAAGCAGCGCTCAAAGAAGGCGGCGGCACCGGGAATACACCGGAGGTATTCAGAATATTCCTCAGCGGGGCTGTAGTAGAGCGCCAACTCGAAGCAGCCTCGACATTTGACCTCCCGACGGTGCGTGCTCCATTCTTGATGCCCAGCCCTGATCAAAACCCAGTATTAGAAGACACGGATAGACGAGATTGGGAGGGACGAACCGTGAATCCAGAACCTCGACTCCATGCACGAGACCTTGGCTTGCTAACCTATGGATTTGGATGTCAGCGTCACCGTGAATCTGAGAGAAAGGTCGCGCACCACGAGCGAATGGAGGACGGCATTTGCGAACTGCGGACCTTGTTCAAGGTCTTCCATCCAGTCTGTGTCTAGCTCGGCTGCATTGGCTTCCAGCCGCGTCATGACTTCTGGCTCTATCCACGCGCCCTCCCGCATCGTATCGGACGTGTACAGCGTGAACTTGTGTTCGGGCCCCAGGACATGCGGACGAAGCAAAATCCACTGCGGTTTTCGGCTCGGCGTTCGCCACTCGGGACACGAATGGATGTGGTTGGCCGCATTAAAGAGCGCAGGGTCCCCACCGACAGGGACAAGCCATCGCCGGATGGCCGGAGGGAGCGTCATGGGGTTCTTGCCCTTGAAGGTATACATAAACCATACAATGCCGCGTTCCGGATCGACGAGGATGCAGGGCCGACCAGGTTTACCGGCACGACACAGAATATCGGCGGGAACCTCGGCGCCGTACTCGCGCAAATCGTTCGCAAACAGAGTGGTAATGGCGACATCGGATACCTCGCAAATTGTGCCGCGGCGAAGACTGGGATGGCCTAGGTGAGCTCCAGGCTCGTTGTCTGGCTTCGCATGTGATGCAGACTTGGCGTAGGCGCAGTTGGCGGGGCAGAGAATTGGGCGGACCATGGAGAGGTAAAGCGATGGGGAAGTAACTTTTGCTACAGACTCGCAAATTTTATACGGAGCCCAAGCACCACCCAAAGCGCAACTTCAATCCAAGCGCTCCCGCCTTTGTTGTGACATCACGGGTCCAAGCGTCGAGATCAATACTTACGTTCTTTGTCCTGCGCGCTTTGTCCTGCGCGCTTTGTTCCGTGCCACTGACGGTAGCGCCATATATAACCAAGTCCTGTCGTCGGCGCCCCGTCCTCGACTCTCTCTTCCTTACGCCCAGTATCCATCGAACAATGACTTCTACTCCCATATCGCGCTTCGTCCCGGCTGCAGCGTCGTTCGCTGTTCTCAGACTCGACCCAGACGCGTCGCTAGCGCATCTCAATGATCCGCAAGCAACACTTGCTGCCACGGCTCTCGAACTTCGTGACTACGTCGTGTATCTTCCTTCGGCAGGTCCTTTCCATTGTGTACGACGCTTGATGTTAATATTTCCCTTAGCGTTGCGGCCCGCTGCATCCGAGTGTCCCATTCCGACAAGAAGAGGTCGAATTTGTTCTGCAAGGCCACCCAGTTGACGTTCCCGCCGAGTGCATCGACGCTGCCATGTGTCTCCCCATCTTCCCGGCTACCGTTCATAGAGCATCGCGCGCGCCACTTATGCCCACCGGAGACTTTCCTTGGTCGAACTGCTATCTCGCTCCATTTGCCGCGACGACTGTCCGCTGCCCGACCGTTCGCGCCGTCGATCCTGTGGTGTGCAGACTCTCCAGCATGGAACGCGCCAGACATAACGGCGTGTTCTGCGAGGACGAAGCTGTCCGCAGAGAGAAGTTCGAGGCTTTACATTTCGCGGAGTCAGAAGAGGAGTTGGACTGCGACTCGGTATTGTCCTACACTCCCGGCGATATTGTGGACGACGCGTCTCAGCCATCGGTATTCACATTTGCGCCTCGAGGAGACGAAATGAAGGAACCTAGTGATGAGGAGCAGAGCCAACAAGAGGAGGCGGAAATGGCCGAGCTCATGCGCACGCTTATTCTGCCTCGTGAGGCGCCGGATGATATGATCACGGTTACCTTCACGCACGACCTCTCTCGTGTGAAGACGCTCAACGATCCCCGCGGATTCTTCCATGAGATGGAAGAGATTTCCCGGTGCGTACCAGTATAACTATGGGTATAACCGTCCTTGAGACTGATTTTCATTGGTATTCTCCAGGATCGTTCAGGAATCTCTTGCGAGAAAGATGAAGAAGGCGGAAGAAGATGGACTGAAGCTTGACCATCGAACAGGTTCGTGTCGATATCTGTGGACTCATGCACGCTCTAAGCTCGATTTCTCTTATAGAAACGTATCTCCGACTCGTGCGCGCCGAAGGCGCGAATGGTCGACATCAGACCTCACTCCCCTCGTCGTCCGGCTCCGTCTCCGGACACATGTTCTTGAACAGGCTTCGGAGCTGGCGAAACAGGATTCGTCGAGTGTTTTGCAAGTAGGCCTGAGGCGAACGTCGTTGAATAATAGATTCTTCTATTTTGTATATTTGAACTTCAGATTAAGATCATTTCTTGCAGGGAGATTCTCACAACCGTTCTTGCCAAATACGAATACCCGTCGCGTCGCGTCAGCTTTTTAGCACGAGCCGTGACCGCGTTTGATCATGATGCAATTGCCAAAAAAAAATTGATCCATCGATTTGCCTTTTACGACCATGACGAGCGATGCCATTCCTGAGAGCACCCTCCCGTATCCTCCCGTCTACAAGGACAAGCGATTCGTCGTGCTCTCCGACTGGTCCTGTCTCATCCAGGGTCGAGCTGCACGCTGATGTTGATGCAGGGACGGGACGATCACGACGCAGGACTCGAATGACTGTCCGTTTTCTTCGCTCTCTTGCCGTCCACACAGAGAGGCTAACGAATGGGCGCAGATATGACGGATAATCTCGGCTACGGGAAGGATAAACGGCGTGCGGGGAATCTGGAGGTACTAGCGGGAAGACAGACATTCCGGTGCGTCCTGTATCACTTTCATACCCCTCGCGACAAGACTAATAGGAACACAGAGATGCATTCCGCGAGATGCTCGCGAGTATCGTCGCTAATGGGCACTCCTTCGAGGCATGCAAGGACGAGCTGCGGAAAAGTGCGTCGTCGTTTTGGAGACTGCTGAAGCTGACTCAAAGCTACCGAAAGGCATCAAACTCGACTCGGGCTTCAAGGACTTCCATGCCTGGTGCAGCGCAAACGATATTCCGGTTGTCATCGTCTCCAGGTCTGCACACACACGTTCCTCGGAGCGGTCTCCGTCACTCAATTCCAACAACAGCGGGATGGCCCCAATAATCCGCGCGGTGCTCGGCAATCTCGTTGGTGACGAAGTCGCCGACACTATCGATATTATCGCCAACGACGTCGACGTGAATGAAGACGGGACGTGGGCAATCAAGTTTAGGCATCCTAGCAGGTCCGTCTGCGACAGAAGCCAATTTCGTGCTGTTTATACGTCCTTGCAGCGGTTACGGCCACGATAAATCTCGTGCAATCCTTCCGTATAAAGACCTCGAATCGCCCCCTCTGCTCTTCTTCCTCGGCGACGGTGTATCTGGTCCGTCCTCCCCACTGATATCTACAACTTCGACACCCTCATCATGCCGTAGATATGTCCGCCGCGCGACACGCCGACGTCCTCTTTGTCAAGCAAAAGCCCGACGGCGAGAACGACTTGGCGATCTACTGCGCGCGAGAAGGCATTCCGCATATTTTGTTCGAGGATTTTAGCGACGCATTGCGCGTGGTGAAGAGCGTCGTCACTGGGGAACGGAGCGCGAAGGAGGTGTTGGCGGAGGGTAGGTGTTAGACTGGGGCGCCGAGATGGAGGTGTGCTAGACGATTGCGAAATCAACGTTCTTAGTGCTGAATCGACGCGGTAGACGGGAAATTCTAGATAAATACCTGCGTTCCCGCCTCCAGTGTCGCCCTTCTTCCTTTCCGCTCTTACCCCCAACCTCCCTCGTATCCGGCCGCTCTCTGTCGTCGCGCACCTCAGCACAACTCTCCGTCTCACCCACAGCCTCCCGTCGCCTGTTGAGGAAACCTGGGTCGTCTCCAGGCAGAAACCAGGCGGGAGTGAGCGCAAACCACGTGTTCAGCGGATTTGTCATGGGCGCCGAGCTGTACATTTCCAACCGGTTAGCGTCGCAGGTTGAGCTTCATTTCCGCACGATAAACTCTCGGGTACTGCCAACCGTCTGCTGAACTGGAATAGTAAGTGAGTTCTCCGAGTTTGAAGCTTAACGCTGCAGTGACGAGACACACCTCACGAGTACCCAGAGATAATTTAGAGAAGAACTTGAAACCAAGAACAAGGGAAAGAAAATAGAAAGAAAAGTCACTCCTCAGTCAAAAACCGACGCTGAGCCTAGACATAGCCCGACGCTGAATCGAACAGCCACCGTGACCCGAGCATTATCAAGATCTAGAACAGATGCCCAGGCAGCCCAGCTAGATCGGGGGTTGACTGTAAACGTCCGTTTTTGCCCACTACGTGTTTAAATTCATTCAACTCGGAACATGCTTCCCATCGTTCATGCAGTGACAAACAAAGGGAGACGATGGGCAAGTTCTACGGGATTTACAGGAAATATTAATGTAATTGAAGTCAGTTCGTCGAGAACGGAACCTCTGTCGTGATTTGAGTCTCGGAATTTGGATGATTTGATATGAGCTCGGAATGTGAGTTGCGTTGAATAGACTGGCTGACGACTTGTATAGCTGAGAATACCGATCCATTTAGCATTGGACCCGGACGACCTTAAAAGCGGACACCGGCCCGGATCCGTCTCCGCTGTATTCACCTCGTGACGGCAAAGTGTTATAAGTAGAAAGATTCTGCAGGATCCAGCGAACAGCATGCTTCCGCTACTCACAATCGTCGTTGGCCTCATCGCCCTCTGCACTGCAACTTCACGAACCTCTCCACCCGCTGGCGCGTCAGTCGTGCGCAACATCGGTACTCAAGCGGGCGAGTTCAGCACCATCTCAGCGGCAGTGGCGGCTCTCCCGAACGATGCAAGTGCGAGGGTGATTTTCGTTTATCCTGGTACGTCCTTGCGTGGCTTGGATAGGATATTGAACGTTTTTTTTTGCCCAGGGACGTACTTCGAACAAGTCCGCCTCGCGCGTACGATGGGGAAGACTACTGTGTGTGTGCAGTGTTGGACAGCAACATGAGTAAACATGTCCACGCAGATAATGGGCTACACCACCAGCATCCTCGACTACGCGTCCAACCAGGTCGTGTTAGAGTTCAACCTCTCGCAGGCGCAGGTCGGCGGTGGGGACCTCCCAGCGACGTTGAGAGTTGAACAGGGGAATGTCGCGGTGTATAATCTCGATATCATGAACAGCGTGAGTGCGGGGGAAAGCGAAAGGCAACAGTATGTGCGGCTGACTTGAAGGTAGTTCGGCCAGGGTTCCCAGGCTCTGGCTGTAGGGGGATACGGAACTAACCTAGGGTTCTACGCCGTGGGTTTCTTTGGGTTCGTGCCCTCCTCCCTCAATATGCCTTCACCCTCATTCGATCCCAGCTATCAAGACACCCTCCGTGCTGAAAAGGGCGTCCAGTTCTACGGCCTCTCATACATAGAGGGCGCAGTCGACTTCATATTCGGGCAAGGCGGACACGCGTTCTTCCACCGCAGCACCATCGCCTCGGTCGATGCGGGGGCGATTACCGCGGACGGCCCAGACGAGACAACGGAGAGTCTGTTTGTGATTAACCAGTCGAATTTGGTGCAGAGTGCGAATGCGGTGAAGGACTTGACGGGGCTGGTGTTCCTCGGGAGGCCGTGGAGCGCACAGGCGCAGTGAGTTGGTTTGGATTCTTGTTTCTGAGGTGTTGAGCTGAACTGTAGGGTCGCATACATCTCCTGCACACTGGATGCGCATATTAACTCTGCTGGGTGGGAGATCTGGTCGACGGCAACGCCCAACACGGAGAATGTCCTGTTTGCAGAGTTCAACAGCACCGGTGCGTCTTGCTGCTTCCTTCCGCTTCGTGTTATTGAACGAATCAGGACCTGGCGCTGCTGGGACGCGCGCTTCCTTCTCGACGAAGCTTAGCTCAGCGACTGGGTTTGGGATTGCCGATGTATTGGGGGCAGACTATACGAGTTGGGTCGATACGGCGTATTTCACGTAGAAGTTGACTTTAGGCGCCGGTGACGGTGGGAAGCAGAGAAAGTGATGTGACGCACAGCCTGCCGCGATTTGCTCCCGACGTCCATCCAAGTCCGACTCGCTGGCCATGCCCACTCAACCTCGCACCGTGGCCCTGATGTGCGCAACCTCCTTCTCTGAGATGCATAGCTGAACCTGACGGTCGCTTGGGCAGATGGGGTATGCTTGCCACCGTCCGATGAATGAGCTGCTAAACAGTTTTCTCGGCTCAGCTCTCGCAGCCGTACTGGATTTTGCGTGCGTTTGCTTATCTTGCTTCAGTCCCCCATCCCAAGACTAATCCGTACTTCATATTCATATACAGCGGGGCCATTATCACCATCATCGTACTCGCTGAACATCGAAGGTTTTACCTTGCCTTTGAAGACGTCGACAATAAGTTAATCTCACCATCCAACCAGCTCCGTCGTCTGGTACCGCATCGTCATCCTCGTTGTCGTCCTCCTCGCCGGCATCGTGTCGGTGTACAACTGCCTGCGCTGGTACCGCATCCACAGGCTTCAAGCCCAAGTCACCCACGCAGCCGCAACCCAGCTACCTTCGTACTACGCTTCGCAGGCGCCGCCTCCCGTATTTGGGGCGCCTGTTCGATAGATTTCAGAGGGAGAGATTCGGAAAAAATACTCGGAATGTAATTATTGGGTGCTGGGATGGCGCGGATTGTAAAATATTTACTGCGTGGTCGGGTTCGACCGTGTCTTTATCGACTGTACACATGGCTTCCGTCGTCGACGTTGAGCGCCGGTTATGTCGATGTCGGGAGCACGGTGATGTGTGACGCACAGTGTAGCATTTGCTCTCGACGCCCATCCAACCTCGCTCGCCATGCCCATTCAGCCTCGCACCAAGGCCATAATGTGCGTAAATTGCTTCTCTGAGACGCATAGTTGAATCTGCCGCGCGCTGAGGTAGGTGGGGCATGCTTGCCACTTACAGCGCTCGATGAGTGAGCTGCTAACAGTCTTCTCGGCTTGTAGGTTTAGGAGCCTCAGTCGAGTTTGCGTGCGTGTCTACTCATTCTGCTTCAGTATCCCAAGACTAACTCACTCGTCCTTCACAATAGCTTGGCCATTCTCTCGGTCGTCGAGATGGCTCAACATCGAAGGTAAATCCACGCGTCTCCCAGGCCTTCGAAGACGTTAACACTCTCACCATACAAACAGCCCCGTCGTCTGGAATCGCATCGTCCTCGTCCTCATCATCGTCTTCGTCGGCAGCGTGGCGGTGTACAACTGTCTGTACTGGTACCGCATCCACAGGGTTCAAGCCCACGTCGCTTATGCAGCGGCCCCACTGTACTACACGTCGCCGGCGCCGGCTCCCTTGTCAGAGGTGCCTCAGGCTGTTCGATAGATTTCAGATGGAGAGGAGGAAAGGCTCGGAATTTTTGCATAATTGGAATGCGCAAGAGCAACGGATTGTAAAAAATGGGCTGGTTTCACGACTGTGAGTACGAATTACAGCTCGGTCTCAAGTTACTCGAGGCTTTTCGATTTCTCATTGGCGGCGTGCGAAAGCTGCATGCACAGCATTTGCTCCGGACGAGACGGGAGCAATATGGGAGGTACCTTTTTTTTTTCTCTGCACCTCTGACAAGGATCTACCAAAGGCCCCCGCACTGGTTTTTACTTCGAGGAAGTTCGAGCACTGCCCTTCGTTTCATTGCACCTCCGAGGAACCTCCGCGTTTGGCCAAAGAAATCAATCCATGAAAAAATCTACTAGCACGACGTCCATTTTACTGGTGGGGAGCTACGTTCTCGGGTTCGCGCTGGACTACTGGTCTGGGTTTCACTTTTTCGTTTCTTCCAGCTTGCACAACTTAACCATCGATTGCCAAGCACGGACCCTGGCTTGGCTATCGTGTATCGCGCGGGTTTTTTTGCATCGCCACCGTCGGAACTGGCCTCGTTCCGACAGGAGGGATCGTCGTTGTGATACGCGCCGCCGGTCAAACGCGGGTGCGCTGTTGGGGCGGTGCAGCGGCAAGCAATTTAAGGGCCTTGCCCTTGGCTGGGACGACGAATAACCCACACCCACCCCCCGCAAACCTTCAGCCCCTTCCCAATCTAAACAAGAACTCGATGGGCTTCTCTCCCCGCACGCTCGCTATCATGTACGCACATTCCCTCGAGCTCGAGCCATAAAAAAATCTAATATCATTACAGCTGGGGTACGCTACGCCCACTCCGTCTTCCGAGTCCTATTCGCAGCAACTCACTCCCACTCCCACTTATTAGCCGTCGCATGTCTTTTGGATATCGCGGTCTGCGCGATATACGCTGTCCTCATCGCGCAGCATGACGGAATGTACGTTTCTCCTTATCCTGTCTACGCGCTACGGTTTTCTGATCCCGCCCTCCCTTCCCGTATAGACAAGGCTGGCGCATCGCCGTGCTCGTGCTGTTCATCATCTCCGCCCTATGCGCGGCGTTCAACAGCTGGCGCTGGTGGCGGACGCACAAGCAGCAGCAGGGGTCGATAGGCGGTGGCGGTGGACATGTGCCACTCATGGCTTGAGCTCGATCGAGGTGGTGGAAAGACCATAGACATAGCGTACCGCGCGCGAGTTCGCGAATGTATCTAATCCAAGTCTTGTATGCGTACAAAATTACTACAATTTGAACGCTAAAAAAATATCGTTCCTGGTGCGGTGTTAACCAATAACGCCAATTATGTAGCTTGGCTGCCCCCGAATTACTTATCAAAAAGTTAATCGGAAACGGATGACAGCCTGGCCCAGTTTTGAACGGAGAAGTTTGCCTTGCAATAGGCTCTCTGCAAGTGGAGGATCATAATTCCGCCTCCAGGCATAAAAGCATGCGAGATGCAGACAGTGAAGATTCAGAGGAACTTCACTGAAGACTCGGCTAGCGAACTGGAACAATGGCATATCAAAATACCGGGCCTTTTGGCAAGGCAGTTAATTCTTGTAACCACACCTGAGATGGAAGGAAGAAAAATGAGAAGACGAAGAAAAAGTGTCTAGGCTGGCTCTAGCATGCCTAGGTCCAAGATCGAACTCGGAACCTGGTCTTATCTGCGACGAGTACAAGAGCCTGAGGCAAGCGTGGATCTAAATCCGCCCAGGTTTTAGTGGGATGCGTTGGACGACTGCTAACATGCAGGTAGCGCGCCCGAGGACCCAACTAGGTTGACACTTTCAGTTTCACAAGCGTTAAGTGGTTCCGTTCTCCAGTGCTGGGACTCAAGATTGAAACCCAACGCCAAGTTGCGAGACCTTGACTGCAGTTGCGAACTACCCAAAAAGTAGTACCGTAATACAGCCTGCCCCAGTTATTAACTGAGGATTTTGCAACAAAGCAAATAGAAAACCGCTATGAACATGCAAGTGGATTAGCTCCAGCTCCAGGCGTGGAAGTGTCCAAGATGAAGAGGAATGCGGCGCAGTGTAGTGAAAGTCAGAAGGCACGCAAAATTAATGGAGAAAAATGACCATACCTGTTCTCCCACTAGATAGCGATTAGTTCCTGTAAGCACAACTGAGATGGAAGGAAGAAAATGAGAAGACAAAGAAGAAAAGAATGTTTGTCAGATCGGGTATTATACCTAGATCCAAGATCGAACTCGGATGCTTGCCGTGTAAATGCTCCGGGAACTGGACGTACAAGAGGCAAGCGCGGATCTAGAACATCCGCTTCTAGGCGTACGGTGATGCGTTGAACGAGTGGTAACGTGCAGTAGCGCGCGTGTCGAGAATGATTGTGAGACCGAGACTAAAGAAACTGTGCGATACAGCCGTTTTCAAAAGTTTATGTGGATTGTGGAGCGCGTTCCTCGCTCCAAGTTGTTTACCTTTGTTGTTGTCTTTTCTATTCAAACCGCCTTCGCCGCTGACGTCAAGCCCGCTCCACAGGCCAAATCTCATCAATTTAGTCAACAAATGTCAACAAATTGGAGCAGCGAACGCGCTCCACAATCCACATAAACTTTTGAAAACAGCTGTAGCAGCCGGGCAGTGTTCAGATGGAAACGTTGACGCGTTGACGCGTTGTGTTGACGCCGCTTGAATTGTTTTTGAACTGCTGGGAGTTGAAAAGAAGAACGTGCTGAAACGCTAACACGAAAACTTGAAAAACAAGAAAGAAAAAAAGTTCCTGGCTAGTGTTGGGAGAATTGAACCAACCAACAAACGCCAATTATGTAGCTTGGCTGCCCCCAATTACTTATCAAAAAGACTTAATAGACACAGATGACAGCCTGGCCTAGTTTTGAACTGAGGATTTTGCCTTGCAATAGGCTCTCTATAAAGCAACTATGAAGAAGCAAGTGGAGGATCATAATTCCGCCTCCAGGCATAAAAGCATGCGAAATGCAGACGGTGAACAGCTAGAGGAATGCGGCGTACTGCGAGCCGTCCGACCTTGCAGGGACGGCGCGCAAAATTAGAAATACCGCGCCTTTCTCTCTCTCTCTATCAATAGCAGTTAATTCCATTAACCACAATTTGAGATCATGATGGAACGAAGAAGAATGAGACGACGAAGAAAAAAGTATTCCCCGGTACCCAGCATGCCTAGGTCCAAGATCGAACTCGGAACCTTGCCTTATCTGCGACGAGTAGACAAGAGGCAAGCGTGGATCTAGTTCCACCCAGGTGTGGTGGGATACATTGGACGACTGCTAACATCCAGGTAGTAGCGCGCCCGAGGACCGTGATCCAACCAGGTCGACACTTCCACAAGCTCTGCGATAGCGTTAAATGGCCGCCAGTGGGAAGATTGAAACCCAACGCCAATTTGAAAGACCTGTAGTTGGGACTGCCCTCGGTTGCGAACTACCCAAAAAGACCGACAACGTATCGCCGGCAATCATACAGCCTGCCCCAGTTATGAACTGAGAACCTGCATATACCAAGAGAACTATATGATGAACATGCGAGCGGATTAGCTCCAGCTCCAGGCGTAGAAGTATACAAGATGCAAGCGGTGAAGAGGAGTGCGGCGCAGTGTGAGGAGTGCATGTGAGCTCCAACCTCACTGCAAAGACTCGACTAGCAACTTGAACACTGGAGTGAAAGTCAGAAGGCACGCAAAATTAATGGAGAAAAATGATGATGAGCGGGCAATCGTCAGACGCGTGGAACACGCCTGAAAGCCCCGTATTCTTGATTTTCGATCCAGTGGTTTGGAGGGCGAGCAGGACGAGCAGGACGAGCGCAGAGACGCGTCTAGCGCGTTCTAGAGCATTCTAGCCGGACTGCGGACGTGGAGGACACGTAGGCAGTATTATGTAATCTGGGGGTATATAAGGCCCAGGCGATTTTGTAGTCGAGGGAGAATAATACCCCACCTTTTCCCCCACATTTCGCTTCTTCGACTCTTCGCTTCGCGCTGACGCGCCTCACCAACCTTGGAACGTCGCCCTCGTACGATGGAGCGACCCACGGCTGGACGACTTCGATCTTTACAGTCGACGTCGATGGCGATCTTGACGCAGGCTTTCGTATTCACGCTCGTTTTGCTGATGGTTGGATTGGGATGGACGACGACGGAGAGCTTGGTTTGGTTTTGGGTTGGATTGGGACTGGGTTGGAGGAGGATTGGGAGTGACGAAGGATGGATACGGCGACGATGGTGGAAGGAAGGGAGATGGAGATGGATTTGGGACTGTACCTCAATGTTCGGAGACGCTGGACGCGCCAATATACTGGTTATTCATCACGATACCCGCGGTAGCGATTGCTTTCTCTTCGACGACGTTGAGCCAGATTGCAGCACGGATACACTTTCCGTGGAGCCCCGACCTCGCGCGCGCTGGATTGGTTGTGTGCGGAGTTGGTGGATGCATTTCTGCTTTCACCCATGCACTCAGTCTCCGCGTTTCAATGACCATAGCTGTTCTCTCCCAGATAGCAGTTAATTCCTGTAACCACAACTGAGATGGAAGGAAGAAGAATGAGAAGACGAAGAAAAAAGTGTCCAGACTGGCTCTAGAATGCCTAGGTCCAAGATTGAACTCGGAACCTTGCCTTATCGGCGTCAACTACACACAAGAGGCAAGCGCGGATCTAGAACATCCACCCAGGTGTTAGTGGGATGCGTCGGACGACTGCTAACATGATGCAGGTAGTAGCGCGCGCGAGGACCCAACCAGGTCGACACTTTCAGTTTCACAAGCTCTGCGATAGCGTTAAGTGGTTCCGTTCTCCAGTGCTGGGAAGATTGAAACCCAACGCCAAGTTGCGAGACCTTGACTGCCCTCGGTTGCGAACTACCCAAAAAGACCGAAAACGTCGCGCCGGCAACCATACAGCCTGCCCCAGTTATGAACTGAGAACCTGCATCTATCAAGAGGAATATATGATGAACATGCAAGTGGATTAGCTCCAGCTCCAGGCGTAGAGGTATCCAAGATGCGGGCGGTGAAGAGGAATGCGGCGCAGTGTGAGGAGTGCAGGTGAGCTCCAACAACACTGGCAGTGAAAGTGAGAAGGCACGCAAAATTAATGGAGAATAATGACCATACCTGTTCTCTCCCAGATAGCGATTAATTCCTGTGAGCACAGCTGAGATGGAAGGAAGAAGAATGAGAAGACGAAGAAAAAGTGTCTCCAAGTTTTAATCCAGCATGCCCAGGTCCAAGATCGAACTCGGAACCTTGCCTTATCTGCGACGAGTAGACAAGAGGCAAGCGTGGATCTAAATCCGCCCAGGTGTTAGTGGGATGCGTTGGACGACTGCTAACATGCAGGTAGTAGCGCGCCCGAGGACCCAACCAGGTCTACACTTTCAGTTTCACAAGCTCTGCGATAGCGTTACATGGCTGCCAGTGGGAAGATTGAAACCAATAACACCAATTTGCGCATGCGAGACTTTAACTGCAGTTGCGAACTACCCAAAAAGACCTAGAATCTAGCGGTCATACAGCCTGCCCCAGTTATGAACTGAGGATCTTGCAACAAAGCAAATAGAAAACCGCTATGAACATGCAAGTGGATTAGCTCCAGCTCCAGGCGTAGAAGTATCCAAGATGCGGGCGGTGAAGAGGAGTGCGAGTGCATGTGAGCTCCAACCTAAGTCAGAAAGCACGCAAAATTAATGGAGAATAATGACCATACCTGTTCTCTGCCTAGATAGCGATTAGTTCCTGTAAGCATAGCTGAGATGGAAGGAAGAAAAATGAGAAGAAGCGAAAAAACAACATTCGCCAGAATTGGCCCGAGCGACTATGCCTAGATCCAAGATCGAACTCGGATGCTTGCCTTGTAAATGCTCCGGGAACTGGATGTACAAGAGGCAAGCGCGGATCTAGAACATCCGCTTCCAGGCGTACTGTGATGCGTTGGACGAGTGGTAATGTGCAGTACCGCGCGTGTCGAGAACGATTGTGAGACCGAGACTAAGTAAAAAAACTGTGTGATAGCAGCCGGGCAGTGTCCAGATGGAAACGCCTGACGTTGTGTTGACGCCGCTTGAATTGTTTTTTACTAGGAGTTGAAAAAAGAGACGTGGTGGTCGAGAGTAAGGCGGGTCACGATGCCGTGACATCACCTCTGGTGGCTGTCCACTCGCTTCTGCTCCGACCGTCGTCGCCACCCCCGTCGCCGCCCATGTCTTCCGTCTCTGGTCCCTCCGGCTCTGCGCCCTCCGGCTCCGGCCCTTCCGGCACCTCCGGCTCTGTGTCGGCCAGCCCGCCGCCGCCGACCAGCGACACGGCGTCGAATGCCATCTCCATCGCGCAGACGCTCCCTCCCGGCGGCGCGACCATCACCCAGCCCCCGCAGACCGCAACCTCCTTCTTCAAAATCGCCCCCAACCAGATGATCACCTTTGGATGGAACCTCACCAGCGTCCTCCAGACCCCGACCAGCATAACCATCAGCGCCGTCTGTGCAAACGGGAACACGTACGCTGTTGGCCCGGACGAGCAGGGAAGGGTACCCGGCACGGCGACCCAGGTCGTCTGGGATGTCTATTCGTATCAGCAGGTGAGTCTTTTCTCTCTCTTTCTTGCTCTCGCTCTCGCTGACGAGCATGGGGATAGGCACACCCAGGGACGCAGCTGGCCCAGGCCGAGTACACACTGCACATGTTTGACGAGCGTGGTCCGACAGCGACGCAACGGGCGGGTTTCATGAGTCCGAATACGGCTTTGACTTTTGCACTGTATACGCCCCAAGGCTACACACCCATTGCCAGTGGTGAGTGTCCAGCTTTTCCCTCGCATCCTCGCCCCTCGCCCGACCCGGACGAGCTTCAGTGGCCTCGTTGCTTGCTCGCTGTATTGCCACGTGGGAGAGACGGGCTCCGCATGCCGTTCCCATCGCTGACCTTCTCTCTCTCCGCAGGCTGGACATGTACAGGCTGCAACGGCGCCGTCGCCACCCGGCCCGCTCTCTTCGGCATCCTCATAACGCTCCTCGTCATGCTCGTCAGCGGCATGCGCGTCTTCCGCACACGGGCATGAAAAAGCATCGGACCTCGGACTACTTTTATCCCCTCGCATGCCTTCTCACGCACCTCGGCACGAACTCGCTTCTTTTATCCCTCTTTTTCACGGACTACGGCGCACGTAGATACATCCGGTAGACATTTTTTACGGTTACGGTTACGGTTACATGCATCTTCGAGTAGTAATGCGAGTGGACTCTTGGCCCTCTGTCCTTCTTTCCTCTATCCGATGGAACAGAACGCTGCAAGTGTGTGGAATTTGCCCTCTGACTCGTACCACGGACGGAAACCGCAGACGACCTGGTTTACTTTGGTCGTCTAATGCACACAGTATACCTGGGAGCGGATAGATCCGCGCTTGTCTCTTGTCAAGCCATTGATGATGATTACAAGGCCAATGCTCCGAGTTCGATCTGGGTCCAGGGATGTCATATGAGGCGGATGTTTTTTTTTTCTCATCCCCCTCCTCCGGATCCTCCTTCTCGGCCGTCCTAATCTTCAATATTATGTTCGTGTTTCCGTTGCCCTTTGCTGCATCATCTCTTTTTGTACATAGCCATGACAAAGAAAACACACCTCTTGCCCGGTATGGAAACAGTTGATCGTGCTGGAAGACCAACACCCTGCCGGGCAACGCCTCGACGTCCGCGTAATCAGCGTCGTCGTTGCCCCAGAACCGCGTGGCTCCACCCCCGGCGGGCTCGAAGCTCTCTGCGGAGCCGGTGGTATCGGAGGGGAGGTATACCTGGACGGTGTGTAGAATGTGCGTTGGCCGTTTTGTCTGCAGAGTAAAATCAATACTGCGGCGAGGAATGCGAGAATGGGAATGAGGACGCACTCGTTTTCATAACACCCATCAATGTGGGCACGGAAGAACCCACCCACAGGATACCGCAGGAACCTCAACCGCTCATTCATTCTCACCATCCGCCACTTCTGCTTTGCCCTCACACGCTTGAAGACTCCGTTCTGCGGATCGCTCCTTCGGACCACCACATCCTCCTCAATCTCCTCAATCCCCCCAAATGCGGGCGTATCTTCTGGAATATCCGTGCAGACAAGTCGAAAGAGTCGTGAATGATGCGCTCCCCATTGCGGTAGGTCGTGTCGGTGAACTCGTACGTGCCAGCGTTTACGCGCGCAATATCCCAGTGCTGGCCCGCGCGCGCGGGGGCGTCGAGGAAGGCTGTGAGCTCGGATTGGGGGTAGAGCGAGTCGAGTACTAGGGCGAAGCAAGAGGAGTATTCGGGGAGGTGGGCCGCATTGAAGTCGAGGGTTCCGCTGGGCACGGGCCGGGGTCCTTGGTCAACGA
>JARIHP010000118.1:0-109614 GCA_029282125.1 Mycena amicta | reverse complement strand
CGCCCGGGCCGCCGTTTACAGTTAATAGATACCGCAGTGCGCAGTGTCTTGACAGGTTCAGAAAAACAGAGAGAAAGCGCGTCCAACTGAGATAGACTGGGAGAGACAGCATTCACTTGCAAGGCCGAGTCCGTGCTCGCAGATGGCTCCGCTAGCTACAACGGCGGCGGTCGACCGGGGTTTACATCGGAGAGCAGTCGCGTGGCCGAGGACTCTTGGTAAGGTGTGGAGTTCATGGGAGACATCAGTCAAGCAAGCGTTTTCATTTCCAGCATGTCGGACAGCAGCGCATTTTGGGCGGAAAAGGTGGACGCGAGCTTGATTGTGGACCGTGGTTTGACGCGACCGGCTAGCGAGTTGGATCCGGAATTGGCCAGCGATACGGCGGCGAGCAAGCAGGATGCGGAAGCGAGGGGGACGTGTGGCTGGCGAGACATGGGAGTTTGAGCGTGAGAGAGAAGATGTGAATTTGACATAACGCCTGACAGAACAGTGATTAGCGCGCTTAAGCGCTCAAGATCTTTCATTTAGATCGTGTAGTGTGCTTAATACAAAAGAATTCGCCTCTCCGCCAGTCGAAAGTGCATCTCTGCATTGAGGAATCCGTGTACGGTACCCTCGTTTTTAGGCCAATCACACCTCCCCGTTTCGTCGACAGCCACATCCGTGCGAGTTGAAATCGGGCTCTCCATTTCGCGTTGAGGAAGCCCGTCCACGATCCCTGCTCTCAGGCTCCATCCAAGCTCGTCGAGTTTCGCTTCCGATACTTCCTGCAAATCTGAATCGCACCGCTTGATGCGTCGAGGATGTCTCGGCACCTCGTTCAGCCCGATGCTCCCCTCCAAGCCGCCGTTCCGCTGTTTCGGTGGACTAGTCCACCGGAACGGCGGCTTGGAACGAACCTAGCATAACCCCGAGTTCTAAATGACAGATATTCTCATGTCAGAGAGAATTAAGAGCTTGCTTTGCCACCGCTATAACGTTGTCCCGAGCCAACTCTCTGGCTCGATCTCGCGCTCTAATCCCTCTTTGGTGGAAAACAACCTCGGAGCCCTTATCTCTGCGCTCATTTCTGACCTCTCCTCATACTAGTACCGTCCACCAAGCATGTCGTTAGGGTCGTCCTTCATCGTCACCGGATTCTTTCCGCTCACCGCAGGCAGCTGCGTCAGGACAACCTCCACGAGTACCATCTTTCATGCTCACTACACCACCGCAATCAAGACGGCCAATGGCACTTTCCTCGCGGCGAAGTTGCGTGCTTATTCGGGCTCCTCTAGCAATCCGCTGCCCGACAACTCGCTTGCCTTTGCCATCGCAAAGGTTTTCGCTCCCGCGGGTCGCGATGCGGTCGTCGAGCTTGAGACTCTTCACTTCGTTCCATTTCCGGGAGATTCCGCCCAGGTGAGTCGGCCACTGTTTATTGCACTCCGACTGATATACACTCTGTAGAGGGGGTACCAGATGCTCCATCCGTCTTCATGGCTGTTGGAAACGTTCCGGCTGCCATGCAGATCCCCGAGGGCTGGAAAGCGTTCACTCTCTCCTGCGTGAGTGGATTAACAATGGTCCACATCTCTTCCCTTTGATGTACGTTTTTTTGCGCATCACGGTCAAGGCGCATGCTTGACAGTATTCCAGCTGTGTCTTTCCAAATACCAATCGATGGGCCAACACGAATCCTCCCCTTCCCCTCACTTCCGTCGGAGTCGTCGGCACCTGTGGCGGGCGCTTCGCCGACGGAACACTTCAACTCAACATAGATCATATCGCGTTCAATATCGGCCCGGCTGTGGTGAATCCAGTCACTTCGTCGCCGGTGGGTGGCACCGGTCCCAGTCCCTCGACGCCCCAGCACCTCAAGTATCAGTTTGCGTCGACAACCAGCGCATACACTCCCAGCCCGCCGGTCGCAAGCACGTCTCAGTTGTAGTAAGTTTCATCTCCATAGCTGCCGAGCTAGAACTTCTATCTTTTTTCTGCTTGCAGTCTGATTACCGCTCTGCCTATCCCCCCTGCGCCGTACACTCCGATTCCACAACGCGGGTGCGGGTGAGTCGCGGCTGGCGTTGTTGCAAGTGTAACTTCTCATTTGTTGTCCTACAGCGCGAAGAGACGTCGCACTATTGCATCCCCTGGCCCCAGCGCATCGAACCATGAAGATGACTATACCGAGCCGGAGGACGAGGAGGCTGAGCCGCTCGGCAAAGGCAAGAGAGCGAAGACGGCCACCGGCAAGAAGCGCCAGAGCTAATGTCCCTATCGCACGAATATGCTGATCATTCTACTACGCGCCTTGAATTGTACTATTACTATCCAGATTGAATTGGGCTACCTGTGTGTTCTCCCTGACTTGAAGCGCTGAGGCGCTCGCAGTCGCAACGGACGGTTTGAGAGATTATTCCCACGTCCAGTCGCAGATTATTCCCACGTCCACGTCACGGGCGCTACTCCCTTCCGACCACCACCGCGGACGATACTAGCGACTCGGAGCTCCGCAAGCTTGAGCATAGCAAGTATCGCCGCTCAATGATCTCTTTGTACGGATGCAGAAACCCTGACTTCCCTCAAGACCCTATATTCTCTCACAGTCAAATCTAATTATCCCCGCTTCTGGCTTTGTTCCATTCTGAATGCGGCAGTGCGTAAACCATCCTGGAATTCCCCCTGCATCTGACGCCGACAAGCCGGGAAGCCATCAATACCTCACCACCCAACCGCACAAGCCGTTCAACAGGCCAAAGCGGCACCTATCCTGTTTTTATGGCTCAAAGCCGACAACATCATGCCATTCAGAACAAAGGGCGCCGTATATGCCATCGCGTTTGCGATTTGGAGCACTCCTACCAATCAGATTCTCGATCTCGCGTGGCTTCTCACTCGCTTCCAGGATATGTACATTCGCGAGAACGACTACACCACCTTCAACTTGGTTAATATTTCGTACCGTGTCTGCGAAGTCGGAACATATGGATTACTGCTCTACGACGATGGACTTGCGGCGGCGTATCGTAATGCGGAACTCACATCCAACGCAACACTGCACGACATCCCCCCGCTTGGCCCCCGAATGCCAATGCCAGCCGCATTATTACGCATTCCAATATCTGCGGTCTGTTGTCACGAGTCGAGTATGCCGTCCATCATCTAAATTTATTTGAACTCTAAAGTTTCCACAGAACTCTTACAACTCTTTAACGCCGTTCATCGGCATTTCCCTACGCTTTTGTTTCTGCAGCATACTTATACTGCGATGTGACTCTCACTTCCCTTCTGCAACGGTCCATTACTGTCTTCATGTACTTCCGTAAGTGCGGCTATCTGTTCCCTGCGAGCTGCGCTCACCTCTTCCTCCAGAACGCGTGAAAGTCCTGCTTCAGCAGGCACTCAATCATATCGCCTCCTGCTTCGGGTGCATAGCAACGGTCGAAACTCCATCATCCGTATGTGTGTCCGTGCTCGGTTTGCGCCCGTCGTGATCCGTTTTACCCCCAGCGTCTTTGTTTTCCGCGGAAAAATCTCGATTGTACCGCTGCCTACAATCCGTGAGTATACGAGGATGGTGACACTGTTCCATTCGCCAGCATCTACGTTTCACTCTTTCGCTTGAATTTGGACTTGACCATACTTTCCGTCACAACCCGTCGCCTTCACACTATTCATTCCTGTCAGCCAGTGATTAACGAAGACGACGACGAAGTGGGTGTTCTCCTGTGCTCACTGTACTCCCACTCACCTGCTATTGCAGATGCCTCCTCTTGACCCGCCGTTCTGATTGTACTGCGACCATATGTTAACATGTTACCGCCGTTGACTACCTGTGATCTTCTGTACGATACAAATTGTAAACCAGCGTCCTCGCGTCGTCCTATATAGGTTCATTTTGCGTCGTTCATTTAGACTAGGAAGCTGACCCCAGGTGTAAAATAGTATTCACCGCCTTTTCACTGCGAGTTCACGAGCTTGAAGGACGTCGACCCGCCGAGCTCTTCACCCTGCGAGATGGGTCGGCAATGGCAATGAGCTGGGGAGGAGCCACTGCCGATACCATAAGAAACAACTTGAGTATTAGCGGCGGCGGAATTTCAATAGTGAGTACTTAAGAATGTCGTCATCGCCGGAGGCTCTGTTGATGACATAATCAGGAACTGCCGATTAATGGCTGTGGTGTTATGTCCGGGGATCTATTTGAAAAAACTTTTTCAAATAGAAGGGTGCTGAGAGCTCTGAAGGTCTTAAATGCTTGTTAGCTCAGCCAAGGCGAGCGCGCGAGTCAGGCTGAGTGTAGGCAAGCACTGTGGGAAGCGCTTACAATCAATCTGCGCATTTCTTAATCAATCTGCACTATCAAACAATCAAATTGATTAGCGCAGTTTGATTGTAAGGATTTACACTCAATGTGAGTGTTTTTCGGAACAATCAAATGGCACATTGTCTTGAACGGGGGAAATACTGCATTCTACGGTTTCCCAACCATTTCAGAGGCATAAATAGGACTTTCCTGGACACCATGGTGTCGCCAGAGACCCAGAAATGATACACTGGGCGGAATGTTCACGTTCAATCAATCTGACTGTTTTTTAATCAGGATGATTGATAACCGCCGTAGCAGTTCCTGTCCATTTCTCCCGCTCAGACTGGCGAACGGAGGGTATCCTGCGTTGAGTTGAAGTCCCACAAAGGCCAGGAACCCTTCAGATGGTGGTGAATTCGGAATTATGGCCGCAGCTTCGGACGTTTGGACTCAACACCTCAGCGAGGTGTTTCGCAGAACACCTCACCGGAAGACCCCTTGAAGAGGTGTTACCCAAACAGTTTGCCGAGGTGTTCTGCGACATTCACACGCAAATTATCTTATCTACGGAGTCGGAGCTTGATTTCATCGAAGCCGATGGGTGTCACGGTCACACGCAGGGCTTGCTCTTGACCACCATTGCTTCTCGGGAGGGAGATCTAGATACACACGAAGCGCCGCAATATCTAGACATTCTCATCAGCGCCCCAATGCTTTGAAGTCGACCATCGCAACCAGGCGAATCTGTCGATGCAAGACTTCCTTTCACGCGCATGCTTCATCTTGTTCCTCACTCTTCTCTCGAGTCCCATAACCGTGTCGATCGCTGCTGGGGTCAGATGTTTCTGCGAGATTGTTCGACATTAACGCGTAATTTTATCTTATCTGTTGATCTAATCTACTTGTTGAATCGGAGCTTGATTTCATCGAAGCCGATGGGTGTCACGGTCACAAGCAGCGCTGTAACATCTAGACATTCTCGTCAGATCCCATCAACACTTCTTGCTTTCTCCGCCCACCTCAAATGCCTCTTGCTCCCACTTCAATGAGGTACCGTCGAGCTCACCTTCCGCAATACTTTTCAACGCTGCAAGTGTGCCAAGACGACCAACTGTGTCGAGACACCGCCTCAATCTCGCGCAAAGCTCAATGTCCAGCGCCGGCTGTTTCTTAGCTCCAGCTCCCCAACTTGAAACGCTCAAGACTTACGGGTGAACGGAAACGCGACGATGGACGATTGACGGGAGCGTCGGGACGGGCAAGGTGGTGAGAAGACGACATGGGTACGGTCGTTTGGCTGACCCGGTGTGACCGCGGTGAAGGCGGTCGCTCAGGCTTTGAGGTGCGCGCTCTTCACGCTTCAAGCACTCAACTGACATTTTAAACGGCAGCCGCGAGTCGACGAATGCCGCGATAATTTCGAATTCTTTCGACTCGAGGACGAGCGCATGCAAGTGGGCGGCGTCTCCACGACGACAGGATCGTACGACGGCCCGAAGACAACGAGCAGGAGGCTCAGCGCGAGGGAAGACCCGGACGACGAATCACCCAGGTTATTGTGTGGCCAGCAGCGCACTTTACCTGTGAGTGCCTTGGCCCGCCACAATAACAAGCTAACATCTCACCGCCATCCAGCATTACCCGTTCTCCCTCGACCTTCCCACAATTACAACGAGCAACGACAACCGAAGGACCAGCACGACAAATGAAGGATGTGATGGGCAGCGGGAGGGGATATGACGACGCCGTGCCAGTGTGAGCTAGGCTCTGCAGGTATGTGCTGCTGACGCACTCGCGACACAACTTCGCACTGACCTACCCTTGTCGACGTCGCGCGGCGCTCCTGCGCTATTCACTCATGCGCGTTACAAAACAAACACAGCCTCCTTCAACGTCGGTCTCCGCCTCTGCCACTCCCGTCAACGTTGCAGCGGTAACCGCCGATCCGTTTGCTAGACCTCACCAACATGAACGTGAGTTTTCTTTCTTTTCGTCCACGTCCCACTACAGCAATTCAGTAAGACGAATGACGAGTTGCGCTTGCAAACAGCGCATAACCGCCGCCGCTCCACCTTCAGTCCCTCTGGCTCACCGTGGTTCTCGACAACGACTGGCTCACAGCGGTATGCCCGACGTCAACAGCTGGTGCAGCGGATCGTCAGGAACGTAGGACCTGCGAGGAATGGGATTACTGAGAGGCAGGCAGCGGCCTAGCCCCGCCGAAATCGACGGGTGCGTCCTCCCGCTTTCCCTCACTACAACTATTTGCTACTGGACACCCTATAGAACGCAACACCGACGAGCGAGCGCAAGGGGCCATCACGACCGAGAACTCCAGCGAAATGTCCCGGATAGAACGGGACACGGTGCGCCCGTCTTATAACTATGGCTATGGCACCTTTGGCCGGATTAAAAAGAAAAAAACTGAGGACACGATTCTCTAGGACCTGTGTCCGTTGCGTGGATCATGCTAGGGTACTGAGTTTACTACTACTGACTGTATTATTTTGCTGCAGTATAACTCATGTTCCCAATCCTTGCCCTGCTATTTGAGCCCGTGTGCACCAAGCTGCTTAGGAGATTGGCATGGCAGAATGCTTTTGAGATTTGACTGCGGCCTCTTTGACTGCGCGAAGTCGTGATCATGATACCGTAGGCCAGTGTGGTCCGTTACAGTGGGTAGATTGTCTTAGGTAGGAGGTGTGAGCATGTGTGCACGGGTAGTAGTCCATGTTCGAGCGATGTCTTTTAGTAATCGCTACGTTGCGTCGCAGTGGAAACGCGGACCTTTAAAGCCCTAAATTATCATGAAATGTCACAAATAGCCTGCTAAATCATATCCAGAATGAACAGGATATCATTTCCCGAACGCTCACCTGTGCGACTGGGAGAAGCAGTGTCTGGAGTGCTTGGCAATTCTAACCTCCTCAAATTCACCATAAATAGTTACGATTACAAAATCCTCGTATGCTTGAATTTTTATGGATTTTTCGAGATGCTCGCGGAGGAGAACGGAGCGAGCGCGACGCGTCGAATTGATATCACATGACCTGATGTCACGTCACGTCACACACCTCCTTTCCTCTCTCCGCCATCACCAGCGGCCAGTTCGCGCGCGACGACTCTGGCGCTTCTAGAGACCTTCTCATCGTCCTTCCACATCCTCCCGCACCCTCCAGCCCCGCTCAACAGCCCTTCCAGAAGCGAGCATCGCTGTCGCCACTGCGATGTCGTCTCAGCCAAGAAGGCCACACTGAGCGCGTAGGGTAGGGATTTGGGCCGAGATGAGGACATCCGTGCCTCGGTGCGTGATTTATCCTCATCCTATCGCGATTTATGACCTCTTCAAGACTACACGCGGGTCCAGGACGATCTCGGGACCCGGACTCCATCTCGGCGTTGCTGTTGCCACGCTGCGCCATTTTCGTGCCCTTCGACGCTCTCAATCTGGCCCCAAATCACCCTCCAGCACGCTCGAAGGCTCCGCAAGATGCCAGGAAGGCCGTCGTTGACGACGCGAGGTCGTCTCCACCAAGAAGGGGGTCCTTTACAAACTCGTCAGTCAGTCGTGATAGCCATCGTCGTCAGTGCATTGTCTATGTTCGTCAGTGCCGTCGATCCTGATCGCTCTGTCGAGATGTTAGCGGCGATCTGCTCACTTGTCGAGATGTCTCCGATGAGCCTTCGGTAACCTTCGGAAGCCTTGGCCGCCATCCGGGCACATCCGAGTCGCAGGACGTCAGCCTCTCCTGCCCAGGATACCACTCTCTATACGGGTATAATCCTATCCCCAATAAATGCCCCCAGAATTTGAATCTCGTGAGAGTGAGTGCGCGTCAATAAGTGAGAGAAACGGTCACGTGAGACTCCGTCATTATCGTTCAGTATCGGTGAACCGTGTACCCATGCGTGTATCTGCGCAAGTTGTTTCCGGCAAGTTCTACTCATTTGTCTCCCTGGATTTGAGTCGTTGAAGTTTTCACGTTGGTCTCAGCATCTAGGCTTCTGAACGCAAACTTGACACTGAGGAGTGAATGCGGACGGCTATATCTTTGTACGTTCAGTGGTTATTCAGATTTGTACATGTCACCGGTGGGGTTTCACTGTAGTTAACTTCTTCCGCACGATTCACGAGTTACATGTTTGTGAAGGGATTTGAAACACTGGCACAGAACAACCATTTGCCAACGTACAAGTCTTTCTGTTTACCGCAAGTACGACGAGTAGAACTAAACACGATCCATAGAGCATCGACGAGAGGTGCATACTGTCCCCACCATTTCCTCGCGGTTTTCATGCGCAAAATCCTGCGCCCACCAACATTTACCATCGACGCAATACCACAACCATTAATTAAGATTATCTACAAGATGTGCATATTTAGGCCACTCCAACTTGAACTCCTCGCGGTTTTCACGCGCAAAATCCCGCGCCCACCAACGTTTACCGTCTACGACCATCTCCCAGTCGAGATTCAACTCCCCTTCATCCTTTTTGGTGCGTTTCGATGGGTTTACGGGGCGCGTCGTGGTGCCTTCAGCTCGGGAACGCTTACGAAGCTGGCGTACAGGAGCTTCGGCCGGCTCTGCCGTTGCGATGGGCTCTCCCGGAGGCGTGACCGGGGTGGGCGGCTGTAACGGTCAATTTCCCGAGAATGAGGCGAAGGAATCACACACCTGTGGCAGATCCGGCGTGGTATCGGCTGGAATAGAAGTTGTAGGAGCCTCGGACGTCTCCATGGCCGTCATCGGCTCTTCGACATGGCTCGTCGAAGGGTGAGGCTAATGCGAAGCGGATCAGGGACGCCAACCAAACAAAGGCAAGGATCATATACCTGCGGCAGATCTAGCGCGTCGACAGACGTGGAGGCTACAGCGGGAGTAGTGGGCATAGCGGGTGTCACCGTTGTTGCAGTGGTGCGCGTTTGGACACGAGGCAAGGGTACACGACCGGATGAGTTAGACTTGAAGGAATAAGAGCACATCCTCTCATAAAATGAAGACTCACGTTCGACTCGGCCTTGGCTAGCGCAAGGGCCTTCTCCGCTTCAAGCACCTGCTGCTTCTTTGCCTCGACGCGCTGTTTAGCCAATTGCGACCGATTTGACTGAGAATCATGAGATGAGCGTCACAGAGAATGGGAAATCGCACTTGAGATTCCTCCTTGGCCGTCTGTAAAGCCTCTTTCGCCTCATTCAAAAGGATTGTGCGGAGACGAACGTGCTCGTCCAACGTCCGGACACGATGAGTCTTCGCGATCGCCCCAGCCTTTCGAGACATGGAGTTCACGCACCTGTCGACGGTCTCATTGTGCTCGTTGCGCAGGTCGCCGGTTAATTCAGCTTGCGCTAGTCGCGCCTCCTGTTCAGCGTCCAGAGCCTTGTATCTGATACAGGTCACTACAGTGGGAGCAAGAAATCCAATACAAGCAACGCACCTCTTCATCGACGACGGGAGTCATAGAGACCCCAGTTTGGATGTTGTTCCAGCGGTGCTGCCCTTCGCCAATATTCGTGTTCGCCGGCATCAGATGCCAGTCGTCGACGTGGATCTTCGAGAGCGGTTGAACGAGTCCTGGAAGGATGAAGGTATGCATCTCCTTGTGGCGCCAATACGCTACATGAAGGATGAGCAAACGAAGACCGAAAGGAACGGAATACGGACCTCGAAGTCGGCCGTTTGGGTCCTTGATCATCGCAAACTTCACCTTCCACTCCTCAAACTCCTCGCAAGTGGTGCAGTATTTGAGGGATCTGACGTGTTCTCGATCAGCGACCGAAAGGTCCTTCAACTGATCCGAGTCGACACCTCTGCGGCATTCAATTAGCTGGCTTCGTTTTTTATAAAAATAAAAAAAGAACGTGCCGATCAAAGTGGACATGGCAAATGCGAAGAACGTAGGGAAGCAATGATATAGGTGTCTCAATCTCGGCCTGGCGCGCAGGAGTCAAGGTGTCCCAAACCGCGTCAGCGAAACCCAAAAGGGGTGCAGCCTCCATGTCCGAGAGCAGTCCGAGCATCGTCCCACCGGGATGAAGGTTTTTGAAACGCAGTCGTTGTGAGGTCAGCGTGGTGATAAGCCGCAGGATCTCGACCATACGTCTTTGAATGAGATGCGGTCATGTGGTTCCATCCAAACGCGGAGAACCGTAATCACTGAGACGGTATCAGTCGCCGTGGAGCCACTCGGAACAGAATCGAGAACTTACTGCAGGCGTGCGACCAAAGCCATCCATTGACTTCGAACATCTGCAGTGCCCCGTCGACAGGCTTGAACGATGTATCCATATCGATCGTACGTAGTTTATGAGCACGACACAGCAACCGCGGGTTCGCACCGAAATATATGCTCTTCCCCGCGCGGGAGATGCTGCTCTGGATATACGGATCGTCGGAAGCCTGATCCCACGCAACGTGGCTAGCCGTCTCTGTGTCCGCCATAAGCGAGACGGAAGATATCCAGGAGCCAGGCTTACCTTCCGCCCTTGTCATCGGTCCGCGTGCGGAGGAACGCTTGCGGGCCTCCCGTATCAATCGCGTCTTCAGGGATTGATTGATGAGGCTGGGGTGGTACTCGCTGGGAGTTTTCCCGCCAAACCGTGTCTTCGCGAGTTGAGCTGGCAGAAGTGAGAAGCATATGTCGTTGCATCAAATACCACGCACAGTTTACGGTCACTCCGGACCCATATTCAAGCGCAAGACTGATGTACTCCTCCCGAATTTGGTGCGGACACTTTGTTCCCGATGCAGTAATATGTCGATGCGGGGTTTGCGGGTGCGGATACGCAATACATGTGAGATCGAGGGAAGTATAAACAGCGATGGGGACAAAGAACGTGATTTTGGCACCGCATGGAATTTTTACCATCTTGGCCTTGAACCTCGTCCCGTCTTTTGTGTGCTCCATTCCTACTGGAACATCAGCTCTATTCGACCGGAGGTGCAAGACGCACCACAATATGCTTGACCCCCATGGTTTTTGCTCAGAGATTTGGTCATCGAGCAACAACCATCCAAATCCTCGCCATCGATCACACGACGACCGTCGAGCGCGTCACGAAGGATACCCTCGTCGAAGGGGAGGTGGGAGGTAAGTGATGTTCGGAGTGCGGGAAGCCGTCGGCGACTTCGGTGTGACGCTCCGAGCAGGCGACAGCGTAGGTCTTTCCGTGTTTCGGCTGGCCGCAGTTAATCACCCGGTAAAGTCGACTGCTTGATGACATACCGCGTCAAGTTTCTCGAGTACTGCCTTGCCTCCGCAGCGCGACTTGTCCAGTAGAACACCCCTGCAATGGAAACGCTCCATCGCGCTTATGAACCTGCGGAGATATTAGGCGAACAGACGGCAAGAACGGTGTACATACGTCAAAACCTGCCCCACGCGTGAGGTGCCCTGCAATTCCCGCGTCCGAAGTTGCGCGTGTGCAAGATTCCTCTTCGCATGAGGATCCAGCTCCCGCCGCTCGCCGACGATGAGGGATTCGTCAAGGGACTCGCAAGCGAGAATGCCGCGGCACGTGGGCACTGCACGACGAACGGTGATTTTGGCCTTGGGGTGGATTTTCTTCGCAGGATCCTGGCTTGGGAAGAAGAGGCCGAGAATGGAGGTATCGCCAGCGGGGGCACCGGTCGAACCCGTGAACGAATGAGGGCACTGTCAAATACGCTAAGATTTAACAGCAAAGGAATCAAAAACTCACGCCGCTGCGAAACAGGTTGTCCATCGTCAGCCCATCATCTCTCGCGCTGTCCGGAGCGGTAAGGATGAACGCTGTGGGCTCCGAGAGATGTGGAAGCTCGGTGGGGATGCCGCCATGGACGCGTTCAAGCCGCGCCAAGGGCTTTCCCGACGTCAAACTAACACCTTTAGGAAAGGTGATGTACTCGGACCAAATGCCGTCGTCGAGCCAGACGATGTCAGACCGGCGCCACTCGCAGTCCTCGAAGAGGTTGTCGATACCGCGAATATCCACGTCATTGCGCTCCGGGAGAGCACCGACACCGGACGTGCGAGCAGCTGATTCGCGTACGACAAATTTCAGAGGGCTTCCGCTGAAATCAGAGGTGAGAGACGAAGCCGTGAGGAAAGAAAAAAAACTGACGTGGGCAATTCATGTAGCTCGGAGGCGTCTTTGTCGGTGTCGATCTCCGGCTCCATCGATGTGAATCTTGGAGAAGATACCGCGGAGACATTCTCCCCGCTGGAACGGTAAGAAACGGCTGTGAACGGGGATGAACGAGTGCTTACGTGGAGTCCCAGGTCTCGTAAATACATCGGGTGTCCCCGAGTCCGAATACGGTGTCGAAAACCTGTCACTAGATCCGAATAAGAACTATGCGTGCGGATTCGGAGGTGCCAACCTGGAACTGGCGCGTATGTCATCTCTGAGAACGTTCTCAGTTCAAAACCAAACTCAAAAAAAAAAAAAAAAAACGCACGATAATACAGAGGAGAGGAAACAGAAGATCGCGAAGAGCTCGTGATGGAGTGCTGATATAGCTCTGCCCTGGATCCTGGATTAGTAAACCTCCCGCTGGGACAAACAACGTACTCTACAAATTCTACCCATGGATCCCGTGCAGTTGTCGCCGAGTCCATCACAGGATCTCTGTGCATGAGTGTCAGCCTCGAACAACACGATCATAGACACATACAGGAAGAAATCGAGCTGCTGCTCAAGGGCGGGTAGTTGTGGCGGATAGTTCGTTGGTTCATTGTACTGGGCACGCAATTCAGTGTCAGATGCCGCGCGGGAACCATTGTGGTATCGATATGGAAGTGGCGCCGCGGAGACGTCCGGGAACATCATCCCACTGCCATGAGGCGCGCAATAGGCTGCCGGAGAGCCGAACGAGGGTGTTGCGCTGTGGGCCGAGGGCCAGAATGACGGCGTTGATGCGGCAGGAACAGAAGCTTGCCTGCATCCGGAATGGTGAGAACGGAACACGTTAGACATGTGAGCGGGACGTACGTGTTGAATGGCCCATCATCTCCTCCGCCGTTCCATCCCGACGTGTCGCCGCCGTTGAATTGGAAGTCGCCGTTGGGCCAATTTGCGGTAAACATGCCGAACATGTCACTGCCGGACATCTGACGGGGGAGAGTGGATATCAGCACGTTGTTTGGCGGGGCACTGGCGGGCAGTCTCACAGGTTCAACCCGCCCGACGCGCAACGTGCGTATGGCGGGCGGCGGGCGTCGTGGGGGAAAGAAGCAAAGAGGGTCACGGAATCATGTCACGGATCGGCCCCAGCACCAAATCGGGATGATCCCCGCTCATAAATCACACTGACGAGCTTGAAGCTGGACTGACGAGCTTGCACCGTCGGCTCCACCGAGTGACGAACATGGCACCTCGGCTATCCCGACTGACGAAGACTGCCATCAGACTGACGAAGATGGCCATCAGACTGACGAAGATGCATATCACAACTGACTGACGAGCTTGTATACTACCCCAAGAAGGGGCGGTGTCCGAGGCGACGGCAGGCAATTGGCGGCCCATCTGCGGGCTCTGTACCATGATGCGTCCCCAATATGCGTCCTGGAGTGTGTCTTGTGCGCTTCCCTCCGTCTCGGTCAGCAGGGAGGGAAGAGTCGTATTAAACACAGTAGACATTCATATCCTATGGGCTAGAAGTACGCTGGCTCCAGCCAAACTCCTGGGCACGACGCCGTAGCGTTCGAGGATGAACCCATCCGGCGTCGCTAGAAATGTCTACAAAGTTGTGTTAGTCAAATTGAGCAGTAAGAAAACAGGGTCTGGGCGGGTGGGTCGCGAATGGAAGTGTGAGATTTGGTGAGCTTCGAGGAAGTCGTTGCGGCGTTGCTGGTGGTGTGGAGCAAGAGTGACAGACAGGGGCACGCCTCCACTCCGCACAAGACATCACACAGCCTCACTCATTCGGCTGTCTTTCACTCTTGTGCGCTTCCCTCCGTCTCGGTCAGCAGGGAGGGAAGAGTCGTATTAAACACAGTAGACATTCATATCCTATGGGCTAGAAGTACGCTGGCTCCAGCCAAACTCCTGGGCACGACGCCGTAGCGTTCGAGGATGAACCCAAACAGGATGCCCAGCCGAGAAACGCTCGGCTAGCCCACACGAGTGGCAGACTTCCTTTGTCCAGATGGAACATTTTGAACATACTGTGGAACCAGATCTTCAAGGGAGCGCCAGTAGCGCAAAAAAGCGTCCGAGGACCAGCGTCCGGTCGTTTTAACGACATCTGTGGGGACGCCACGCAGCAGTAGTTCAGTGGTCCCTCCGATGCGGAAGCTATGACCTGTATGCCGCGGATAGCCCGCCGCACCCCATATCTCGTTACAGCGATCCAAAAAGGCCTTGCGGGTGAGGGGGCGTGACGATGTGCCAGATTTGTACGCGAACAGCGGTTGGGAGTCGTCCAAGCTATTGGCGTCCAGGTGCTTGTCGAGAGCAAGTAGTGGATTAATCTCACCGCGTTGATCAACCAGGACGACATCGTCTCCCCTCTTCTTCGTCTTGGTACGCGGAAGGTGGAGGACTCGAGCTGATTTACCGCGCTTAGATTGCGACAAGTCCGCACGCGTCGGTTTATGAGTCAGTGTGACGTCGTCGAGCCCAGTTCGCAGACAAGCGAGCATGTCGGGGGTAATAGGTGGCCGAGGGGAACGATGGGAGCTGGCTGGAGAAAGGTACTGCCAGCACGTAGTGCAGTCTCGAGTTTCCGAACCAAGGCTGGCTTTGCGCAATGTGCCATGCTTTTAATGCAGCGATATCGTTACGGGCTGCCGAGCCAGAGTGAATCCCGGTATGGGATGCCGCAAATGCCGCCAGTACGAATTCGTGGGCTGGTAGACGAAAGGTGTAACGGAACGTGCTCCGAGTTGCAGTAGCGCCAGAAGCGCTCAACCGGAGTAGCCGTAATTCTTGAGCGTAGAACCCGCCCACCCATTATGGAATGCACGGTCTAGACGTTCTAGGGCCGTATTCGAAAGACGAATAGGATGTTGAGGAGCCGGTAGTCCCTCTACCGGAAGGAAAATGCGCGGAATGTCAACGGTCGAGCGCATAGCGATGATGTGTGGAGTGGGCGGCTTAGGATGGCGTTTGTGGACGGGACGGGTGCGCTTAGCAGCCGTATCTGAGGCGCAGATGAGGTCTATGAGAGCAGCAGTCTCGCGCAGGGAGGTCGGTGTTCGGCGGATAGGTTTCGGCGACATGAAGGGCGAAGGCAAGACAGATTGATGACAGCTCACGGTCACATGTATGATTGAATTGCGATTAGTCGCTAACGAGGCCAGATACACAAGGAGGTAATTTAAATGAGGAACGGGCACGAGTATAACCCGGTACAATCAAAGACTGGCCGCGAGACGGGCCATCGGCCAAATTAGCTGCAGATGCCACATAAGACGTTGACATCCAGAGGGAATGCATGCGCAGGAGAGAGACAATGCGGCGGAGAACTCGGTTCTGTTCTGAATTCCGAGATTTGCCAGAGTCCAGGGCGCCGATAACACCCTGATTGTCAGAACGAATGAGGAAATGGACGTTTTCGTATCCTTGGTGAACCGCAAGGCGAATGCCAAACTCGATGGCGAGCATTTCAGCCCACCCGATTGAGCGAGAATTAGTGTCCCATCCTGGGAGCAACCGCCAGGACATCCACACCTTGTCGAAAACGACACCGATGCCCCAGGAAGTAGATGCGTCAACCCAAAACTCGATGGGGCAAACGGCAGGCGGGCGAATGACTTTGGAGCCGCAGAAGGCACGTCGGAGCTCCGTGCGCCACCACTCGATGTCCGATAAAACCGTCTGGTTCGGCTCGCGTTTCGAAAAGGCCGATTTAGCGTGTGAGAACGAGGAGGCGAATGATGAGATAGATGGGAGGCGCGAACAGCCTTCGGGTACAGCGAGGGAACAGTGCACGAGCGTTCCATGGATGGACTCGGCTTGTTTACGCGAAAACTTCGCACCTTTTACCCACTCGGAGAGCTTGGTCAAATACCGAGTCTTCTTGGCGTCGGGAATTTCCACCGTCTTCGCCGTTAAGTCCCAGTTGAATCCGACATATTTGAACTTGAAAGCGAAAGGGAAGGTCTTGGAGAGCTTCCATGGCCAGCCAAGCGGAGCCGAAAGCGCATAGATATCGGGAATGTCGTAAGAGTAGGAATATGGCGTCGATTGTGAGGATGGGATAGAAGAAGAAGAAACAAAAATCGTCGACCCATTTCTTCAACGGGCCGAAATTATTCGCCCGAAATATAGCGGCGATAGCGTCAGCAAGACGCCCGAAAATTCCTGGAGTGCTCGACGGTCCGAATGGACCACAGTGGTCCGTGTGTAGCATTTGCCCTGCCAGTGAACAACAAAGAATCGCTGCTGGTCAGGATGGATGGGAACACGACGGAAGGCTGCATCCACGTCTAATGTCGCCGCCTGAGTCCCCGGCGGTGCATCCATAACCATGAGCACCATCTCAGAAAATGTGCCCCACTCGCACTGGAACTCATCTGAATCGATTTCGGAGTTTATCGAGGCGCTTGAGGAATCGTCGTAGGGAAATGAGAAGTCCTGGACCATGCGCCATTTATCTAGTTCGCCAGCCTTCGGGACGATGCCGAGGGGGAAGTCCGGTATGGGCCGATGATATACTCGAGACGTTGGGGGTTGAAGGGGCCGGAATAGCGCCGTGCGGCGAGTTCAGTAGAAATATATTCGTCGTCGATTACATGGGGGTGGTCCAGCGCAGTCCTGCGATTCGAAGGGATATACGTCTCGGAGAGATTTGAATGGATGCCAAAATGGAAGCCTTCCCGAAGGCCGATAAGAATGTCGGCGAAACGATCATGAAGATTGGACGCGCGCAGCGCAGACTCCCAAGCTCCAGGCTGGAGAGGTGTAATGACGGGTAGGAAATCAGAGGTCCTTGCAGGACTGAGCATCATGCTCCTTGCTTCCGCAGAGCGAGCACCAATGGTTGCGCGCGGGTAGCAGCTACGCCCGCCGTCGCACCTCTGGCCGCTGTTGAACTTAAAGCAGTAACGATTCCCGACTTTGTCAAGACGGGCCTTGGAAGGGCCGGCGTAGATGAGGAATGTCTCGGCTCCGGACGGGAACTTGGTGTCGGTGCACGCGATGGCTTTGTGATCAGGGTCGAGAGTACCGCATTTGTAGCACCGAAATCGAGACCGAAAGGAGGAACCAGAGCCGTCTCGCCCCGAGGATGAAGTGGACGCTCCAGCGTTGGCACCGCGGTTAGACTTGTTGGAAGACCGACGCCCATCGTCACGGTCGTAGGGATGATAACGGCCGCCGCGCTCAGCGTTGAGCATTTTTGCGACCTCGACCTTAACCTGGGCTGCCGCGTTCGCCGTCACAAGCTTATCGCGCTCGCTATTCCAGATTTTCTGCTGGAGAATCGAAGGGTCGAGTTTCGTATGCGCAAGACGGCAGACCTCGGTGTCATAAGCAACGAGTAGGTCCCAGTTATCGACGAGATTGGGGTATGCAGTAATGCGCTGCACGTGGGCTTGCCAGAGCGGCGCGACGTTCGGGAAGTACTTCGCATAGAGTGCGAGTTTTCGGTCCCAGGCTTTGTACCAGTTCGGGAATGTCAAGCGCTTGTCATTGTCCCAGGAAAGAAGATTGGGAGTACGGATGAGGCAAGAGCCTTCGATAGTCATGCCGCCGTCGAGATCCGCGGCGGCCTTCGAATTGCCGCGTGCACAGTACTCGTCGGTGAAGAACGAGAGCGGAATGCTCTCGCCTTTGCTGAAGCGCTTGATGACCGGCTCCGGAGCCGGCAGCGAAACATCCTCGACCTGCTTGCCGAGCTGAACTTCGACATTGGCAGCAGTCGAAGCTTCCTCGGACGTGCCTTGGACAGCAGGGGCAACGGTACCGTGGGGACAGTGTGGGCATTGACCGGGTCAAACCGGCTTTGACCGATTTGACTGGCGGCTTGACCGAGTTTGACCGTTGACCGTTGACTCCTGCCTATTTGGGAAGCCACCCATAGCTGGCTTCTACGGACTTCTGGTTGATGGGCGGGAGGTATTAAGACATCTAATGTGGGCCATGTACTCAATTTCTGCCATAAAATTGCTTCTCTGGATCCATCCAAGTCATTTTCTGGTTTTGGCCACAGCTGGTGGCTCTTTCAATGTCCGTCCCATATCTCTGCCAGTTCTCATTGTATCGACTTGATTCTGGGCTCATTTTGCAGGGAATATTCTATAGAATGTCTGAAAGATTTTGTATACCACGAGATGGGTGATTGTCATGGGAATTCAGAGTGAGCCAATCTGCCATTTCGACTCGGCTGCTGCCCAGATCATCATGCATTATCCTATTTAACAGATGAAAACGAGACTGTGATACTCTAGCAACATTGCCTGATGAACAAAAAATTCACCAGCCACCGTTATGGTGGCCAAAGTGGTGTTGGCCATTGTTTGTCCATACCCAGACTTGCACGTTTGTATGGTGCGGGCAGATGTATTCCATGGGGCAATTTATACATTCCTGATTTAGATACCCTGCAGCACAAGTAGCACTTGAGTTTGGGAGGTATCTTGCAGAAACAGGCTCAAAGTGAAATAAAAACACCTAGTCCACTTATTGCTGATGTTAAGACTGCTATCGAGCCCGAAGGCTGGGTCTTGTATGAGATTGCAATGGGCCATAACATAGAGGAGATTAATACGATTCGAACGCACCTAGTATCAAGCCGAACGGTGCAGAAACCATCATAAAAACTCAATTTTAAACAACGGTCAAATTTCGGTCAAATCCGGTCAAGCCGCGGTCAGGCCCGGTCATCGGTCAAAATTGGCCAGCCAGCGTTGACCCTCGACCGGTCACTGCCCACACTGCTGGCTGCTCCTTCACCATCTTTCAAAGACCCACAACCATACTTGACCGATATAGAAGGTATGTCGACGTTTTTCTCACTCTATTCGGTATTCATATGCTCGTATCGCAGGAACAGATATTATGGCTGCTAAATTGTGTAATGTCGTATTCTAATACAGCGACTTTTTTGGATCCCAGCCTCTTCAATAAAAATTGGCCAGCCAGCGTTGACCCTCGACCGGTCACTGCCCACACTGCAACCGGTTTGTATTTCTTCCCCAAAAACGAAGTCTTCGCGTCTTGTTCGCTGATCGAACCGTTCTTCTCACGGTCAAATCCTTCTTCCGCGCACTTGAGACAGGCTTGATCGTGGCCCGAACAGTGCACTCTCTCAACTCCGAATTGCGCTAGCGGTGTGATTTTTCCATCTTCATCTTCCATAGCGTCTACCACTCGCTCTCCCCATGTCAAAACCGGTAAGACCTTCCCGTCCGGTCCCTTTTCTAGTGGTTCTTCCTCCGCGTACATCTTGAGTAACTTCTTCGCTTTTTCGTCTTTTTCCAACACCTTGCTTTCCGTGCTCGCCATTAGGTAGGCCAACTGCAACTCTTCCGAGGTGAAGCTATTACCATCCCCAGGCAGCGTATATCCTTCTATTCGCAATTCCCCTTCATCGTCAAAACCGAACTTCAGTCCGATTTGCTCGCCTCCCCAGTCTCCGACCAGTTCCTGGGCGAGCTGTGAAAATCCGCCTCTCTTTCGCTCTTCATCAACTGTTCTCTTCTTATCTTCTGCACTTTTTGTTCTTTGACTTCCTCCTGGATCTTCTTGACACTTGAAGTCGCCGAGAACGCACCCCTGGCCTGAGTCGGAATAACACAACGTCTTGTTCCATTGGGGTCCTTTATGGTCAGCGTTTGCGTCCCATCGCCTTTGTTCTCGATCCTTGATTCAGTAAGGATGTCGAAAGGCCTTCCCAATAACACTTTGTACGCCGGTTGGTCGATAATATGAACTTGAAGGTACACTGGTATATCACCGAATAAGAAACTTACGTTCCGCGCTAGTCCAGCTGACTTCTTTAGTTGTCCATTCGCACTTTGCATGTAGATCTGAGCGTCAGGGTCCCAAGGGATCCCTAACTCTTCTGCTACTGTCAAAGCCATAGACACTATTTGTGAGCCACTGTCCACAACGCTTTCCACATGTTGCCGAGTAGCCACCAGCGGATGAACTACCCTTAACGATGCTGAATTGATTCCCGAATAAACTTGTTTTGGTGCTTCTTTGTCGCCCAGAGAAGATATGTACTGTAGAAATGGGTCTATAGCCACGTAACTTCCTGGAATTGTCCCCAAGTCTTCTTCGGTTGAGATATAGAACGAATCCACCATAGGCAGGTCGTTCAGATCTATTGCGTCTTCTTGTAGTCTCACTTGAATATCGTCCTCCATGAATGGAAATGCAGACTCTTGATCCAAGACCCCATTGAGCAGAATTGGCTTAATCGGTTGTCTTATTCGGCCCATCGATTTGCGAAGTTCTTTTGCATAGCCTGGCGACATAGAAACCAGATCTCCGACTGATATGTCGTTGACCATAGTCTTTTCTGTTCGGTCCACAAGCTTCCGAATAGTGTTTTTGTCATCGAACTTGGTTACCAACTTGTAAGCCCTTTCTCCGGTTCTTGGAAGGAGGTCTTTCTTTGGTTTTTCGCGCTTTGGCGACTCCGAATAAGGTTCCTTGCGTTGTTCGTATCTCATTGGGGGGTCTTCTTCCTCCGAATCTTCACCCCTGAAGCGGGCACGTCTGTCCTTCTTCGGTATTTCAATCTCCACTTCCACTTCTTCACCACCACTATCATCAGTCGCAACTGCCTCCACACTTGCTTGTCTGCTCTTCTTCCGCCAGTTTGTATCCCTATCCGCGGCCGATGTTCGGTTCTCCGGAGGCTTGGCCACTTGAGAAGACTTGCTTTCGTTCCTCCCACGAGCCTCCTTCCTCGAACTGTCTAGAAATTTGGGTTTGGGCTTTGTCCGGACTTCTTCAGTTGCTCTCTAGTAGCAACCAATTGGTCGAGAACTCCCCCATTTCCCTTATTCTGAGGGCTCTGTACGACATTGAGTAAACTCAATAGCTGCCCCATGTCAACAAGTCCGGCACTTTGCGGAGCTTGAGCACTTTGGACAAATTGCGGCGCCATTCCTTGCTGTTGACCGTACAACTGTCCGTTATTCTGAATCGAATTGTCTTGTTCGGTCATAAAATGCGGTGGTGCATCCCTTCCTTGACCGTGCGAAGGCATGTTCGACCCGACCGAATAACCTCCAGTTCGTCCCATTTGGCTCATTTGTTGCAGTTGCTTCGTCATTATTGCTTGTTGCGCCCTAGCCGACCGTAGTTCGTCTTGAGTGGTATCATAGAATAGATCCAACTGGTCCGGATTTGCTGCTTCGCTCATAAACGAGTGTTGATACAGATTTGCAGATGCTGGATTCGCAGACTCTCTTTTTCTGTGCCATTCCTCCACCTTTTGGTCCCTTGTTAAGTGTTCGGGATACCTTGGAATGAATAAGTTCCCCGGCAACCTTACTTGACCATTCTCTATCACGACTTGTCCCCGATCAATCTTGTCGTTCTTCTTCTGACAATCCTTCATCATATGTCCTTTGTCCCCACACCAATGGCAATTAATGTCTTTGATTGCAAAATGCGGCGGTGGGACCATCCGATAGGGGTTCGGTTCCCTATTGAACTGGTTGCCTTGTTGTTGACGGTAATCGTTGTTTTGACCGCTATTCGGAGGAGGTTTTGCAACTCCCTGATTAAGGACCCGAGCTTGTTCGGCGACAGCCTCAATCTTCTTCATAGTGTCTTGCATTTGTTTGTCCCTCACAACGAATGTGTCTTTCATCGCAGCGATTTCCAATGCGAAGCCTTCCATTTGGTCGGTGATTTCGCGCTTCATAGCGAACGGAAGTCCAAAAGAGCCCTTATTCGGTGCCACAGGGTCAACAAGTGATTTCTCATCAAGTCTTCCTCCACTGATCTCGAATAAGGCTTCTCTTCCGGTCCAATTGTCCGCTAGATAGACTGCTACTTTCAGGACTTCCAGATAGGACATCTTGTCACCCCTTCTCTTAATCGCTTCTCCCACTCCTGCAGCTGCGGGTATCGGAACACCGTCTGGTCGGATTATCTGAGCTACTCCGGGTAAGTTCATTGCATCTTCAATCTGTTTTGCGAATTGCTGGTCGAAGGTCTTCAGAATTGTCCCCACTAGGTTAACGTTTGTAACTTGTGCAGGAGGCTTCAGCAATTTTGCTGCCTCCGCTTCGAAGAATATCTTGAATCGCTTGATCTTTCCCAAATCTGCTCGGGTGCACCCTTGAGCCTCTTCGCAGATTTCACGAAGTCTGATTAGCGATCCCTTTTCATATTCTTCTAATTCGGGGTATAGCTCCTTCACTGCCTTGATCCACTCCGCACAGGTAAAAGTGTCCGCGAACTCGGCCAGCATTTGCCATCCTTCTCTGATGTTCTTGTCGTCGAGATAAGAGATGTATTTCTCCTTCATCGTCTGTTCTCCATTTATTCCGCCTTGCACGATAACTCTTGAGACTTCTTCAAGGAACTTATCTAGCTGCTTGTATGTTTTTCCATCGAACTGGGGTCTCCCCGACTCCCAAGTCTCTGGCATCCTAAACCTCGTCGCCCCTTGAGGCCTGTTTTCATTTGCGTTGTCTCCCATCCTTAATCGGTCTTGTGGTTGTTGTTGCGGTGTTGGTTCTTGTAATTCAGGTGTGGGTGTCCTTAATCTGGACGGTCCCGCTTCGTTCTGAACTGGTTGTTTCTTCTTTGTTGGCTTCTTGGGTGGAGCTTTTGGAGCCCGTGTGTTTCCTAATGGTGGAACCGAATTTCTTTCTGCCCGTTGGGAGTTGGCGCTAAGTCTAGCTTTTCCCGAGGAAGACGTGATTGGTTCGCTTGTATGGAAAGTTCGGAGTTCTTCTTCTCCGCGTAGTAGCTGTTGGAAACTTTTCTTTGGTGCAATATTTGAACTCTTGTAGTCCGAATAGTGCCTCTTCTGTCTTCTTCTGTTTTGCGCAAAAGGGGTTTTAAGCCTTTCTAAATCGTTCTCGATTTACCACCCCTCGCGGTGGGCTCCAGTTGATGTGTGTGCTTGGCGAACTAACTACAAAACCAAATCTGTGAAAACCGAATAACACTATATCCAAAACCTCTATACTCTGAATAAGACTTGTAATAGTCAAACTCGTCGTAAATCGGTGTAAGGGAGTGAAACCGAATAAACACAAATCCAATCAGATAGCTAATAGACACTAGCGAGTTCAGAACCCTGGGTACAGGGCCTTTGGTGGGGGTGCAGGGTAGGTAGTTCGAGAGTTTGTAACGCGCACGTAAGACGTACTATCGACGAGCCTTGATGGGGCGGCCAAATACGATGTCCTAGTTCCTTAATCGGTATTCTTCCAAGTTCTTGTTCTTCTGTCTTCCTTATTCTGTCCTGGTCCCTAAATCACTAATCACTATTCTTGTCAAACACTTTGATATCTTGATGTCCGAATAACACTTTGCTCAGTTCACACAATCCAAATCCGATTTAAAGTTGTAGCCTTTGCAGTTTGTAGCTTAGCTAAACCCCAGATCGCGGCCTCAATAGGTGGGCGATTCCGTGGCTACAGTGTACCAAAACCCTACTTATATACCCTTGTCTGTGTCATATCTGAGTAGTAAATATTATGATGGATCGTCCCTCGAGTCATATTCGTACGCAGATCCCTGATCCGAATTGTGATTGCCGTTATTCGGTTATGATGTTTCTTCAGTTATCCGATTAGCGGCTCTGCCCTTGGTACCAGTGGATAGCCCTCGTCCATAGCTTTCCGTGCATATGCGATTCGTCCCAAAACGTCCAGTAGTTCCGAAGTTATTGCCTTCACTTGTTTTTCCGGATAAGGTCACCAGGATCATTTTGTAGTCACTTGGGTCTTGTAATCTTCGGCATCCGACGGCTTGTCCCTCTTGGCTCTGATTCGGGTTTCCTTGGTCCGATTAGGTCCGGTCCGTGTCTCCCCGCCATCTCATCACAAGTCCGAATAGCAAACGGTTATTCCGAGACTGCCAGGTCTTATTCGGTGTTTATCCCTTTGAGTGTTTTGCACCGGATTGGATAGGTCCAGGCTTGTGGGCTCTGCTGGTATGTGTGGACAGTGAACTTGGAATGCGCCGCGGGTCGTCAACCCCATTGCAGACCTTATTCACTGTTGCAGATATCTCCCAACTAGCTATTCGGGCTCATACTAGTTCTATGATGTGCGCACCGAATAAGCGCGAAAAGGTTGCCCTTCCACGCCTACTCCGTAAAGCGGCTTATCATCGCTACAAGAACTTCATGAATATATTCAAGTGTAGCATATGTACAATGTCTACGACACGCGATTGCGCGCTCTGCTGTGCTGCAGTGGGCCCGGTTGAAGGTGTGGTGTCGCCGGAGCGAGGGCATTTGCCGCAGCCCAAGTCCCTCCTCCGCGAATGAGCTCGTTTTATTTGACGCGACGCCGTCGTGCAGAACATCATAACCCCTAACCCTGGGCAGGTGTGCGTCGATGCAACTTGAGCAAGGTCTTGACACAGAGACGGACACGACGAACGTACCACAGTGTCGGCAGATCGAAGGTGGAGCGTCACGACGAGCTTGTCGGGCTTGTTAGAAACGCCGTAGCATCAGCGGCGGCGAGCACAATGACGACGGCGAGCATGATGGTGACGGTGACCACAGCTGTCATGGGGTGTGTAAGGTGGACGGTGGGAGGGTGGGAGTGAGAGCCCGAAGAGTTTGTTGTGAGGAGGCGGGTGACCGGGGTTGGCCAACGAATCGAGGACTCGAGACGCTGTTACTAGCTTGCGATAGGGCTGCTGATCGCTCTGCCCTCGAGCCGCGTGGTGTTCGACAATCGCTGCCTGCATTAGCCTGCGTTGCTCTTGACGTCCATACCAGCGGAAAGTCGGCGGCGACGCACCAGGCTGATTTGTCTCCACCCCGTTGTCGCACTTCTTGGGTTAGCCCATCCCTCTGGTCTGCCGGCGCTCTCAGGCTCTAGTCCTTGCCTGTAGCCAACGCCACCCAAGTCACCTGTAGGGAGCAACATTTGCCAACTGCACTCAGTACACTGAGGCATACGGTTGGTAAATACGCTCAGCTCCTCAGGGCTCTATACACTGAGTGCATTTGCCTTCTGCAGGCCTTATAAAGTGGGATACCCGGCTTGGCCAATTCCCAATCTGGGTCTAAAATGTCACTAATCTGACATATCATCACAAGTTGTCGCACCTTCATTGATGTTGGTGATGGTAAGCTGTTTAACAGTGTCACAATGTGTGACATTGTGACCTGGCTTTAAAATTATTGATCAGTGCGCCTCCCCGCCTTGGCAGGCTGCCCTGATGTCACATATGTGACACAAAAATATACAAGAGGCACAATGGCCTGAAAAGCATGCCTGTACAAACCATGTTCTATACAGCCTAATATTGATGGAGATATTCAATAGAAAGCGCTAACTCAACTGACAAAAGCCCTGATGTCACATATGTCACATAAACATAAAAGATACACAATGGCCTGAAAAGTATGCCTATACAAACTGTGTTCCATACAGCCTAATATTGATGGAGATACTCAATAGAAAGCGCTAACTCAAATAGTAAAGAACCACCTCAGTCTACCCCCACCTGAACTCTAGTAAGCCTTAATGGTCATGGCTGATCCGTAGCCTACAGGGGTTCAAACCATGGTACTAGACCATGGGGGTTGGTTAAGACCAAAAGTGTGGTTATAACCACACTTGTCACATCACACAGCCATGGTTCTAACCATGCCTCAGTGGTTCTAACCACCCTCTCGTGGTGCGAACCCAGCTGTATTTCCTTATATTGCTGCCAGCCAGATAATATGTAGGGACCTCAATTCTCTACCAAAACCAAAGAAGTCTAGCTCAAATGGAAGGTATCTCTTCTGTCTATGCCCACCTGCACTGTGGGGCCAAGGTCGCCTGTTCAAACCTTTTTTTCCACTTCATTTTGCTATATGTGTCAATCTAAGCCAATGCTCACGTAAAGCAAAACAAACCAGGTGGGGAATGCAAATTCTCAGGTGCCTTGAGGCTGGCAAGGCATGAACAACTACACCTTTGAAGATTTTGTCTAAAATTTTGTGCATACAGAAGCAACCTGTTTAATGTGAAAGAACTAACAATACACTACGGCCACTGGTTAGAACCAGCTTGTGGCATGGTTGTAACCACAACACAAGCATGGTCAAGACCAAAACATGTCAATGGTTACAACCATGGCAGGTCTGAGACACCACCTGGTTCTAACCAGGGTGTTGTGGTTGCAACCACAATGGTTCCATCCATGAGCTTGGTTGTAACCACACGCAACCAACATGGTTCTAACCAAGGGCGGTGGTTGCAACCAGACCTGACCATGGTCATAACCATGTGCAACCAATGTGGTTATAACCAAGGATGCATGGTTATGACCATGCGCTGTCGACTGGAAAAATTGTTTTCCAACGTACAGCTTCCGGAGGCGACTTTGCTCAGGAAACTGCGCGTAGTTCAAATCCTTGGTGAAGGGGAGTTTGTCCGTAAAGTGGACGAGATTGAGTGGGTTTGTGGGGAGGGCGAAACTAGTCAAATAACCTCTTGTGATTCAAAAATAAGTACCTTACGCGCTACGTGGCGAAGCGTACTTACAATGATTCAAGTGAAACGCTGACTGAGGGTCTACCTTCGTAGTAAACGCGGTCACGTTACAGATAAATCACGTCGAACGGACAAGTCTGTCATTGACTCAGTCTCGGAGGAGGGCGAAGTGTACGTAAACACCTCAAACAATAGTTTGAGAACGGTATACGCGATGAGGAAGTTCACCAAGACGATGGCGAACTCAATGTTCAGTTGATGTCGAAGGCGTAGGTGAGAAAAGAAGTAAATAGTATTCAAGCTAAGGCACTTCAAGTGCTCTGACTAAAATACCACAAGCGGGTAACTAGTAGTAAGGTAAGGTGTAAGTAAGGTCCAGCCTCTTTATATAATGTAAAATGCTCCACCATGACATTGTTACTCCGCAACGATGTCGTTACTCCGCAACGATGTCGTTACTCCACAACGATGTCATTACTCCACAATGATATCGTTACTCCGATGATATCATGGCTCCACAATGATCTGTTGTTCGTCACTGCTCTGTGACTACCCGTGACCTTCCCTATTCGAGTATGTGATCAATTTTGGAATTGAAAGAACTTACCGAGCGTGTAATTTTTTCTTCTTCATGCCAAACAATTTCCGTGCACGACATCCGCGGCGAACAGACTTTCCAACTGCCCTCAGTTGGTAGAAGAAAAAGTTCACAAACGGTAGTTTCGTCAATTCCAAAAAAAAAAAAAAACCCATAGTAGAACGCGAAATATACTTGTCGAATCATTCAGGCATAGCATATACTCTGCACTTGCATCGCCTCTCGTCTGGCTATTTCGTCCATCCCTCTGAGATCGAGACTCTCGTCCTCCAGCTGTTCTTTGTCCACAAGAACTCCCTTCGGGGAAGCACGATGCAACGTAACGATACCCTTTACCGTTCCCATGTGGAACGCAATCCTTGTTGAACGAGCTTAGCGGCAACATGAGGGTAAGAGAGTCGTCCAATAACGCGATGATGTCCAACGCGGATTGTTGCACAGCGTGACTGGGTTGTGTCGACGAGTTTCAGATGCGCCCACCATTGATCGAAACTCCAGATACTGGTAACGGTCCATCGCCCGTGTAGATGTCCACTCGTTTCCAATTCCATCCCGACTCGGAATAATTCGTCAATAGTGGTGGAGGATACGAAGTACGGCGCATGAGTGGTTGTTTCGACACGTCCTTCAATGATAATGCAGAGTAGTCCGGGCGAGTGTGCGAGAACGGGGGCTGTTTCGTCCTGATAGTTGTTGACTGGGCGGCGACCGAAGAGTTGTGCGCTCATTGTCGGCATCGCAGCAACCGCCTCCTCCATAGGAAACAAACCTCGGGGTGGATACACCTGAGTGGCGTGCTTGTAACGAAAGAGAAGACGCTTCCAGGCTGGGATGGCTTTCTCGACGACTTTCTCATATGTAACAAGGTCTGGGGTATCGGAGCGCTCCATCGTGTAAAAGTCCGCAACTGGGAAGCGATGCCCATAGAAGGTATAGTATGGGCGACTATGCAGAGATGTGGGTTCCAAGATAATGGACGAGGGGTTGAAACAATACCTGGATTGAGTGAATTCCCCAATTGCGACAAATTGTACGTCCTCGTACGAGTCCGTGTCGTATCCAATAAGGGGGGTGGCTTGCAACAGGAGTCTCGTCCAGATCAACGATGTAGCAAGGCGGGTGCGAATAGAAGAAGTGAGGGTCAGTCATTTTGGCGGAAGCGTAGTATGAGAAGAAAAGTGGGCGTCCAGCGAGAGATCTGTCAATCCAGTCTGTTTATATATACAACGGGGTCGGCACCGGGCTAGCCCTGTACTTCAGAATTGTTTCCATTCCTCCAGAGTTATACTTTTGTTACCGTTAGTTGCTGGAAGGATCTGAGTCACTAAGTGACCCCGATTCGTCAGATTCATCAGTAGAGTCACCATCGGTGCTTGGTTGGCGCATGAAAGCGTGTCGTCGGGTGATGTAGGGGGAGATTTGAAATGCTGCTACTGGGTTCTTCGCAAATTCCACGCCATCAAGCTCACTAAGAATGTAAGCGCCACCAGCATTCTTGCGCATCACCAGATATGGCCCAAAATATCGGTGAGTCGTTTTCCGCTGCAGACTCATTTGATTCTCGATGCCCACGTTGCGGAGTAGGACAAGTTCCCCAGATTCGTAATCGCGTTTCATTAAACGGTGTTTGTATTTCCGTTCAAAGTGCGCCTTGGACCGAAATCGGGACTTGACTAAGACTTCGGCGGCGTGATCAACGTCTGAGTTCAGCTTGGATAACTGGCGAATACGGAGAGCCAATAACTCAGAGGTACTAATTCCAGGCCTGAATCCCGTCACTAGAAAGGTGGCTTCAAATAGATCGAAGGGTAGGATAGGATCTGTCCCATGCAATAATTGATAAGGTGAGAAGCCCGTGATGCGGCTTACGGTGATTCAATCTGCAAACACCGCTAATGGAAGCTTTTCAGGCCATTGTGACAGCTTGTCTCCGCAGGCCTTTACGAGAGCTTCGCGAAGCGTAAAATGACCGCGTTCCACTTTACCTGTTGCATGCTTGTTGTAGCCAGAGATTCGAACATGAGGAATCCGTAGCCGTTTCATAAGTTCTTCGAACCCTGCCTTGACTTCAGGTCCGTTGTCGGTTATAACGTGTTGAGGACAGCCGTAGCGGCAGTAAATGAACGTCCAAAAGAAGCGAGCCAGAGTAGTGGCGCTAGCATCAGAAATGGCCATGGCTTCACAGGTCCCCGTGAGATCGTCTCGGGCTGCAACAATATGTGTGAAGTTGCCAGATTTAGGCATCATCATAATGTCTATGTATACCTTCTGGAACACAGCTACGGGTGTTGAGACGGTCAAGGGTTTCTCAAACTTCCGAGTGCTTCGTACTTGGCAAGTATGACATGACGCGACATGGTGCGCGATATCGTTGTGGATCTTGGGCCAATAGAAGCGTTTTCGAAGCATCTCCCAGAGTGCTCGCACTCCCTGATGACCAAGTTCTTCATGTGCTCGATTCAAGATGTCGATCCGCGCAGCTGGATCACATATTACCAGTAACGGCGGTCCTTGAGCATTTCGCTTGAAGAGCTTTCCATCGTTGATCATGAATTGCAGGGCTTGTCGAAGGAAGTGTTGGTGCTGCTGAGAAGTAGAAAGCTGGGGAGCTTTGAGCGTCCTCAGAAAATGCTCAATATCTCGCAAGTCCGTTTCCTGACGCGTTCGTGCAAGAAGTGATGAAGGAAGATTCAAAGCAGCTTGCGTATGCAGATCCCGCGGAACTGTTTGTACTAACAGCGCAATCTCGTTGAGCCACGTGTCATCGTCGTCGAAGGCATCCTCGCCAGGCGCCAGTCCGCGACGTGACAATGCATCTGGTCCTTGAAATTTGGTAGCTGGAATGTGGACAAGTGCGAAGTGGAACATTAGGATACCTTGAATCCACCTATTAACGGCTGCATCAGGTTGTAAATCTGGACTGTTGAGCAGTCCGGCGATATACTTGGCATCAACTTCTACTCGCAGGTTTTCGACTCCGATGATATACAAACGCCAATGACGGAGAGCGCGATAAAGTCCAAAGATTTCAAGCTTGGGTTGGGAGTACCGTGATTTGCGTTCGCTCATGGGAAGAGAGCCATAGCGCGCTGGCCGCCGATGCCCTTGCTCGTCCAACTGGGATAAAACCATTCCGGTAGCAACGTAGCTGGAATCCACGGATAAAATTACAAGGCGCCCAGATTTGTAATTGACGGGCATAAGCGCTGGTGCCGATGATAAGCCGCTTTACGGAGTAGGCGTGGAAGGGCAACCTTTTCGCACTTATTCGGTGCGCACATCATAGAACTAGTATGAGCCCGAATAGCTAGTTGGGAGATATCTGCAACAGTGAATAAGGTCTGCAATGGGGTTGACGATGCGCGGCGCATTCCAAGTTCACTGTCTACACATACCAGCAGAGCCCACAAGCCTGGACCTATCCAATCCGGTGCAAAACACTCAAAGGGATAAACACCGAATAAGACCTGGCAGTCTCGGAATAACCGTTTGCTATTCGGACTTGTGATGAGATGGCGGGGAGACACGGACCGGACCTAATCGGACCAAGGAAACCCGAATCGGAGCCAAGAGGGACAAGCCGTCGGATGCCGAAGATTACAAGACCCAAGTGACTACAAAATGATCCTGGTGACCTTATCCGGAAAACAAGTGAAGGCAATAACTTCGGAACTACTGGACGTTTTGGGACGAATCGCATATGCATGGAAAGCTACGAACGAGGGCTATCCACTGGCATCAAGGGCAGAGCCGCTAATCGAACAACTGAAGAAACATCATACCGAATAACGACAATCACAACTCGGATCAGGGATCTGCATACGAATATGACTCGAGGGGCGATCCATCATAATATTTACTACTCGGATATAACACAGACAAGGGTATATAAGTAGGATTTTTGGTATACTGTAGACACGGAATCACCCACCTATTGAGGCCGCGATCTGGGGTTTAGCTAAGCTACAAACTGCAAAGGCTACAACTTTAAATCGGATTTGGATTGTGTGAACTGAGCAAAGTGTTATTCGGACATCAAGATATCAAAGTGTTTGACAAGAATAGTGATTAGTGATTTAGGATTTAGGAACCAGGACAGAATAAGGAAGACAGAAGAACAAGAACTTGGAAGAATACCGATTAAGGAACTAGGACATCGTATTTGGCCGCCCCCATCAAGGCTCGTCGATAGTACGTCTTACGTGCGTGTTACAAACTCTCGAACTACCTACCCTGCACCCCCACCAAAGGCCCTGTACCCAGGGTTCTGAACTCGCTAGTGTCTATTAGCTATTTGATTGGATTTGTGTTTATTCGGTTTCACTCCCTTACACCGATTTACGACGAGTTTGACTATTACAAGTCTTATTCAGAGTATAGAGGTTTTGGATATAGTGTTATTCGGTTTTCACAGGTTTGGTTTTGTAGTTAGTTCGCCAAGCACACACACCACCGAGGCGACGTACGACTTGATTTTCTCAAACGCCTGAACTCGTCGTTCATCCCAGATAAAATCTATTCCTTGCCGATAAAGCTCTGTAAGAGGCCGAATAATTTCCGAGTAATTTGGGATCCAGTTACGCACCGTCCCGCACAATCCCAGAAAGCGTCGCACTTCTTTGGGCGTCGTTAACGCGGGCCAGTCCAAAATTGATGATACTTTCTTTCGGTCTGGGGTACGTCCTTCCGGTGAACAAGTCTGTCCTACAATCAGTGCTTGTTGGCGGCAAATTTGTACTTTGGTTCCCTCACAACGCGTGATAGAAAAACTCCGCATGATTTTTGGCTCCGACCTTGCTTCTTCTAGCTGCCAACAGGGCCTGTTTCCCAGGGATTTTGGACTGAAAAATGGCTCCCAGCGGTTGGGGCTGGCGCCCCGAAAGAGGCGGCTAGCGTGCTGGCTCTCCCCTGAGGACTGGGCGGCGGCGGCGGCATGATGCGATACTCGGGAGTCGGAGATAGCTGCTCTAGCGACGACGATCTATGAAACATGCCTTGATCACAAGGGAGCCTCGTCGGGTAAGCCCATGTGCGCTTATTTGGGGTTAATAAAAGGGGGCTGGAACAAGTGCCGAGTTAGAATTGGCCATGAGCTCAAGGTCCCCCCTTCCAGGTTTTTTCTTCTTCTAACCCGTCCGCTTATTACGCATTTACCACACACTCTAGACGCCCGCAAGGGAGAGAGATACTTGTCGGACACTTTTCCCAATTTGCCTGTTCCCAGTACGCACCGAATCGTCGTGACCTACGATATCGCATGTCAATACAAATGCAAAAGAGCTGCTGCAAACGGGTGTGTGCGCTCGCCTATCATCATCGGGTGTCCCTTCTAATGTGCAAATTAGGACCGCCGATGGTACGGGAACGACGATTGAGTGTCAGAATCCACCTCCGGCTGGCAATTAATTGAACTATGCCTGTTATTCGTTTTATTAGCCGCGCATGTTTAGTTGTAGGAAAAGTAGCTGAGACGTGTTCCTGGCAGATATCACATGAGCGTGAATGAGATCAAATCAATCAATTCCCGCATCAACCTTGGCAAGAAACGCACCAACCGATGCACAACCGGGACGCACAACCGCCCGGTGTGCGTCTACGATTATCAAATTGCCTCAAATCCTGACCGGGGTAAGCGCATTTCACATTATCTACCCTTTCCTCTTCTCAATGGGACGTAGAAAAAAATTACATAGAGCCGGCATGTCGACGTTCGTCTACGACGCAGCTGGGCCGAACCCCTCCGCCGACCTCGGCATCCATTTCGCCCCCGATGCCAGCACGATTACCAGTGTATCCAATGTCGCTCCCCAGAAGCGCCCGCGGCTGGAAGACGACTTTGAACCCGACCGATACGCCAATTTCGTCGCTCCACCCCCACTTGAAGCTGCAGAACTCGCCGCGGTCGCGGACACGCTCACAGCTCACAGGGGAAGACTCGCAGGACGTCTACGAGCATTTCATCAAGGAGGACAAGGTCTCGCAGGGCCAACGGCCTCATTATGAGAGCTCGGTGTGTCAGCTGCTTCAAGTCACTGAGAAACCACTAATAAGCTGAACAGGACGACCCGATGAAGGTCTGGCGTCGACAGAGACACCTCTTCCTCGACCACCTACTACGACACAACGGCTTAGGAGAAGAAACCTATCAGCCAGCCTGTTCGTTATGCCACGCCCCATATGAGCGAGGCGGCGAGACGCGGCTATTCCGGTGTCAGGACTGCAGAGTCTCCTTGCAATGCAAATCGTGTCTGGAAGAGAAACACACGCAGAACCCATTACATGTAGTCAAGGTAACTTTGTTCTCAGTTTGTCGGCGGCACTTTGGCTCACGCGATTACAGGAATGGAACGGAGAGCACTGGGACCCTGTCGCACTACACTGTGTTCATCTCAAGGATAACTCATCCAAGATTCCAAGAGCCTCCGGTTCTGCTACCAGCTGGGACATCAAGGACACCCTTGCCCGGTTCCCCGCCCCTTGCAGGCACTCGTGGTCATTGATACCAGTGGCGTGTTTACGCTCGACGTCAGGCTCTGCGGGTGCTCGAAATCACTTCGATACGACTTGGTTGCGCAACTCATGGGCAATGGGTGGTATCCCGCAACCATCAGCGAGCTAGGGACCTGCGCCACCTTCCGCGCTCTGGATCTCTTTCGAATGCTCAACGTAGTGGGGAACGTGAGCGCGTACCACTTCGTTGGTACGCTGGAGCGATTAACGGACCCGACAATGCTGGGAAAAACACCGGTGAGTTTCGTTGACCTAACTGAATGAAAAGCCCTGAATGAGATTCACAGGACCAATATCGCTCATTCAGTCGCATTACCCGACAATACACGTCTCTCAAACGTCTCAAACGAGCGGGGATTGGGCATCAAGCAGAGGGATGGAACCCAGATGCGGAGGGAGTCAACGCAGGCACGGTCAAGACAGGTGCCTGTGCGGTCAACTGCTGGGCATGCCCGCAGCCTGGATTCAATCTTCCTGACGGCTGGGAGAACTGTGGTCCTGATGATGAGTAAGCAATGGTGTCTCCCTACGCAGATGACGCTAACGAAAGGTCTAGATTCCTTTATGGCCTGATGCTCGCGCTGGATGCCAACTTCCGGCTCAAGAACCGCATGCGCCCGAACAAGCGCCAGGATCCTTCTCTGGGGTTCGGTTGGAGTTATTTTGTTGACGCTGAGCCATTTATAAGCCGCTTTACGGAGTAGGCGTGGAAGGGCAACCTTTTCGCGCTTATTCAGTGCGCACATCATAGAACTAGTATGAGCCCGAATAGCTAGTTGGGAGATATCTGCAACAGTGAATAAGGTCTGCAATGGGGTTGACGACCCGCGGCGCATTCCAAGTTCACTGTCTACACATACCAGCAGAGCCCACAAGCCTGGACCTATCCAATCCGGTGCAAAACACTCAAAGGGATAAACACTGAATAAGACCTGGCAGTCTCGGAATAACCGGTTGCTATTTGGACTTGTGATAAGATGGCGGGGAGACACGGACCGGACCTAATCGGACCAAGGAAAACCGAATCAGAGCCAAGAGGGACAAGCCATCGAATGCCGAAGATTACAAGACCCAAGTGACTACAAAATGATCCTGGTGACCTTATCCGGAAAACAAGTGAAGGCAATAACTTCGGAACTACTGGACGTTTTGGGACGAATCGCATATGCACGGAAAGCTACGAACGAGGGCTATCCACTGGCACCAAGGGCAGAGCCGCTAATCGAACAACTGAAGAAACATGATACCGAATAACGACAATCACAAATTCGGATCAGGGATCTGCGTACGAATATGACTCGAGGGACGATCCATCATAATATTTACTACTCGAATATGACACAGACAAGGGTATATAAGTAGGATTTTGGTATACTGTAGCCACGGAATCGCCCACCTATTGAGGCCGCGATCTGGGGTTTAGCTAAGCTACAAACTGCAAAGGCTACAACTTTTAATCGGAATTGGACTGTGTGAACTGAGCAACTGTTATTCGGACATCAAGATATCAAAGTGTTTGACAAGGAATTAGTGAATAGCGATTTAGGATTTAGGAACTAGGACAGAATAAGGAAGACAGAAGAACAAGGACTTGGAAGAATACCGATTAAAGAACTAGGACATCGTATTTGGCCGTCCCCATCAAGGCTCGTCAATAGTACATCTTACGTGCGCATTACAAACTCTCGAACTACCTACCCAGCACCCCCACCAAAGGCCCTGTACCCAGGGTTCTGAACTCGCTAGTGTCTATTAGCTATTTGATTGGATTTGTGTTTATTCGGTTTCACTCCCTTACACCGATTTACGACGAGTTTGACTATTACAAGTCTTATTCAGAGTATAGAGGTTTTGGATATAGTGTTATTCGGTTTTCACAGGTTTGGTTTTGTAGTTAGTTCGCCAAGCACACACACCACCGTACAAGGAACACCTCCGTGACTATGTCGCAGAGGAAGACGTGAGTTCCGTGACGTTCTCATTTGGGCTTTTCGCTTATAACGCATGCTGTAGGTTAGCAACTGCATTGCATTTGCGGCCCTTATGCAAAAGGATACTCGTCTGACAATGGGTCTGCGCGTCTCCGGCGTAGGGGGCTGTGTTTGTGCGCGGCACGGGGTTGTGAGGGCAGGTGGATTCGGAGACCTTCAGAAAGGCGAACGGTACGCTTGTGCTTATGCTCTGCGACGGTGCTGACCATTTGGTACACAGCTATGTTAACATGGACTATATCATAATGCACGCCCTCGGCAACGCTCGCGTTAAGCATCTGGTTCTTTCGTACAACATCGCGTGTCAATGGAAGCTGCACCTGCGCGAACGGGTCGTACATATTCTCGAGAGCTCCGATATCCTGCCGAATCTGGACGACTTCGATATCCAGTTCGCGCTTCCGGTATGGCACGCGTCTGCCCACGAAGAAAACTGCCGGGCGACAAACTCGCTGAGCTATGCCGTAGGGGTAGGACGGACTGATGGAGAGGGGATTGAGCGTACGTGGGCGATCTTGAACCCCATCGCTTTCGCAACGAAAGAGATGGGGCAAGGCAATCGGCATGATACTATCGAAGACAAGGTGGACCACCTTAATTTTGAGAAGAACGTCGGCCAAGGTTGGTGGAGTATGATCTGTGAAGCTCTGTTTCTGACTGCAGCCTGCAGGCGAGATTTTGGCTCGCAAGCTAGTCATCGCGGTCGCCGAACGAGACCGGCAAATAGCAGAATTTGTCGAGATTGATAGTAGCCTGAATTCATCGGTGCGACGGGACTGGTTGCGGCAAGTGAAGGAGTGGGTCGCAGATAAGAGCAAGCCGAATCCGTATCTCATGGCCAAGGGCAAAGATGGTAAGGCCTAGGGAAACAATACCTAGCTGCTGTTTACTGACGAGGTAACACCAGGGCTATCCGAGGCGCGGGTCGCGGCAGATTTGAAGCAGGCAGAGGTTAAGGAAGCGCAAGAGGGTCGCGGGGAGTTTCTGGATGTGCGTACGACTGCGGCAGCATTCATCAAAGGGTTGCTTCAGCTGGAGGACCTCAAGTATGTATTGCCGTTGCTAGATCTCGATGGTGCTAACAATGGCATAGACGTCGTATCAAGAACGAAGTACGAGGGACGACGACCTTGACCGCCAACCGCGCAGGCGAGATCGACGAACTGCGCGCTTCTTTTTCAAGAAGCTCAAGGTCATTCAACGACAACAAGACTACTTCATGCCGGGGGTCTCGTCGCTACGCCTGGCCGAGGAGGAGTGTCGAGACGGGGATCGCCCGCCGCCAAAAGCCGAGGACATCAAGCTGTGGCTGCCGTCGGACTTGAGTGACACGCAGCGGGGAAGGCCATCCAGAGGCGGGTTGGTGGCCGCTGAGGCCAAGTTGCGGGAAGCGCGATGCAGCGATGCACTGTCGAGGGTTCGAAGCCTTCTCTACACCAAGACACATCTCATCCACCATCGTAATGCGAACTCGGTGGGCCAGCGTGCCTCGACCCGATCGAGTACGCTGATATCGCAGGTTACCGACCAGATAACGCGGGAGGCAACGAAGTACCGGCAGGCACGAACAGCCTTGCTGCGACTGATGGGAGCCGAGTATAGGTCAGACGACCTCAAGGAGCTGGCGGATGCGGATCTGAATGTGTGGGTCGAAGAGGAAAGTGACGCGGCAGCGAGGTTAAGGTTGGGTCGGGTCGGGGAAAGGCGATCTCGTAATGAACCAACGGCGACAGGGAGCGGGGGGGCAGTTTCGTAGATCTGGACGACGGCGACGGCAGACAATGATGGAGTTGAGCTACATGACAGTGCGAAACGTCTGACTGATTCTTGCTTCGACAAGTTCTGACATGACGTTTAGCTGTTCGTGTACGATGGGCGAAGACGATGGCTCGACGGGATCGATGGATTGAGGAGGTACGGTTGCTGCGAGAGGAGATGAAACGTGTGCTACGGAGTTTGCACGCGGTTCAAGGGCAATGGGAGAGGCGGATCGAGTGCGGAAGACAGGTGGAACCGGAACTAGCAGAAGGACTGCGAGCGTACGCAAAGCGGCAGGTTGCTGTCCATGCGTGGATCGCCGAGCGTTTTTTTGCAGAATGGAGCAAGCCGGCAAAGGGGGTGGTAGAGGCGGTGATGCGGAAGGACTTTGACGTCTATCGAAGGCTGTTAGCGGGGGAGGATGAAGACGTCATCATGAGAGAGGGCAGTGTGGAGGAGCGGGACGGTTAGGGTACATGCGGTTGTAGTCGTAGTGGGGGGAATCTATCAGAGAATCAATCCCTGAATGTCTGACATCAGCCGAAGGTCCAGATCTGTCCAAGCACGGTTGCTGCGATGGTTGATCTGGTTTTCCTCCTCTGGTTGATGGTGTGACTACAGAAAACAACGGCCGCGATGCCGACGGGTGGTAGGGAACAGCCAGCAGGCTTAATTGAGGCGCTAATAGCCTAAATGCTTAGCAGGTGCTAGCCTACGAACAGCTTGTTTTTTAGGCTAGCGCCTATCTAGCCACTGGTGGACCTGCAGGCTAAAGACTGCAGCTACGGGTGCTCTCGTCCTAATGCGGCCTGGGAGTATTCTCAATTCAGCATCTCCGGCCGTCCCGGCCCCCTTTCCTTTCTTTAACTTTCTGTAACGAGTGTAATGGGGTGCTTTCGTCCACCGCTAGATTTTTGTTCTTGTATATTCCGTATAATTTCTTGATACATTGTCAGGTTATTTATTTTCTTGCTATAAAGAGCGTGTGTTTTTGAGCCGCTAGATTTTCTTTGTGGCTGGCACCGTTCCTCCCCGTTCCTGATGGTGTACACAAGCTCTCGCCTTCCCAAGCACTCGCGGCATTCGCTCAATTGAGTTTATACACTAATGCGGAAAGCTGTCCAATGGGTGACTTCCCGTAAGGGAAATGAAAATGCGATGAATTTCTGCACGGTGCCAGTGATGTCGGCTAGATAATAAATGCTTAGTTTTATTCCACAACGTTTCCCGTAAGAATTTTCCTCTCAACAAGACTTTCTGAATTCTCGAGGCCTTTTGTGGTGGCGATTGCAGGTTGCTTGCCATCAACATCCGATACAAACAACGCGTCCTTTACATCATTTCGACCACCACGATGCCGCAGACCTTCCTCATGGTCCATTTGCTTCAACAGATGGACGACGACGACGACGAACACGATATGGAGCTCACAGCAGCTGCTGGCTCCGTGTATATGCTCGGGCTTCTCGAGGCACGTCGACTACACGCCGAGCGACGCAAACCAAGCCGCCTATACCTCTGCCGCCCACAACTACTCCCAGACCCCCACAGAAACACCCCGTGGCACGCGCTTTACAACAGCGGAGACGACCGCGCTTTTATAACGACTATGGGTTTTGATACTAAGGCGTTCAATTACATCCTCCGTTCTGGATTTGACACCGCCTGGTACGCGACGCCTGTGCCTCGTGCGGATGTCTCACGCACAGGAAGATCGCGTCCGGGTGCACGCTCGCTTGACTCTGCTGGCGCATTGGGCCTCATCCTCCACTACCTCAATTCTACTATGCGGGAGATCAGCCTCCAACAAATCTTCGCTCTCATTCCCACCACGGTCTCACGCTATCTACGATTTGCCTTGAAGATACTGCTCGGTGTTCTTCAACAGGCTCCCGAGTCGCAGATCCGATGGCCGAGAGTTGTCAACGAGTTCCAGGAGCTGAATGCTCTGATTGTCGAGCGACATCCCCGGCTTACGGGCGCCTTTGCGGCCATTGACGGCCTCAATCTCCCTCTCCAAACATCTGGAGATGTCGAAATTGAGAATGCGACGTACAACGGCTGGCTGTGCGAGCATTTCATCAGCTCTGTCTTTGTTTTCTCTCCTCGTGGTAAGCCTTCACCGGTGTGCAGCATCACTTTTGACTCAAAATCGATAAGTGCTATCATCGCTGCCTCTATCAACAAGCCTGGCAGCTGGCACGATGCCCGTATCGCTCGTCCCATTTACGAAAAGCTTCTCGACTCTACGCCTGACGGGTTCTACCTCTGTGCAGATACAGCCTTCCCTCGTGGGACTGCGCAGATCGCAGGGAAGATACGTGCACCTATCAAAACCGGCCAAGCACTTCATGGAACGACAGCCCAGATTGCGGAGAAGGTGGCCTTCAGTCGGGGTCTGCTCTCGTATCGCCAGACGGCAGAATGGGGCATGCGCGCCTTTCAGGGTGCCTTTGGACGGCTCCGTATTCCCCTAGACGTCAACGACAACACCGCACGCGGGGATCTTCTGGAAATATGCGTTCGGCTACATAATCTCCGTGCAGAGAACGTCGGACACAACCAGATCAAGTCCGTTTACGTGCCAATTTGGCGCGAGACACAAGAGGATGATGATGTTTGGCTCAATTTCGAGCAGATGGCCTTTTCGGAGCAGCGACGTAACGATCGGGTTGCGCGTTTTCACAACTTCATATTTGAATAGAGCCACAGATTGTAATTCAATAGTGTCTACTCAAATACAACGAGTGATTCTACGCCAGTGGGTTGCCTGGGCTAATGACAAATGAAACGGGAGCACCACGACGGGGAGTAACAGTAAGCTCAACAGCAGTACTAAGAACATGAGTAGCTGATGGCCCGGGGTATGTTGGTATGTTTTCCTTCTCCGCTGGCGACACGTGGGATGGACCGGGAGTGGGAGTGCGACGACGACTAAGCGGACGGCGTTGATGGACAGGAATTGGAACAGGATCTGGAGCCACGTAAGATGGGTCCCGACGCGGATGGGAGTGAGGATATCCGGGCGGAGACTTGTGGCGATAGTCGAAGTCGGTTCCCTCGGTGTCTGTCTGCCACCAAGTCTTCTCCCCACCATCATGGTATTTCTCCACGATACGAAACTTCCCGCCGATACGTTGCAGACCCCGAAGATCCCGCTTTGCGTAATGAGGCAGATGCGGAGAATGCGATCGTCCACGTTGCGAAGATGGAGAGCGGCGACGGGCATCAGAAGGCGAATGTGCACGATGACGAGAGCGCGAGAAAGACTTGTGCCGATAGGACCTCTGGGGAGATGCAGATCGGTCTTCCCAACGAGAATGTGAATGGCGATGACGAGAATACGAACGACGCGAGGGACAGGGACTCCGCGGCTGCATACGCATACGGAGCTCATCAAGTGCCCGCTCTGCCCGCTCTGCCCTAGAGTTGGCAGCTTCGATTTGCTGCGTTACCAAAAGCAGCTGCATGGTAGCCGCGGATTGGTTGGCGCGTTGGTCCCGCTCACGTCGTGCGTCAGGCCCAATGATGCCGTTGAGGTTGGTGATCAGGTCGGCGGCAGCCTTACGTGGACGGGCTGAGTTGCGGGAAGGGAGGGGAGGGGATGGTGCTTTGCGTGCGACGGCAGTAACGATGGCATCAGAGTCAGAGTCGTCATCGTCCGAGTTGTCGACAGAGACAATGTCGGAATCATCAAGCTCGCGAGCTCCCATGCGTGCGTGGATGTTCTTCTCGATGGCCTTGGCGCGGAGGACGTGGGGCGGGCATTCTCCAGTACCGGTGGGCTTTTTGGTGGTGACGAGCTGACAGACCGTTAGAGTGAGATAACAAATCAAAGAACCCTCATGCATTACCTTGTCGAACTTCTTCTTCAAAAACTCCGGGGCACGCTCAGGACGCGCTTGCTTCTTCGAGTTCTCATTGAACTTCTTGGCTACCTTCTGCCACGATTTGCTGCCCAAAGGTTTGACGGCGCTAACTGCATCAAGAAGGGTGGACTCGTCGACAGAGCTGAAGTTCTTTTTGCCAGGTGGGCGGCCGCGTTTCGGGGGTACAGGTCCACCGTTGTCATCGGAGTCGGAATTACGCGCCGGCTGCTTCCCCTTGGCCTTCTTGGTGCGTTTCGGAGACGGAGGACGAGTGTCACTGTCCTCAGAGTCCGAAGACTGCGCAGCCTTCCTCTTCACCTTCCCATTTGACTTTGAATGGGACCGCTTTTTGGTGGGTTGGTCTACGTCGAGGCGAGGACGATTTGCACGGGCTGCATCTTCAGCGAGGAGGATGGGGTCGATAGGGATGGGCTGAGGAGGCAGCGGAGGGGCAGGCGCAGGACGAAGGGAGAACTTCATTATATCTGTTAGCGATGGGAAAGCCGCCGAGGTGTCATAACACACCTGGTATGCTTGTTGAGCAGGATCCACCGGTCCCTGAGGACCTCCCGGATAGTGGAATGCCTGAGGATTGGCGATGGGAGTCTAGATGTGTTAGCAAAGAAGAAGAAGCACGTCATTGACGATACATACTTGTTGCTGAACGGTGAACGGCCTATGCGGGCCATCGATGACCACATCGCGGTAGCTTCTGCCTTGATTCGAGTAGAAGGGAGAGGAGGAGTCTGGGTGGGCCATTTTAGTTAGAGTCAAGTTTGCGAGGAGGGACAACACAACGTACCCAATCCACCCCTCCCCCTTTAAAGCTGTCCTCTTCTCTCCTCCGTAGCGTCGCGGCATGAAAAGGGATTGTCGGGGTCCAAAATTAAGGTTGTCCTATGGGAGGACGCGCAGAGAGTCCGTGTTAACCGCTACACATGCAATTGAGGAGTATCGTACCAGTTTGAGGGACTTGCAGTCGACTTGCAGCCCAGAGATCCGTCGGACGAGCTTAGCGGACGAGTAGCATATCGAGCGCGCCGTCGGAGGGCATAATGGCGCGAGAGGACGACATTACAAGGACGTGGTGAGCCGTGGTGAGATGCGAGGGTGACGTGACGTGCCCAAACGGGCGTTTTGTGTGATGGGAGCGTCGAAAAGTTGTTTTTGCAGGGGGTCCGTACCCTCTTCATAAAGATCGGTTTAACACTCGGAAATGCAAGGGTCGAAGCGAGATCTACGAGATACGGGGTCCTGATGGAAGCGCCGGCATCTCCGCCGAACATAAATTATATTCGAAAGTATTTGAAAACAATTTTTTTCGCCTTACGGGAAGTCACCCAATGGTGCGTTTTCATCATTGCAATTATTTTTCATTGCAAACAACATCATAGTGCACCTCCGCAATCCGCTGGTCCAACTTCCGCGAATACATTTACGGGACGAGCATCGATAGGCTGATCGAGAATGGCTGGGGACAAATTCGTATCTCCTCCATTGATATCTTTAGAGAGTCTTTCGATCTGCCTGGACCTGCGAGGCTCATCGGGGAGGTTCTGACGAACGAGACGGACCCGAACCGACCCGTACTTTAGCTGGCAGTTTAACCCGGGGTATCCGTGTCCGAAGGGGTGTTCGAGAACGGCGAGCGGGAGTTGTGGTCCGACTTGAATGTGTTTTTGTTTGTACTTGGGATGGATTCTGGCTTTTGAAAAAGTACATCTGCAGCACCACTGACGGATCACTCGCAACACATGACCGCGCGATACCTTCTTCTCCTGCGCGGACGTCCGGTGGGTAGTACAACCCGAGAACTCACCGCTACACAGTTTGCGTACCTTGAGAGCTCTTGAAGAGGCCACACTGTCCATCAGGAAAACGGGACGTAAAGAGCGTGTGTTTTTGAGCCGCTAGATTTTCTTTGTGGCCGGCACCGTTCCTCCCCGTTCCTGATGGTGTACACAAGCTCTCGCCTTCCCAAGCACTCGCGGCATTCGCTCAATTGACACAGGGGGCAATCATTATGGCCTGCTGCCAACGGCCTGCCAGCGGCCTACCAAATGGCCTACCAACCGGCCTACAACGCGTATACAAGGTGTTCTTTGTGGATATGAATAGAAGTGCTCAAAGGACACGTCCTCGGACTTGATTTGATCACCGATCAGCCGCTGGCCGCAAACCTTGTTCTGTACCACAACAGTCCAACTCCCATGTGTAGATTCCTTGCTCAAAGCTAACTTCTTTGAATTTATAGTCAGTCATGCACAACAAGCTGCTGCAGCAGCATATTCACGTCTGGTCTCGAAGCAGGGTGCCGTCACTCACACGCCATGATGCGACCACGTTCCCGTCTTTCAATCGGACGCTGATCTAATAGTGAATTATTCCTTGCTTACATGCTGTCTACTCACCTTCCTGCAATAGTTCTTGCGTGCTGTGGGATCTGTTTTGGAAAAGAGACGCAGTCTTGACCTTGGAACGGGTGTGTTCCTTGCATTTGAGTCGCTTCTGTTGCACCGACGGCCCATCTCACTCGGTTCCGATGTTGGTGAGTGGCCTCGGCCTCGCGGAGCATCGCTTCGTTGCAGTCTGAGCTCTTGGCTCTTTGCAGACATTTTGTTTGTCAGTACCGAGCAGGCCAGGACGGCGACGACGGAGGACGGCGGGAATGCGAGTTTGACTTGGTGGGTTGTCATGAAAATCTTGTTGGCCGGATACTAAACCCTCACAGTTTGATGCATCTTTTCTTTTGGTTTTGGGTGGAGCCGACGAGTCTGGGAGAGGGCAGAAGGGCTTGGTCGTCGTTTACAGTGCGCAGAAGGCGACACAGAGGTGAGTGATGGCGCAGAGTGGGTTTTGAAGCTGTTACATGAGTGAGACATCGTGGTGAGCGGCAGAGGGCAAATTGGCGGAATTTTGTCGAGTGTTTTTTTTGATCACCGAATGGGCGCGCAAGTCATCAGGAAGTGCGGGTGGGCAGAGCTGAGGCCGTTGGCCGGGTAGAGAGCGTGGAATGAAAGAATCACGGCCGACATCAAGGACGAGTCGCTGGCAGCCGTCCGCTAGTAGGGAGAACAATGTCGAGTTGGACGCCGTAGTCCAGTCAGACATGCTTGGTAAGACGTGGCTACTCACGCTGTCAGAAAAAATTGAAGGCATGGCCAACACGCGTTCTTTGAGCTATAAAAAGCTCAAAGAGGTGACAGGCAATTGGTAGGCCATTTGGTAGGCCGCTGGCAGGCCGTTGGCAGCAGGCCATAAGGTTTGCCCCCTGTGTGAGTTTATACACTAATGCGGAAAGCTGTCCAATGGTGCGTTTTCGTCATTGCAATTATTTTTCATTGCAAACAACATCGTAGTGTGCCTCGGCAATCCGCTGGTCTAACTTCTGCGAATACATTTACGGGACGAGCATCGACCGGCTGATAGAGAATGGCTGGGGACAAATTCGCATCTCCTCCATTGATATCTTCAGAGAGTCTTTCGATCTGCCTGGTCCTGCGAGGCTCATCGGGGAGGTTCTGACGAACGAGACGGATGCGTACTTTAGCTGGCAGTTTAACCCGGGGTATCCGTGTCCGAAGGCGTGTTCGAGGACGGCGAGCGGGAGTTGTGGTCCGAGTTGAATGCTTTTTGTTTGGTTGTACTTCGATTTGGGCGCATCTGGATGGATTCTGGCAGGACCCCTGATTATAGGCCAAGAGGTCACATCCGGAGTTCGGACGGAAAAATCTCTGACCCCCGGCCAGGTATGGGGCAAATTCGGACGAAATTGCACCATTTGGCCGGCAGGTCAGGTCTAAGTTCGGACGCGACAGCCCTCGACGGGCCAAAATGGGGGGGGGTAATTCGTGTAAACCCGGTAGTATTTTAAAAATATGAAGAAACTGACGAAAAAATCGCCGAAAAGGCCGTGGTTTGAGGTGAAATTCGGACGGAATTTGGAGCCGAGGGCCAGAAAAAAGTTCGGACGGAACTTTGAAAACACCTAAAATCCGGATGTGACCTCTGAGCCTATAATCAGGGGTCCTATTCTGGCCTTTCAAAACGTTCATATGCAGCACGCACCATCGTGACAGACGACGAATCACTCGCAACACATGACCGCGCGATGTCTTCTTCTCCTGCGCCCGCCTCTGTAGCAGGCAGTACAACCCGAGAACTCACCGCTACACAGTTTGCGTACGTTGAGAGCTCTTGAAGAAGCCACACTGTTGCGAGTTGGTCGCGAGGCTCTTACGGACTAGAGTCAATGACCTCATCCACTCGTTGCTCCACCCCTGTCAACACGAACGGCCATGAACGACCTCGGCCTCGAGCATCCCATCCAAAGCTCGTATGAAAACGCAGCAAACAAAATCAAGGACGAGCTGCCTGCCGATGGTACGGAAGGGAACGGCGTCCGGGCTGCGTTCCGCCAGGAGCTACAACAAGACGAGGAGGAGGAGGAAGTCGGGTATTCTCAGCCAAAGTACCCTTAATCACAGTGTCTTGCATCGTCGCTGACACATGTAGTCGATGGTGGTTCACGTCGACGATGTTTCCGTTAATCGCTGGGACGTTTGGACCTCTGGCGAATTTCTTCTCAGCGTGCGCGTTGTCGCAGCCGTGGAGACAGCGTATTTCCGATGGAAGCGGTATTGAAGATCCGCCATGGTATGTCTGTTTCGACGGAGCTTGGGGGCTTTCTAACGCGGAAGAACAGGCTCAATGCTATCACTGGTCTTTCGCTCGCGTTCTCCCTCATCGCAAACGTCTTGCTGCTGGCGAACTTTGGGCATGTTGTGCGCTATTCTCTTGCCCAGCCGTTCACGATAGTCTTATGGTACGTCTTTGTTCTTGAGCGAAGGATTCCATTGACAAAGCTCAGGTACCTATCGTCCATCCTCCTCATAATACCGCTCGGAATGACTACCACAACTCTGTCCATGCCAGCAAGCGACCCAGCGTACGAAATGACCCAAGCATACTACTGCGTCATCATCTCTGCAACAATTTACATGATTCTGCCCACCCTCCTGGCACTCAATGCGATGGGGGCGTACATATTCCATGCATACCCAGCGTCTTTTGACCCCCTCACGATTCCCCAACGCACCCTCATGTTGCAGACCACCGTCTGGGTGCTCTACATGGCCGCCGGCGCGGGCGTCTTTTCGCGCCTCGAGGGCTGGACGTATCTCGACGGCGTCTACTGGGCCGACTACACCCTCCTCACCATCGGCCTCGGGTCAGATTTCCCTCCAACGACACACGCAGCGCGAGCACTGCTCATCCCGTTTGCCGTCGGAGGCATCACCCTCATCGGTCTCGTCATCGGGTCCATTCGCGCCCTGGTCCTCGAGCGGGGCAAAGTAAAAATTATGCACCGCGCGGTAGAGAAGGAGCGGCGGAAGTGGATTGGCCAAAAGGACGAGCCAGACGAGTGCTGGAAACGCGACGAGTGGGAGGTGATGCGACGCATCCAGCGACGAGCCGAGACCGTACACAAATACTCCGCCCTGGGCAGCTCCCTCCTCGCGTTCATCGTTCTCTGGTTCTTTGGCGCGCTGGTTTTCTTCTACGCAGAGGCACCGCAGTCGTGGACCTACTTCGAGGCGCTGTATTTCAGCTACACATCCCTCCTGACGATCGGCTATGGCGATTTTATCCCCATGTCCAATGCGGGCAAGCCGTTTTTCGTTGTGTGGAGTCTGATGGCAGTGCCGACGTTGACGATCCTCATCTCGAACGTCGGGGATGTGCTGGTTGGGTGGGTGCGAGGCGGGCTGATGTGGGCGGTGCTGACGGGAGCGGGAGGGGGAGACTCGGAAGGAAAGGCCGTCAAAGAGACGGTCGGAGAAGACGATACGCAGCGAATGGGCTCGGACGTCGAGCGCCTCGGACACGCTGTCGAGCACGCAGAGGAGGAGCGTGGTCAAGGCGGTGGATTGGCTGCTAGGATGGCGCGTGAAGTAGCGCGACTGGCGCGAGATGCCGCCAACAAGGCAAATATGGACTATGCATGGGAGGATTGGCAGCGGTGGCTTGCCTTGCTCGAAGAGCCGACAGGTGGAGAGGGCGATCAACGTCAAAAACGACGAGGAGAATGGACATGGTTGGGAGAGGAGGGCCCGTTACTGAGTGGAGTCAGCGAGACGCAGTGGATGCTGGAGAAACTTTGCAAGAGGTTGGAGGAGGTATTGGAGGAGGAGATTGGGTCGTCGTCTTGACGCATGGACAATAGAAAATTGTATCATTAGCATTGCAAGAATCTCTAATTCGGCGTCGGGAAGAAACGACTCTGTGCCATCCACAACTCGAGCCACTCCCTTGGCTTCCCCTGCGTCTCCAAAAAGGTATTCACGTCCTTCATGGAGTCCTTCAGCCACTGCCGCAGAGTCTTCTCGCGAACGTCGCGGCTCGATGGAATGGGTTCCGCATCCGCGAGACTCTTCTGCAGCGCGGGAACAAGCTGGGCAACGAGCGCCTTGACATTCTTGTCCCCGGCATTGGTTTCGAGGTGCTTTACGCATGCGCCAAGCAGCAAGGCACACGAAACGAAGTCCTCAGTTGCAGGTGGCAGACCATGGACATCGAAGAGCGCAACGGCAGTGACGACCTCCGCGAAAGGTCGTTCCCCAGCCGTCAAGCTGTGGAGTACACGACGGGCGGCGGGGAGGGTTAATGGGAGCGCGTAGGTCGGGAAGTCGCCGAAAACAGCCAGTGCGTGTTCTGGAACACCGAGTTCAGAGCAGCGGCCTGAAAATTCGGCGTCAGATTGACCTTTTCGAGAGTAAAGAAAGACGTACGGGCAAAGAGCTCGCTCGTGGGCTCGTCGAATGGATTCACACCCTTCGGCCGCCCCTCTGCATCGAACCTGGCCTTCCCTTGCGTGCCCAGGTTTCCCTCCTTCCACGATGTCATGAGTTTCGAGGTGGTCTGGAGGTCCTCGGCCGTCATGGCGAGGTGGAGAAGTTGCGGGAACACCGTCCGGCGCAGAAGAGGCGACTTTTTCGTGGGATTACGACCGACACGCGGCTCGACGAATTGGACGAGTGTGGTGAACCGCTTTTGTCGCTAGATGAGGGTGAGTCGTCGGTCCAAGGCTTTTTTCTGGCGTTGCGAGCGTTGACGCGACAAGCGGCTTGGCGGTAGATGTAGACGACGTCTTTTCTACGCCAGAGGAGAACAGGTCTTCGACGGGCTCATCGAAGAGCTCGTCTTCGTCTGTCGCGAGAGCAGCTGGAGAAGCCTGTTTCTTCTTGAGGACAGTTGGGGTTTTATGCAGCCGTCTGCATGGAAGAGAGAACGAGAAGAGAGAACGTTGCAGGCCGCGCAAGGGTTCTGAAGGACGCTCGGGCGAGAGGAAACGCCATGGAGGGCGGAAGGAGAAGTGTGGGGTGACATCCACGCTTCACCGATCCGACTACAGCAGCGAGCAGACGGTCGTTCGTCTACCGACGGGCTACAACGACGACAGACGGCTTATGCCACGTGCTGTCACTCTCTCCGCTCGAACGACTCGACCCTTCCCCATGCTGCTTCTCGCCTCAGACACACCAACGACGCGGATGCTTCTTTGACATCCCCGGCCCCGTTCCGCTCCCAAAACTCGCCGATTCTGACGACTTTTGGTCTAATTGGAAGAACCAGCACGAAACAGGCACCTTCCTACGAGCCAGCTCATTCCCATACACCCACAACCCTTCTCCCTTCCACTTTCGCCCTCGCGCCGGTACAGGCCGCCCACTCGCCGTCCGCATCGTAAACCGCCCGCCGCCGACGATATTTTGAGCTGGGAACGTGGGGAGGATGCCGAAGTACAAGGTACGTGTGCTAGTGAGACGACTCAGCGCCATCTTAACGACTTTGAGTAGGCGGACACGCACCAGACTCGCGCCCCGCCACGGACCACCTCCAAGACCACCCATTCTCCCGCTTTCCCCACCATCTCCACCTGCCGTTACCGCCCGCCGTTCACATCGCAGACATCGACTTTCTGGACCTGGGCAAGTGGGGCCGACGCCAAGTACGAGGTGAGCTGGCTAGTTCAGCCATTCAGCGCGATGCTGACCAGTTCTCAGGCGCACGGACCCTCCTTGCTGACACCACCCATCCCTTCCGTGCTCCCGACCCGCATTCAAGTCCCTAGCTGCACTGTCAGCGCGAGAAGCATTGATTCGGCAAGCGGGACATACCGGAAACGAGTCGACGTGCTACAAGCACCGTAGCCAGCATTGACAAAACCTCTTTCACGCGCTCGACGACGGGAAAACATTGGCTGGCGCTAAATACGAGGTGAGCGCGCTATTACAGCCATTCCATGTGACCATAATAACGAGTTTTCAAAGGACACACACCAGATTCGCGGATGCTACTCGCATTCCCAGCCCGGACGCCCTCCATCTCGGGCTCCAAGACGACCACACACCAGCCCGTCCTCGCCCGTATACAATCGAGCAACGCTGCACAAAAGATCAAGTCAATTCGCGGAACGATGTCAAGGCACCATACCCGCGCTCTCCTGTGACATACGCGGCGCAAACGCCCGCCGCCCTACCCAGGTAAGTACCTTATTCCAGACTCGAGTAAAAATCACGTCACTGATGTCCTCTCTGCAGTCCTCCGCCGCCTATTCGCTTCGGAGGTACAGAACCACATCGGCAAGCCATGGGCACGACGACTCGGCCACGTACGCGAGGTCGATGGACGGAAATCGCTGGTGTACACAATGGACAAGGCGCGGTTGCACGATTGGCTGTTGGAGATCCATCCCCATGTTTCGTGGGTGGATCGGTTGGTGGTTGCGGAGGTCCCGCCTCGGACCACAGGGAAGCGTCGTCGGGAGGCGGATGAGGAAGAGGAGGCGCCGTCGAGAAAGCGGAGTCGGAGGGAAGATGAGATTGCGGACGATGAAGACGAGGCCACGGACGGAAACTCGGAACCAGTATCCCCACCGACCTCTCCACCACCGCCGTCTCTTCAAACCCCTTCAATCCGGCGTCGGCCAACAAACCCATGGGATTCTCCAGCTCCACATCTTCGCCTCCGCCCTGTCCCTTCAAGCCTTCGTGCTCCTGCCACTCGCGTTATCGACCCGACGTTAGGTTATACGCCGCCCGTTCTTGCGAGGGACCCACATCCACGACCCAACACCTCCATCGAATCTCCCTCTCAATCCTCGTCATCGTCATACACACCACAGCCGTCCGCACAGATCCTCACCCGCGTCATCGACCCGAGCAAGGAAAGTCCCTCGGCCAAGGCGCGGCGTATGGCGACGATCACGCTGGCCAACGGCGCTGGCGGCCCATCACGTCAGTATATCGACGGCGAGAAGCTGCATAGGCTCAGTGCCCAGTTCCGCGAGGAGGAGGAGCAGGAGCAGGAGCGGATGCGTCGTGTGCAGTGGAAAGGCTTTTCGTATTGCAATGGTGGTGCCAGCGTGCCGCGAACGCCAACGCCAATACCCTCTGGTTCGTTCGAGTCGAGCAAGCGTCGTCGGGATGACGTGGATGATGTAGAGCCTGTTGAAGAAGACGTGGACGCTGCGCAACCTTGCAAAAAAGTCCGTTTTGCGAGTCTTCCTCCTGGGACCATTGGGAACTTTCGTCCGCGTAATATTCGGCTGTCGCGTATCGCCTTGTCGTAGCTTCCCTATTCTTTTCGTGCGATGGGTGTACTCAATTGATGTGTTGCGGCCTGGGCCGGCGCAAGTGCAGTGTGGTTGTGTCGACGGGGTTTCTGTTGCTTTGCCTCGTATCCTAACGGGACGACTGGATCGGCTCTTATGATCCCGCGAGGGTGAGGAGAATCACTGTATATATGAGATGTACAGCAATGCCTACGATACTATCTTGGTACTATCTAAGTTCTGATGGGTGTGGGCGGATGTCCGAGACGACGTCGGGGGATATGACGACCATGGAGAGGAAGGCTCGATGAGGAGCTGAGTTGTGGATGCGTGTCCCTCGACGTATATCCAATGTCGGGTGGATAATGCAAGTGGCAGGCTTGAAGGAGGCAGAGAGAGAGCACAGATATCGGGCTGGAGAGTCCCATGGATTGATTTGCGACGGCGAGTGGAAGGAATTTGAAGAGGTGGCGGCGGAGCTGCAGTTCTGCGTCTGTTGTGGCCTTGTATTCATCCGTCGTCTCCCAATCCGCAGCAGCGTGTTCTTTCCTCCAAGCCCATGGCTGGTCCTCTACCTCACCCGCTTCCCAACGACGCTTTTGTCGTTCTTGGCGCGATTTCATTGGTTCACCCATGGATATGTTCCCCGACAGCCCTCCAATTTCCGTCCGTTAGCGTGCATACGTGGCCGAATCGTCGTCCCCATGGCTTGCCGATGTGCTTGTGCACCTCCGAGGCGAATACGCGGCGCAGGACTGCGTAAAGGATTATATTATCAGCGACGGTAGGCTGAGTATGGAGATAAAGATACCTAGGGTGGGGCACTCTGGCACGAACTGCTCGAGCTGACTGAGAACCGGATGGCGAACGGAATGTCGAGGCGCTTGCCAGTGCCCATGGCCATTCGCCGGGCAGCGATCTGGCCCTCTTCACGAACGGGAGGCTTGGAGAGCTGGTTGCCTTGCAAGCACGTATCGTAGCGCTGGATAAAGTCAGTTAGTCGAAATATCTTGAGAATGCCGCCGCGTACATAGTGGCACAATGCCGTTCGCATTCTCGTTTTCTTTCTCGTCTCCACTGGTATCCGGCCGGACGATCCGCGAACGCCGAAAGTTCATCACAGGCTAATCTCTGGATGGGCCGGCACCGCGGTAGGTTTCTATGGTCGCGCTACGGTGTATACAGCACTGAATGAAATCGATCAAGTCCAGTCTTCGACGGCGGAAATAGAGAGAAAGCTCACCTCCGACCCGAATCGCTTTCCCCGCTCGCCGCCCTGCGTGACGCCACAAAGCAGACAGACCTCAGGCTCTGCTGTCCACGAGGCGGTCGAACGCGAATCGATTTTTAGCTTGTTGACTCGTCGTATACGTCCGGCGTTTGGCATACCCCATTGACGTCGATTTCCGGTCCAGTTGAGCCTGGGGTCCTTGGGGCGTTGGTCGGGCTCGTCCGTTAGGTCCTGGGTGCAGGGCAGAAGCAGAAGAGCTTGGAGGTCTGAAGACCCTCGGAGTAGGCGGCCGGAAATGCCCAGGACAGGCTGGGAAGACGTCGCGGGAGGGCAGGGGAACTGTGCGTGGCGAGACATAGACAAAATTTGGATGGCGTATTGGTGGTGGGAGTGAAAAGTAAAGGTAGTCGATGATCTACGCGTTGCTTCTGACGGTCACCCACTCGCAGCAGATAGCCAACTCGCAGGTATTCCGGAGTACTCTAGCAGTGTCTATCTTCTGAATCCCGGCTTTTTGCTCGCAGATTCAAATTTCCTAAAAGAAACGTCTTGCCGCCTTCTCAATGAGACGAGATGCGTACTGCCAGGCTGTACTCTGGATGTTGAGCACGCAGCCTGCCCGTAGCGCACACGTCGACCTGTGAACAAGTCGTCGAGCTCCTGTGAACCTGAGAGCGATGGCCACGGTGGGGTGTTTTCCTTCCTCTCCGCCGTGAGTCCAGCAATAATGACGCTTTCAGCCCATACCTCTTGCATTTCGGTTTGGCCTCGATCTTATCCCCACCTCCTCAACGGTCCAACATGGTATGTCCCTCTGGGGAACTGGGCCTGCGAGCACGGTATGGACTCGAACGTCCAAGCTCATATGGATGTACTCAAGCTCCTCCGAGTCCAACGTTGAGAGAGATGGTCCAGTGCGTGTTCTCCTTCCCAGCATGCTTTGCCGCCGACGTCCTCGTAAGCTGGGCACTGGACAGTCTGTGGGTCGGAGAGTAAGTAGAGCTCGACAGTCGGCAAAGATGCGGTTAGGTGGTGCGTGAAGGAGCTTGGGACAGTTGCCTGGTGCGTCCTCCAATTGCCTCAACGCTCCTTCACTGAACTTCGCTTCGTACAGTCCATGTTGACTCGTTGGCTATCAACAGACCATGTCTGGTCTACTTGCGCATGTATGTATGTCTAGCGGGTCGATGCTCATGGGGTGGATGGATTGTGGATTACGCGCAGCGAGACGCGCTGGAATATTCACCCATGTACTTGGATGAGATGTTATGGGAGGCCTTGGTCAGATGTGTAGTCGTTGGGCAGTTTCGAATTTGTACCGAGGCAACTATGCGTGAGATATCCTGGACAGACAGTGTCGGCGTACAGCTCTAGATCTCGAATTGGATGCTGTGCTGCCACGTCACGCCACGCATTGGCCTTGCTCTCCTTCTACTCTCTGCCCACTTGCACTCAGTGTAGCATCCGAGTTTCCCCTTGAATCTGTGGTACCAAGAGGATACCTCTCGCAGACAACTGCTACAGAACAATATGTGCGTCGTTGCAGGAACACAAACAGTTCTTCACTTCATCGATGTCTTATTAGGTGGTTTGCGGAAACATTCGACAAGTCCTTGGCCCGATCTGAGGTTGAAGATGCATTGGCTCGAAGCATTGATGATGTTATCCAAGCTATTTCTAACAACCTCACACACCCGATACGTGCACGTCTGAATTATGCCCAAAACCCCCTGGAGAAGGTTCAGATCTTGTTTGGTCACCTTGACTCGCAGTCTACCAATGTAGTGCTTGTCCACGCCTTTCAGCATGCTCTGTTGAAGTGGGGTGGAATTGACTATATGCTCAATAGTCGAGACAGCACTGTCCAAGGTGATTATATGCAATTTCCCACAGCTTCAAGTCTAATACACCTGGTAGATGAGATTTTATTCGTCAGGAATTGCCCTCTCCCATCCAAGTTTTTCCAAGGTCGTAAAGATATTTTACAACAGCTGGACCGCTTGTTTCAGCAGACAGAGGCCAGAGAGCAAAAAGTTGTCCTTCTCTATGGTCTTGGTGGAGCTGGAAAGACACAAATTGCACTGAAATTCATTGCAGACTCTGGATCTAGGTTTGCCACCTGAAATCATTGAAAATATTCCTTATCTGGTTTATAGGTTCACAGACCAATTCAAGATTAATGCAAGCAGTGCAGAAACCATTGAAGCAGGCTACAGACAGTTAGCAATTGACAAGAAGCTGGGAGACACTGTGGAAGCAGCACGGACCTGGCTGAAAGCAAATCAACAGGAATGGCTGATTCTCTTTGACAATGCTGATAAACGGGATCTGAATCTGGGACCATATCTCCCCAAATATCATCATGGAAACATTTTGATCACCTCTCGGAACCCTGACCTTGGGATTCACACTGGGTCACCACGGAAAGCTGTTCAAATCTCTGATTTGGCTGTTGATGATGCAAGTGTTCTACTACTCAACAGAGCTGGGGTGGAGCTTGAGACTGGTGATAACCAGAAGCATGCAGCCATGATAGCCAAGGTATTACTTGTCATTGATATATTATCACAGAGCTTGACATTCTTTCAGGAACTTCACTGCTTTCCACTTGCAATTGTCCAAGCTGGGGCTTTCATTGACAAATCTCCTCGCTTGAAGCAGGATATCTCCAGATATGTGCAGCTTTATCAAAAGAACAAAGCTAAACTGCTGAGTCAAAAACCTGCACAATCTACCGAGGACTATAACGAGACCGTATACACTACCTGGAGGATGAGCTTTGATCAACTTTCACAAGTTGAACCCCTTGCTGTGCAATTCCTGCAGTTGTGCTCCTTTATGCATTTTGAGGGGATTTCAGAGGATATCTTTGAAAGAGCCTCAACATATGAGATTAAAAATGGGCCACTTGATCCAACTCTTGAGGTACTGGAGTCTAGTTTTGAGTTTCTCTACAAATTCAGAGATGCAGACATGACATGGAACAGTCTTGTTTTTGAGAATATAACATCAGAACTGTGCGGGTACTCTCTGATGACATGGCAAAAGGGTGCATATTCCATTCATCCACTGGTCCACCAGTGGTCAAAAACAACAATCACAGATCTAGTTGCCTCACAAAAGTTGATGGTTGGTCTTTTGGGAATGGCTGCTGCTTGTAGTCCAGAGGTGATGCAAGAAATACAATTACTCTTGCATGTTGTGCGGTTATCGGAAGACACAGACCTGATAGGCACGGGATTTGAAGACCAGTTTGGAAGTGTGTTCCACGCTGGGGGCATGTCCAGAGTAGCACAAGTTCTCGAAAGTGATGTGTTAACAAAGACCGGCATCTTGCTTGGTGCAGAGCATCCTCACACCATTCTTGCAATGGCAAACCTTGCTGCAACCTACAGCAGCTTGGGACGGTACACAGATGCACAGACCCTGGGGGAGAAGGTCCTTGAGCAGCGAACCAGGCTGCTTGGTGCAGAGCATCCTCACACCATTTTTGCAATGGCGAACCTTGCTTCGACCTACAGCAGCTTGGGACGGTACACAGATGCACAGACCCTGAAGGAGAAGGTCCTCGAGCAGCGAATCAGGCTGCTTGGTGCAGAGCATCCTCACACCATTCTTGCAATGGCAAACCTTGCTACGACCTACAGCAGCTTGGGACGGTACACAGATGCACAGACCCTGGAGGAGAAGGTCCTCGAGCAGCGAATCAGGCTGCTTGGTGCAGAGCATCCTCACACCATTCTTGCAATGGCAAACCTTGCTACAACCTACAGCAGCTTGGGACGGTACACAGATGCACAGACCCTGGAGGAGAAGGTCCTTGAGCAGCGAACCAGGCTGCTTGGTGCAGAGCATCCTCACACCATTTTTGCAATGGCGAACCTTGCTTCAACCTACAGCAGCTTGGGACGGTACACAGATGCACAGACCCTGGAGGAGAAGGTCCTTGAGCAGCGAACCAGGCTGCTTGGTGCAGAGCATCCTGACACCATTTTTGCAATGGGGAACCTTGCTTTGACCTACAGCAGGTTGGGACGGTACACAGATGCACAGACCCTGGAGGAGAAGGTCCTCGAGCAGCGAACCAGGCTGCTTGGTGCAGAGCATCCTGACACCATTCTTGCAATGGCAAACCTTGCTACGACCTACAGCCGCTTGGGATGGTACACAGATGCACAGACCCTGGAGGAGAAAGTCCTTGAGCAGCGAACCAGGCTGCTTGGTGCAGAGCATCCTCACACCATTCTTGCAATGGCGAACCTTGCTAGAACCTACAGCAGCTTGGGACGGTACACAGATGCACAGGCCCTGGCGGAGAAGGTCCTCAAGCAGCGAACCAGGCTGCTTGGTGCAGAGCATCCTGACACCATTTTTGCAATGGCGAACCTTGCTGTGACCTACAGCCGCTTGGGATGGTACACAGATGCACAGACCCTGGGGGAGAAGGTCCTTGAGCAGCGAACCAGGCTGCTTGGTGCAGAGCATCCTCACACCATTTTTGCAATGGCGAACCTTGCTTCGACCTACAGCAGCTTGGGACGGTACACAGATGCACAGGCCCTGGGGGAGAAGGTCCTCGAGCAGCGAACCAGGCTGCTTGGTGCAGAGCATCCTGACACCATTTTTGCAATGGCGAACCTTGCTGCGACCTACAGCAGCTTGGGACGGTACACAGATGCACAGGCCCTGGAGGAGAAGGTCCTCGAGCAGCGAACCAGGCTGCTTGGTGCAGAGCATCCTGACACCATTTTTGCAATGGCGAACCTTGCTGTGACCTACAGCAGCTTGGGACGGTACACAGATGCACAGGCCCTGGAGGAGAAGGTCCTCGAGCAGCGAACCAGGCTGCTTGGTGCAGAGCATCCTGACACCATTTTTGCAATGGCGAACCTTGCTGTGACCTACAGCCGCTTGGGATGGTACACAGATGCACAGACCCTGGGGGAGAAGGTCCTTGAGCAGCGAACCAGGCTGCTTGGTGCAGAGCATCCTCACACCATTCTTGCAATGGCGAACCTTGCTAGAACCTACAGCAGCTTGGGACGGTACACAGATGCACAGACCCTGGAAGAGAAGGTCCTCGAGCAGCGAACCAGGCTGCTTGGTGCAGAGCATCCTGACACCATTTTTGCAATGGCGAACCTTGCTGTGACCTACAGCAGCTTGGGATGGTACACAGATGCACAGACCCTGGGGGAGAAGGTCCTTGAGCAGCGAACCAGGCTGCTTGGTGCAGAGCATCCTGACACCATTCTTGCAATGGCGAACCTTGCTAGAACCTACAGCAGCTTGGGACGGTACACAGATGCACAGACCCTGGAAGAGAAGGTCCTCGAGCAGCGAACCAGGCTGCTTGGTGCAGAGCATCCTCACACCATTCTTGCAATGGCAAACCTTGCTACGACCTACAGCAGCTTGGCACGGTACAGAGATGCAAAGACCCTGGAGGAGAAGGTCCTCGAGCAGCGAACCCGACTGCTTGGTGCAGACATCATCTGACACTAATAATCTTAAAATAGCGCATGCTTTGACCAAAGCGTTTCCTTAAGATTCACCTGTTTTGACCAAAGCTCATCCTTAACATTTGCGCTATTTGAACAAGGATCTGTTTTAAGATTTGCATGACCTATCGAGCACTGTTAGATGTGACTTCGAGGTGGCAAGTTTTAAAATTCCGAAATTTTAAACTTTCCACTTGAAGGATGGTCACTGGCAGACAAGCCATCGGGAGGTAGTTTTAAAAACAGTCAGTTTTAAATTCCTGTATTTTAAAACTTTCCATCGTCACCGGCAGACAAGCCATCGGGGAGGTAGTTTTTTATTATTAAAAAAAAGTCAGTTTTAAACTAATTTAAATCCAGCCAGCTTAAACTGAGTTTAATTCCAATGGAAATTTGCATACAAGTCATAAAAGTCGTAAATTGGAGTTCTGAACAGAGCAGAAACTTCACAGCCACTGCTTCTTCAATGCATTCTCTCTCACGTACACATAGCCCTTGTGCTGGCACGGACCTGGAACCTCCTTGAGTTCCTCCTCCTCCTCCTCCGGCGAGCCATCATCCACTGTCTCCTCCTTCTGTCATCGAGAGCTGCAGCGTGGACAAGCCTGCTCCTCCAACTGATCAACACTCTTCTCCCGCACCTCGGGCGCCTTGCGTTTGTGACTTGTCTTCTTCAGGGGCTCGACAGACTTGGCCTCGGCGGCCGCTTTGCCCTTCTTCCCCCTCTTCGCAGGCGTCGGTGGGGCAGTTGGAGATGTAGGCAGAGGCAGTGGAGAGTCGGGAAGGGGGGTCAGAGAGGGAGTGGGAGTTCTGGTGGGGACAAGGGGCTGTGTGGCCTGAGCAAATGTCGAGGAGAAGCTGCTGGTGGTTGCTGGAGTGCCCGAGTTGGGATCGACCGGCGCCGGTTTCGAAAGCGGCGACCAGAATTGATTCAACTGCGCCGGAGGTGCAGCGTCGAGTGCGCATGTAACCACGTCTTCAGCTGGGAGGGTGGCAACGAAGCAGGGTCGATCTGAGGTAAAGTGATGTGTCCACTGAGATCCAGAGCAAACTCGAGCGCTGGTGGTGCAGTACCTGCATGAAAATCAGCTGCATTGCATCTAACGAATTGACAACAACTTGCCTTGGAGGTGTGCAATCACGCCGGCAGTAACCTCGCTGATCAACTCGGTGAAATGAGTCGAAATGAGTTGGGCTCAGCTGAGGAACACGCTTCTTTCCAATGCCATGAGTGATGCTACAACAACGACTCAATCAAAGACGTCAGCCAAAACTTGGAAGAACTACCCTGAACACTTCGAGATCTCCCCTCAAATTAAAGAAAGCATTGACAAGATAGGGTGTAAAAGTCCCTGTGACTGCCCCAACCAGTGCCTTCGAGTTTCTTGAGGCTGGCATGAGGATGAGCGGGGAAGTTGCACTGGTTTCTATGTGAAAATGCCTTAGGTGAGGCAGAATAGATAGGAAACCCACTCACTTGACGATCTCCTTGGCTGTGGGTGCTGCATTCGCCGCATTGAACACTGCTGCAATGGACTCAGCTTCTGCCTGGCTGTCTTCATCCTTCTTCATCAGCTCAGCGGTGGTGCGAGCCATGATTGGCGGGCTTGGTTGAGGGCCTCACTATTTGGCTCGAACTCAGCCAGGGCAGGGGTCTGCAGCCGTGTTAGAGCCCTTCTTCTCGCGGCCTGTGTAGTTGTCGGCGTTGATGACAAGTTGTGCACACCTGTGTAGCCACATATCACTGCACACTATCAATGTCAATGCGCTGCTTTGCCATTGATAACCCGCAGGTTTTTCAGTGGGGCCTGGTTAGCGAATATTTAATTCATATACCAGTGAGTAATTCTGAGACTTTCTGGTCAAACACACAAGTCCTAGCTACTGACACAGCGCTGGCTCCAAAATTTGTGGCTCCTTTTGGTTACTTTTGACATTCACAGTATTGAGATCCAAATAAATTTGCTCCAAATTGCATCTTATATATGTGATTTTAAGCTCTGAGATATCTAATCACAAATTTGTTGTATAAAGTTCCATATCGGGCTCCACAAAATACAAGGTATCGCGACGCGTTTCGCAAGGGTCAAAATCTAAGATTAAAGAAAGGGATTAGATGGCCTGTAAATGAGTTCAGAAATTAGGAATATGAGGCTGCTTGATACCTCTGCTGAAACATCAGGTTTTGGATCAAGTTTAAAGGCCAATTAAATCAGAAAAAAAAATCACATTTAACGGCACCTGAAACTGAATAAAAAACTTGGAATTTTGAAGGCCATTAAACACATCTGCCGACCATCTGCAGATGGTCGGCGGCTGGTCGTCGGATGGTCGTGGCTCACAGCCTAAAAAATGTATTGGAAAGTCTATGATACAGTAAAGTCCATGGTACAGCATCTGGAATGCATCTACGATATACATGTGCAATGCGTGAGCGTTGTGAGGGCTATAGATAGCCAGGCCATGCCGCACAAGCTTTAGGATACCGGACCAAGATGACCAAGATGGCGAACCAACAACACGACCTGATAACCAACACCACTGGATTATTATGCATCTCAAGACAATGAAGTGACCTTCATAGACAAGACCGCCGGATTATTGCAAGCTTCCGGATGAACAAAGGAACCCAATGAGCAATACCGCTGGATTAATACATGCTTCCTGGGCTGTCTTCGAATACAGCAAAGCTATAACCCCACCCGGTGCATTGAGACTCGCTCCCGCTATCGCAATGTTTGCCCGGATACAGTCCCATTCGACCTACAAGCCCACCGCGTCTGTGCAGCCCCTCAAACCGCTCCTGCTATCGCAATGTTTGCCCGGATACAGCCCCATTTGACCTACAAGCCCACTGCATCTGCGCAGCCCCTCGACCTCATCATAACCTCGCATGATCACTGCGAACGTCGCTGACATGAAGGAGCTGGCCGCTGGATTACTGCACGCGCAGGGAAACCTCGCCGTCTTTCGGGAATGACATGCCACCTATAACCCTTGCTCCGCTGGACAGAGGAACGACTCAGATGGACAAACGATAGGGGAGCGAGACATACGATGCGATAGGTGCAGACATTTTGTGAAAACAGACACTGAGCACACGCCTGCAGACGAGTCCGGCCAGGTGGGCACGGAATTGGTCCGACGAGTAACCAAACGGCGATGTGAGCCATCGGAAGAATGAGACGGGGGCCTATCTGGGTCAGCGATGCAAAGCAAAGGACAAGAAATCGACGCACAGATGCGGGATAATCTCGTGGGACTGTAAACAATGCAGCGGTGTTCAAAGGAATCCAGCGGGGGACCACGAGCTCGACACAAGGTCCAGGGGAGAGTTGCGGTGCCAGGGAAATGTCGCGGCGCCTGGAAATAATAGCGCAGAGGACGAGAAACCAAATGCAAAGCTCGAGTAAATATAGCAGCGCCCAGGAACACCCAGCGGAAGGCAGACAAGTGTCGAGTGAAGGTCCAGGAAATACAGTGGCATCCGAGGATCAAAGTGACTCGGGCGACACTTCGACCACAAAACCGTTCGACAGCTGTGCGACCAAGCCTTACAAAACAAAACATAAAATACTTACCAACCAGGTTTCTTACAAACACACTGAGCAATCCGCTTGGTAAGGCTCTAGTCACCGCCTTGCTCATGACACCGACCCTTCCTGCCAACTACAACATTCTCCTTCCCACACAGCGGGCATGAATTGTAACATTCAATTGCGACACTGCAACTGACACTGACACTGTAAGTGCACATTATCTGCTAAAGAAAGGCACAAAGAGTCCTTGACCTGCAGGCAATGCTCTTTATGCCATCTCTATTTTTGAGGAACCATTGATTTGGTTCACATTCACGGCTTTTGGCTGTCACTTATTCTCACAAGTTACTTTTCTGGTTAAAATAGTCCTCAGAACGTCCATGTAAGCATCACAAATCTGCATCAACCATGAACCTCGTGTCCGGGAGGCCTTTCTTTCAAGTGCCTCATGGAGGGACAAAGAAAGCTGTCTTCATCATTGCAGATGCCACATGCACTGTCGGTAACAGTGTCATTGGCTCAGTGTCGCAATTAATGCCCGCTGTGCCAGCACCAGCTAGCTGGGAAGTTGGCTGGGATGTCGCAGCACCAGTGGCAGGTGCTTCTGTGGAGGGTGCTCCTGCAGTGACTGACTGCGGGATCGGCGTGGTCTGGATTGCCGACTGGCCTGTAACGGTTTGCGGGGCCATCGAGGTTATGGCCTGGATCATCAGCTGGGCTGTGGCGGTTGCTGGGTTGTTGTCAGGGTTGTTGTCAAGGTCGTGGTCTGAGGGGCTGGGTGACTGGCAGCATGGTCGTCGTTGGGGTTGTTGTCGTGACATTTCAAAAAAAAAAAAAAATGGTAGGCATCTTTGAATGTCTAAGTGACGCTAATCCTGGCCCTTGGGCAGAGCGAATCACAGCCCTACCTTGTAATCTTGAATGAACAGTTTGAGAAAGGGGAAGGCCTATGGTGTTAGGCTGCACCTGCGATTGATGAGGCGCAAGGGCAGAGACAATCTCGGTAAGCCGGCTTGGGCCGTGACTCTCCCAGATGAAGAAATTGGTGACTGATGGTTCGGGCCATTCATGATTACGGGTTCTAGCAAAACTAGGGAAGCTGCCTTACAGACTAGAGCTGTCAGAGACATGGAAGGTTTCACACCTTCCTCTTACCAGTCGGAATCTTACAGCAATGGATTCCACCCTACATGGAACACCAGAAACAGTACAAACCATCCCCAGTGGAAATTGTCGATCGCGAAGCACATTATGAAGTCGACAAAATCCTGCAAGTGAACGGGGTAGGGCCAGCCATACTGTAGTATTTTAATCAATTCGGCACGCAGTTTTCGTGTGACATCAATGCCGAAATTGAGCTTTCGGTGCCAGCCATGGCTCGCCATGACTGCCCGCCTGATTTCGGCCAAAATACCCGTCAAATGGGCTGTTTTCAGCTCCCAGGCGTGAACTCACCATAGGAGTACACTATGCACCCACTTTCCCCCCAAAAATGCCCCGCAGGGCCCAGAAATTTTTGACCTTCCTGTGGTTGGCCTGGAGAATTCGGCACCCCGACCCAGTACCTGTGACCGCCGAAAATATTTCAGCATTTCAAGGGGGGGGTGTGATGCGTGACCGCCAAATTGATTAAAATACTATAGTACCTTGCGGTACTATATCAACTGGAAGGGTACCCAAGGGAAGAGTGGACTTGGGAACCTCGAGAAGTCCTGGATGGCGCTGAAGAAGGCCTGGAAAATTTCTTGAAACACACCCAAATGCTGCAAAGGAGATCCTGACACCATGCACACAGGGGTTAAGGACCTCGCCTCGAATGGGGGGTGATGTCATGACACACTCCCTATATGTTCTCTCTCCAATGTTACAACCAATTGTTAGAAACTGATTGACTTCAAGTTCCTGATCGTATTAACCCTTACTGTACAATCAGGACCCTTTCCATCTTCCCACTACCTTATATACCATAGGTACACTTCTGTACCGTAGGTTGTTATCTTCTATTCCCCAGGGTCTTTGTGCCCATTCCACCTGGTTTACTCGTCGGTTGTTGCAACCTGCTATTGCGGTTTGTTTCAATTGACAACCCACTTAGCTACCCTGAATACTGTTGCTGACAGATGCACCCCAGGAGTCTGAACCTGCTTAGAGTGTCTCTTAGCTATTTGGATTCACTCCCTCACTCTGATTTACGACGAGTTCAACTGTTAGTGGTCTTATTCCGAGTTTTAGAGGTTTTAGGATTTGTATATTCGGATGCTAGCTTGGTTTTGTAGTTAGTTTCTCAAGCACACATATCACCGTCCTAAGCTGCTGTAGGTCATAGTAAGGTTGGCCATTGCGGGGGTGGTGTCAGGATGCTCTTCACCAAGCAGCCTGGTTTGCTGCTCAAGGACCTTCTCCTCCATGGTTTGTGCATCTGTGTCCTGTTCCAAGCTGCTGTAGGTTCTAGCAAGGTTGGCCATTGCTCGAATGGTGTCAGGGTGCTCTGCACCAAGCAACCTGGTTCGTTGCTCAAGCACCTTCTTCTCCAGCTTTTCTGCATCTGTGTACTGTCCCAAGTCACTGTAGATCACAGCAAGGTTGGCCGTTACTCGAATGGTATCAGGATGCTCTGAACCAAGCAGCTTGGTTTGCTGCTCAAGGACCTTCTCCCCCAGCTTCTGTGCATCTGTGTACTGTCCCAAAGTGTGGTAGATTACAGCAAGGTTGGCCATTGCCAGAATGGTGTGAGGATGCTCTGTACCAAGCACCCTGGTTCGCTGCTCAAGGACCTTCTCCTCCAGGGTCTGTGCATCTGTGTCCCGTCCTAAGCTGCTGTAGGTCACAGCAAGGTTCGCCATTGCTTGAATGGTGTCAGGGTGCTCTGCACCAAGCAGCCTGGTGCGCTGCTCAAGGACCTTCTCCTCCATGGTCTGTGCATCTGTGTCCCGTCCCAAGCTGCTGTAGGTCGAAGCAAGGTTCCCCATTGCGAGAATGGTGTCAGGATGCTCTGCACCAAGCAGCCTGGTTTGCTGCTCAAGGACCTTCTCCTCCATGGTCTGTGCATCTGTGTCCCGTCCCAAGCTGCTGTAGGTTTTAGCAAGGTTCCCCATTGCGAGAATGGTGTCAGGGTGCTCTGCACCAAGCAGCCTGGTTTGTTGCTCAAGCACCTTCTTTTCCAGCTTTTCTGCATCTGTGTACTGTCCCAAGTCTCCGTAGATGGAAGCAAGGTTGGCCATTGCTCGAATGGTAGCAGGATGCTCTGAACCAAGCAGCTTGGTTTGTTGCTCAAGGACCTTCTCCCCTAGCATCTGTGCATCTGTGTACTGTCCCAAGTCTCCGTAGGTGGAAGCAAGGTTGGCCATTGCAAGAATGGTGTCAGGATGCTCTGAACCAAGCAGCTTGGTTTGCTGCTCAAGGACCTTCTCCCCCAGCTTCTGTGCATCTGTGTACTGTCCCAAGTCTCCGTAGGTGGAAACAAGGTTGGCCATTGCAAGAATGGTATCAGGATGCTCTGAACCAAGCAGCTTGGTTCGCTGCTCAAGGACCTTCTCCCCTAGCTTCTGTGCATCTGTGTACTGTCCCAAAGTGTGGTAGAGTACAGCAAGGTTGGCCATTGCCAGAATGGTGTGAGGATGCTCTGCACCAAGCATCAGGAAAAACCCTCCAAAGAAATCCGAGAGGATTTACCCGTATTATTCCTTATGGCGGCAAATTAGCCCGAATTACCTCAATTACTTTTTTACCTTCAATAAGATCACCCCCCAAATAATTTGACCAGAATTACCCCAGATTAACCCTCATTTGCAGTCCATTATCTCGTGGTTAGGGTTGTCAGACTTGGTTAATTGCTCAGATTCAGCTCTTTACACAAAAAGGCAGTTCATTAACAGTAGGGGAAAGGACAGTAATACAAATAACAGTAATAGGAAGCGACGTTGTTGTTCTACTGTTCCGGGACTCAAGCAGCATCACCAGTACCCTTAGCCAGCAGCGACAACGGATAGCGAGGACGACGACGACAGCTGTCGAGGTCTGTGTACATATCAGAAGAGCCGTCGACGGAGGAGGAAGGAAACACATACCCGACCGGAGTAACGATGCAAGTCCTGCACAAGTGACGGCAGCGATGGATGTGGGTGGCGCTGCAATGTGTGTGTGCCGAGGTCGAAGCTTGTGGAGCACAGAGCCACGCGCGACGCGCGGATAGGGATAAGGGCGGGGCACAACGACGGGGAGCACTCTGCAGCACAAGTGAGAAGATAGAGATAGAAGAGGGACGGGCAACGCACCTGTTTGACCACTCCAGCGAGCTTTGGAATCTGGTGGTCTCGTATTACTTGAAAATTGACAATTACTTGACGCTTGCCGGCTAGTGGGATTGCTGCTGCTTGAAGATGGAAGCTTTGAGGGCAACCGGAAACGTCGAGACGTGCTTGAAGAGGCGAGTTGGCATCGAGCAAGAGGGCAGCGACTAGAGTTGATACTGGCAGCTTGAAGAGGTGCGGCATCGGAGCCGGGGTGTTGGCGATGGCGGGTTGCGGGGTTGCTGCGGAGGGGTCCAGCGGCAGCTCATTGGAGCCGGCCACCCGAATGCGAGAGGACGTTGACGAGCACAGGGTGGGAGTCGGGAAGGCCACAGAAGACGGAGGGAGGGGGGGGCGGTGTGGGTGACGTCGCGGCGCCAAATGTCTCGACGGTGGGTGGTTAGTGGGGGCAGAGGAAAGAGAGACGACAGACCGTGACGGCTAACATGGCGCCATTTCACTAATTTTTAGCGAATGACTCACCGCATCAGCCATCTGTCAATGGCCTGTCAGTGGACTTAGCAGATTTTCGACTCGAGAGTGTAAGTAGACTCGACCAACATCTGCTGTCCCCACCGGCAGAGGTAAACGGTCAATGAAGGAAGGCGGGCGGGTTGCCGGAATCAACCCAGTGACTGCTATCCGGCGAAGTGTCCATCTACTGCCGAAGTTTGGGCCTGTCGGGCCCGCAGAATGGACATTGAGCAACGTTCTCGTTTGCCCAACGTTTTTCGTAAATTCAAAGACGGACAGACAAGTGTATACAACCCTTCTAATGAGTAGCAAATAGTACCAATTACCCCAAATTACTTCCGCTTGATTATTGGATATGAAGATTAGTCTGAACTACCTTGAATCACCCTGAAATAAGACTTCTTACCCCGGATTATCCTCCATTATTTTTTGGGCAAAGTAATTCACCGTAATGGAGGGTAATTTACCAAAGGAGGTTTTTCCTGATGAAGCAGCCTGGTTCGCTGCTCAAGGACTTTCTCCCCTGGGGTCTGTGCATCTGCGTGTCCCAACTTGTGATGGGTTGCAGCAAGGTTGGCCATTGCTCGAATGGTGTCAGGATGCTCTGAACCAAGCAGCCTGGTTTGTTGCTCAAGCACCTTCTTCTCCAGCTTTTCTGCCTCTGTGTACTGCCCCAAAGTGTAGTAGGTTCCAGCAAGGTTGGCCATTGCTCGGATGGTAGCAGGATGCTCGGCACCAAGTAGCCTGGTTCGCTGCTCAAGGACCTTCTCCTGCAGGGCTTGTGCATCTGTGTACTGCCCCAAAGAGCGGTAGGTTACAGCCAAGCTGGCTATCGCTTCCATGGTTGCAGGATGCTCTGCACCAAGGAAGATGCCACTCTTTGTTACCACATCACTTTGGAGAGCTTCTGCTACTCTGGCCATACCTCCAGCTTGAAAGACATGTCCAAAGTGTCGTTCAAATCCTGTGCCTATCATATCTATGTCTTTTGATAACCGGACAACATGCAGGAGCAATTGTATTCCTTGCATCAACTCTGTACTACGGGCAGCAGCCATTCCCAGAAGACCAACCATCAACTTTTGTGAGCCAACTAGATCTGTGATTGTTGTTCTTGACCACTGGTGGACCAGTGGGTGAATGGAATATGTGTAAACCCGTTGGTTTACCTTGACATCACTGGATGTTACCATCAGTAGTCAGGTAACCTCTTGTACCCGTACCTCGTCCCTGGAATCCACAGCCCAGTCCTGTTTACCTGCTGCGTGTCCTTAGTGTTTCCTGCATGGCTAGCAGGCTTCCACTTTTTTTTAAACTACCACCGGCTCCTTTTTTGGCCAACCAACTCCCTCTTCCTCGTCTTCCTTGGCTTCTTTCTCCACAACCGCTCCACCTATCGCCACCAAACTTGGTACACACCTTCCTGGACCCACTCCCGACGTCTCGCCACTCCCACGCTCGATTCGTTCCCACGCTGTCGCTCTCGATGTCGCCAGACACGTTCCACACCAAGAAGGCCGCATATCGATGGGTTCCCTTGACCGTTTCGTGCTCAAATTGGGGTCCGTTGTCGAGAACGAGCTCCACCAGCGTTGGCACCATCACATCATCTCCCTCGGCATTCACCTTCGTCGTTCTCCGCGACCCCTGCGCCAAATTGCCCACGAATTGGTCCACACCTCCCTTCATACGAGCTCCGCCGCCACCCAGATTTGCGTCCCGAGCGACCTCACCGTTGTCGAGAACGAGTGTACACAAGATCGTCATCCTACCCTATGGCTCTGATGGAATCCACCTCGTATCTCCGGCATCTCTGGCCAGTTCGGTCCCGTACTCGGCATGCACCTCCCTTTCCCCACGATCTCCCCGCTCTCCAATTCGCGTCGTACACCCTGCAGCCGTTGTCGAGAATCTCCGCTCCCAGCATCCTACTCTGTCGCCCCACTTGGCCACCTTCCCTCGCCTCTACACTACAACAGAGATTTAATCACCTTCTTCATTCTTGCCACCTTGTTTCCGTCCCACCTTGCACACCTGAGCCACGGCCTCCCGGCGCCATGTCCCTCATCTGACAGCGGTCTTTGTCGGCTTCGCGGCTTGCAGGCAGTTGGGGTTTGTTTGGTCGGACAGTTACACTTCCTGGTTCTTCGACTTCAGGCCACCCATGCGACTCTGTCTTCGCTTCCACCACTCTCCCCCAGTATCATATCGTTGACTTTAATCACTTCTTCGTCTTGGCCGCCCTCTCGTCGCTTGTTGCTTGCTGGAGCCATATTGCCGGGACGTTTGGTTTCTGCTGGTAACAACGACACTCGTTACTGGCTGAACCTTGTAACGCCTATCGGATTTGGATTCTGCCGGTTCCAAAGACACCTTGTGGTTCTTCTTGTTGGGATTTTTTTTTCTTCCCGGGGTGTTTGTGTTCTTGAGTTGGGGAGGGTGTAAACCCGTTGGTTTACCTTGACATCACTGGATGTTACCATCAGTAGTCAGGTAACCTCTTGTACCCGTACCTCGTCCCTGGAATCCACAGCCCGGTCCTGTTTACCTGCTGCGTGTCCTTAGTGTTTCCTGCATGGCTAGCAGGCTTCCAATATGCACCCCTTTGCCATGTCATCAAAGAGTAACCACAGAGTTCTGAGGTTATCCTTTCAAAAACCAGACTGTTCCATGTCATGTCTGTATTTCTGAAGTTAGATAGAAACTTGAAACTGGGCTCGAGATCCTCAAAAGTGGGATCAAGGGGTCTATCTGTAATCTCATATGTCAAGGCTCTTTCAAAGATCTCCTCTGAAATGCCCTCAAAATGGATAAAGGAGCATAGCTGTAGGAATTGTGTAGCCAGGGGTTCAACTTGTGAAAGTTGATCAAAGCTCATGTTCCAGGTAGTGTACACGCTCTCGTTATAGTCCTCAGTAGATTGTACAGGTTTTTCACTCAGTAGCACGGCTTTGTTCTTTTGATAAAGCTGCACATATCTGGAAATATTCTGCTTCAAGCGAGGAGATTTGCCAATGAAAGCCCCAGCCTGGACAATTGCAAGTGGAAAGCAGTGAAGTTCCTGAAAGAATGTCCAGCTCTATAGCAATATATCAATGATGAGAAACACCTTGGCTATCCTGGCTGCATGTTTCTTGGCTTCACCCCTCTCAAGCTCCACCCCAGCTCTTTTGACCAGTAGAACACTTGCATCATCAACAGTCAAATCAGAGATTTGAATGGATTTTTCTGGTGAACCAGTGTGGACCCAGATGTCGGGGTTCCGAGAGGTAATAAAAATGTTTCCATGATGATATTTGGGAAGGTATGGTCCCAGATTCAGATCCCGTTTATCAGCATTATCAAAGAAAATCAGCCATTCCTGTTGATTTGCTTTCAGCCAGGTCCGTGCAGCTTCTACAGTGTCTCCCAGCTTCTTATCAATTGCTAGCTGTCTGTAGCCTGCCTCAATACTTTCTGCACTGCTTGCATTAATCTTGAATTGGTCTGTGAACCTGTAAACCAGATAAAGAATATTTTTAATAATTTTAGGGTGGCAAACCTAGATCCAGAGTCCACAATGAATTTCAGTGCAATTTGGGTTTTTCCAGCTCCACCAAGACCATAGAGGAGGACAGATTTTTGCTCTTTCTGCTCTGTTTGCTGGAACAAGTGGTCCAGCTGTTGTAAAATATCCTTGCGACCTTGGAAAAACTCGGATGGGGGAGGGCAATTCCTGATGAATACAATCTCATCTATGGGGTATATTAAACTTGAAGCTGTGGAAAATTGCATATAATCACCTTGGATAGTGCTGTCCCGAAGACTATTGAGCATATAGTCAATTCCACCCCACTTGAACAGAGCATGCTGAAAGGCATGGACAAGCACAGCATTCCCAGACTGCGAGTCAAAGTGTCCAAACAGGATCTTAACCTTCTCCAACGGATTTTGAGCATGATTGAGATGTGCACGTATCGGGTGTGTGAGGTTGTTGGAAATGGCTTGGATGACATCATCAATGCTTCGAGCCAATGCATCTTCAATCTCGGATCGCGCCAAAGACTTGTCGAATGTCTCTGCAAACCACCTAATAAGACATCGGTCAAGTTGAGAACTGTCTGTATTCCTGCAGCGACGCACATCATATTGTTCTGTGGCAGTTGTCTGCGAGAGGTGTCTTCTTGGTACCACAGATTCCAGGGGAAACTCGGATGCTACACTGAGTGCAAGCGGGCAGAGGTCAGAGTAGAAGGAGAGAGCGAGGCCAATGCGTGGCGTGACATCCAATTTGAGATCTAGAGCTGTATGCTGAGTCATTGCCGACACTGTCGGTCCTAATCTCGGCTCCAGATCTTCCGAGGGTTCGGGGACTGTTGCCGGAACGTGATGCGGGGACATACCATCACACATCAAACACAAAAATCGTTATAGAGCGACTTTTTTCATCATGATCCCCAACTTTTCTGCCTCGCATCACGTCAACCTCCTGTTCCGCATAGCCCCGAAGCCGCCAGCGAGCATAGCTCGCCCGCCGCTCTGTGAACGTCTGGAAACAAGACTATGTCGGTCCAGTTACCTCTGTACAAATTCGAAATCGCCCAACGATTACACATCTGACCGAGGCCTCCTATGAACATCTCATCCAAGCACATGGGTGAATATTCCAGCGCGCCTCGCGCGTAATCCACAATCTATCCATCCCACGAGCATCGATCCGCTAGACCTACATACATGCCAGACGTGGTCTGTCGATAGGCAAAGAGTCATCATGGACTGTACGAAGCGAAGATCAGTGAAGGAGTGTTGAGGCAAATGGAGGACGCACCAGGCAGCTGTCCCAAGCCTTCCTTCGCGCCGTAAAAACCAAATGGCTTGTCCTTGTCGGCCTATCACTCGACTCTCTCTCTTACTTTTGGTCCAGAGACTACCCAGGGCCGAGTACGAAGATGCGGCTAAGGCTACAGATTATGAGGACGTCAGCGGCGAAAGGATGCTGGGAATGAGAGCACGCACCTTGCGGGACCATCCCTCTCAACGTTCTTGGTCACGGTAGCCCGCAGCCCGAGCACCTCCGAGTTCATACGAGCCTGGACATTCAAGTCTGCAGAAGCATCAGCGTTGACCTTTGAGGAGACGGCTATAAGGACCCTGCCGTCCGAGTCAAAAGCAAAAGGAGGTGGGTGGTCTGCATTCAGCCATTGGTAGACTGACGGCGGTGAGGAAGGAAAACATATTACCATGGCCACCGCTCTCAGATTCGCAGGAGCTCGATTTGCCCGCAGGTCTACGTGTATGCTAAGGCTGCATTGTGCTCGATGTCGAGAGTATAGCCGTGTACGGCGTGTGTCTCGTCTCGTTGAAAAGGTAGCGCAAAGAGGCAAGACGTTCTTTAACGAGTTCAAGTGAAAGTCAGGATCCAGAACACACGGAAGAGAGAGCCATGGAGGACCGCTGGAGTTCTGCGGAATGCCTGCGTGGGTGACCGTCGGAAGCAAGCGTAGATTACGAACTTGTCACTGACTGCCTTTGAATCCGCCATTGACGACCTCCAAGCCTGAGCTCTCCTGCTTCTGCCAGCCACCCAGGACCTAACGGACGAGCCCGGCCGACGCCCCAAGGACCTTTCAGGTTCAGGAAAACGCGTCGAAAGCGACGGGGGAGTCGAGACCGCAGAGTGTGACATTCTTGCTCCACGTCCATGTCGCGCCTTCCGCCCGAGCCCATCGGCGACATCATCCAGTACATCGACGACGTCGACGACGAATCACTCCAATAGCGCTGCTCGGGCGCCCGCATGCTCCGCCAGCCAAGTCGGAGGACACCATATCGCTGGAGGTGACGTTCCGAGTAGTTTGAAGAACTTCCCGTTGGCAAAGACGTGCCCGGGAGATACTATGGCTGGCAGGACGTTCTCGGTCCTTCCTAAATCCTCTTTCTGTCCGCTGAATTCTGAGAGATTTGCGTAGACGATCGACGCCCGATCCATCGATAAATGGATTGCCAACTGGGTGCGTCTTCAGTCTAACTATCGTCGCATTGCGTTCTTAGACGTCCAATACAGGCATTTCACGATTGAGGCTTTCTCACGCTTCCATTGTGCGACGCCTGTGAACCCCATAGCGATCATCCGCCCTCCTCGCCGCTAGCACTGGTCTTTGCCTGGCTGCGAGTCTCTTGCCGGACGATGCGCGAGCTCGATGGAGTAGGAATATCGAGGCTTGGCAGTGAGGGCTTCGGGCAGCGTCTGTTGCATCCGGACTACCCACCGCATGCAACATCATCCCGTTATGCTTTGCCGTCCCTCGAGACTTCCCTCACCGTTTATGTGCGTGCTTTGCGAATACTCCATGAGGCAGTACACTCATACGTCCGCAGTTCCACGAAGACTTCACCTCGTCCTCCCTTCGCATTTCCGCGCGTCTGTCATGTCAGCATCCGTAGAAAACCAGTCCGAGCCCTTTGCGAGCCTCTTGTCGTTCGTGACGTCCTCACCACTATCGTGCCACCATTAGCGACCCCCCGTACCTTATTCGTGTCCATCACCTGTCGAGTCTCGACTACGCCTTCTCTTCCCTCGTTCATGAAAGACCTCGACATAGTCCTTGCAACACATCGAAGACTTCGATGGTGCATCATAGCTTCAGCCTCCAGGACGACTTCATAGACGACCAGCACGAGATCCAGGCCCGAGGAGCCTTTCGCTACCCAAGACGTCCGCTAGTCGCACAATGGCCTTTTGAAACTCTCCGCTTGAATACCGACGTGGATATCCGAGGTGGGTCCGCAACATAACGACTACACCACTTGCTAATACCTGCCCACAGAGCATCTGGACCCGCGGCGGACATCTTGGAACGCCGTATCGTGGCCAGTCGTGCTAAGCGGGACCCGCTGCCGTGGCGTTCTCCGTTGTCGCCGTACCCTTGTCGACCAACCATACACAATGCACCAACCCCTTCAATACATCGACCTAGCTTCCGTGGCCGGTTCTCCGTCGTCCTTTGCAAGTGTGGGTCGACCTCCTACCTCCAAAATCCACTGCGCCTCATTCGTCCGTCCAGCGAATCGGCAGCCCTCATCCAACGCGGGACCATCGCCCAATCTTCCTTGCTCGGCAGGGCTCCGCAACGCCGCTATTGGGGGGAGAGGAGTTGTCATCGTTCGGGGGGGATCCCGAGCGAGTCTTCTCGAGAACTTCCCGTTGTGTAACCGACGCTTCCATACCGCCGACCGTCATGCGCTAGCCAGTTGTGGTCGATCTCGCGACATTGAACGCCACTGCCAGCCACAACCCGAGACGGTCAACCAGAGCGACACCAATCTGCGAAGCTCACCCGCCGACGGCGCGTTCCTTCCTTCCTCTCCACTGGCGTGATATCCGCTCTCTCTGGTGGGGTTTCTGTCGAGTCTGCATGTGTATATCGAGGAATCTTCGATGCATATTGCAGTCCTCGTCTGCCGCCGTCACAGATCGCCAGTCGTGTATTCGATGACACTCATCCGTCGACTTCGCGTTCCCTCCCTTGCTTTTGGCGGCGTCCACAACACCATTATATCGACTACGATGTCTGTACGAGCCAGTCCAGAGTCTCGTCCGAGGACGTCTCCCGCTGGACCCGACCTGCTCTCGCGACCACCAGGCCCTTCCGCCGTCGCGTACCGCCTCCGACGTCGTTCTTGCTTGTTCTTCTTTTTGTCGACGTACGCGTTCGACGGGCATAATTGAGCCGGGTTGGCGGTTTCGGTCTCGTCCAACCCAAGGCTCTACTTGGGATGAATTCTGCTTTCAAAACGTTCATCTGCAGCACGCACCATCGTGACAGACGACGAATCACTCGCAACACATGACCGCGCGATACCTTCTTCTCCTGCGCTGACCTCTGTAGCAGGCAGTACAACCCGAGAACTCACCGCTACACAGTTTGCGTACGTTGAGAGCTCTTGAAGAAGCCACACTGTTGCGAGTTGGTCGCGAGGCTCTTACGGACTAGAGTCAATGACCTCATCCACTCGGTCAAGGCGGTGGATTGGCCGCCAGGATGGCGCGTGAAGTAGCGCGACTGGCACGAGATGCCGCCAACAAGGCAGATATGGACTATACATGGGAGGATTGGGAGCGGTGGCTTGCCTTGCTTGAAGAGCCAACAGGTGGAGAGGGCGATCAACGTCAAAAACGACGAGGAGAATGGACATGGTTGGGAGAGGAGGGCCCATTACTGAGTGGACTCAGCGAGACGCAGTGGATGCTGGAGAAACTTTGCAAGAGGTTGGAGGAGGTATTGGAGGAGGAGATTGGGTCGTCGTCTTGACGCATGGACAGTATGAAAATTGTATCATTATAATTCTAATTCGGCGTCGGGAAGAATCGACTCTGCGTCATCCACAACTCTAGCCACTCCCTTGGCTTCCCCTGCGCTTCCAGAAAAGCATTCACGGCCTTCATGGAGTCCTTCAGCCACTGCCGCAAAGTCTTCTCGCGGACGTCGCGGCTCGCTGGAATGGGTTCCACATCCACAAGACTCTTCTGCAGCGCGGGAACGAGCTGCGCGACGAGCGCCTTGACATTCTTGTCTCCGGCATTCATCTCGAGGTGCTTTACGCATGCGCCAAGCAGCAAGGCACACGAAACGAAGTCCTCGGTTGCAGATGGCAGACCATGGACATCGAAGAGCGCAACGGTAGTGACGACCTCTGTGAAAGGTCGTTCGCCAGCCGTCAGACTGTGGAGCAGACGACGGGCGGCGGGGAGGGTTACTGGCAGCGCGTAGGTCGGGAAGTCGCCGAAAACAGCCAGTGCGTGTTCTGGGACACCGAGTTCAGAGCAACGGCCTGAAAATTCGGCGTCAGATTGACCTTTCGAGAGTAAAGAAAGACGTACGGGGCAAAGAGCTCGCTCGTGGGCTCGTCGAATGGATTGACACCCTTCGGCCGCCCATCTGCATCGAACCTTGCGTGCCCAGATTTCCCTTCCACGATATCATGAGTTTCGAGATGGTCTGCAGGTCCTCGGCCGTCATGGCGAGGTGGAGCAGCTGCGGGAACACCGTCCGGCGCAGAAGAGGCGAATTTTTCGTGGGATTACGCCCGACACGCGGCTCGACGAATTGGACGAGTGTGGTGAAACGTTTTTGTCGCTGGGCGGGGCTGAGCCGTCGGTCGAGCCCTTTTTTCTCTGGCGTTGCGGGCGTTGTTGATGCGACAAGCGGCTTGGCGGTAGCTGTAGACGACGTCTTTTCTGCGCCAGAGGAGAACAGGTCTTCAGCGGGCTCGTCGAAGAGCTCGTCTGCCTCTGCGAGAGCCGGAGAAGTTTGTTTCTTCTTGAGGACAATTGGGGTTTTATGCAGCTGTCTGGATGGAAGAGAGACGAGAAGGCCGTACGAGGGTCTGAAGGAGGCTTGGGCGAGAGGAAAGTTGAAACGCCATGGAGGGCGGAAGGAGAAGTGTGACGGCCCGGCCCGGCCCGGGGGTGACATCCACGCTTCACCGATCCGACTACAGCAGCGAGACCGATGGGCTACAACGACGGCAGACGGCTTATGCCACACGTGCTGTCACTCTCTCCGCTCGACGACTCGACCCTTCCCCATCCTGCTTCTCGCCTCAGACGACATACACACTCTCACCAACGACTCGGATGCTTCTTTGACATCCCCGGCCCCGTTCCGCTCTCAAAAACTCGCCGATTCTGACGACCTTTGGTCTAATTGGAGAAACAGCACGAAACACGCACCTCCATACGAGCCAGCTCATTCCTATACACCCACAACCCTTCTCCCTTCCACTTTCGCCCTCGCGCCGGTACAGTCCGCCCACTAGCCGCCCGCATCGCAAACCGCCCGCCGCCGACGATATTGTGAGCTGGGAACGTGGGGAGTGTGCCGAATACAAGGTACGTCCGCTAGTGAGACGACTCAGCCCCATCTTAAACGGCTTATATAGGCGGACACGTACCAGAGCCACCAAAAGCACCGCAGAAGCACCCAGGGCCATTCAATCCACACGGCCATTCGTCTGCGGAGAGCTCCTGGCGTAAGGAATGAGTGGAAAGAGAGACAGCGGGGTTGTGTGGGCTAGGCTGCGCGAATCAGGTGCGTCCCCTCTGAAAACTCAGCAGATTCATACTGAAGACCTTCGTTAGGATGCTCACTGACGACGCCGGCAGCCTTCGGCTCAGATAAACCGGCTCCAGAGGTCGCTCGGCAACGATTCGCTGCCGGTGGCCGGCTACGAGTACGACGGCGACGGCGAGCTGAAGCACAACGGCCAGCACAGCCGTATCGCGCTCCAGGTGCCTCCCAAGTCCTATCTATTCACAGCCCGTTATTCATACTGCGTCGTCCAGCTCCATTCACTCTCCTTCCCACCTACCTACCCACCCAACCGAGCCTCCCATCCGCCTTCCCGACCCGCATTCGTCCCCGTCGCACCTACCCACGCCGTCAGCGCAGAAAGAAAGCGATTCGGCAAGCGGGACGTACCGAAAGTCTACGCGGGAGACTCTGGCGCTGCCAACGCCTGTTTCGCTACCATCTCCGGCGTCGACGACGACTTCTCCACCCGCTCGACAACGAAAAAATGACGCCAGCCGCCGACTACGAGGTGAGCCGACTAGTGCAATGATTCAGCACGATGCTGACGGGTTTTCAGAAACGCACGCAGCCGATTTGCGCGCGTTCCTGCCCGGACGGCCTACCCCGCTTGACCGTGTACAAGACGAAAATCAAAACGGTGGACGCACCAGACTCGCGTGTGCATCGACGCTGCTCGCGTTCCCGGCCCGGACGACCTTCATTTCGTGCTCCTCGACGACCACTCATACCCACATTCAATCGGCTTGCACACCCTTCGAGTCCCGCGTTTACGCGTCCAAGTACAAGCGAGCAACGCTGCGAAAAAGAAGTCAACTCAAGTCAAGTCGATGCGGAACGATGCCAAGACAGCAACCTTCCGGCGTTCGTCTGTGACATCCGCAGTGCGAAACCCTGCCGCCGACAAGATTCTTGAGCTGGGAAAGTGAGGCCGGCGCTGCATATTGGAGGTAACGTCCTAATGAGCCGATTCAGTGTTATGCTAACGATTAATCTGTCCCAGGAAGACCTGCCATATTCAAATGCCGACGCCGCGCACGTTGCCCAATACCCGCTGGCCATCGCGCGCGCGGGGGGCAGAGCAGTACTGAACGCGGGTGACCATCCAGCGCGGCCTCGACTCGGAAGATTTCCATCTGGAGCGCTCAGTCCTCCGATACCGTACTCCCGACGCGCTCGTTACAGAGTGGCTTCTTGGGCTAATGCCAGAAGTCCCGTTCGAGCTGCGAGCGCTTGATTGGGAACCGGTATTGCCGGAGACGCACGCGCGTCGCTGGCCATCGCTCGAGTCGCACGAGCGAAATGACTTCCCGCCAAGAGCAGATTCTGACGACGAGCGTATGTTGTCTGCCTTCTCTTTGTGCCGTCGCTCAATTCACCGCCAGGCATCAAACTGCTCTTTGGGATATATGGTCTCCACCGGCGACCCGGCGTCCTCGACAGTGTCTTCATCAACGGGAAGGACATCCCCATTGTGCGGTACGACTGCGAAGAGGACCGAATCGCAGAGTGGCGAATGGGAAAACACCCCGACATTCCGTTCGCCCTCCGGTTCTCAGCCAAGGAACGGTCGATGATGTATCGCATCAAGCAGCCCCGCCCACCGAGGGTTCACGGGAATCACTGCGTGTATCCATCAGACTACCCTGCCCGAGGATTGCCCGAACATCTCGTCCCAGAGTGTCCTACCCCAGGTACGTTATTCCAGACTCAAGTGAAAATAACGTCACTGATGTCCTCTTTGCAGTCCCTCCGCCGCCTATTCGCTTCGGAGGTACAGAACCACATCGGCAAGCCATGGGCACGACGACTCGGCCACGTACGCGAGCTCGATGGACGGAAATCGCTGGTGTACACAATGGACAAGGCGCGGTTACATGATTGGCTGTTGGGGATCCATCCCCATGTTCCGTGGGTGGGATCGGTTGGTGGTTGCGGAGGTCCCGCCGAGGAGCACAGGGAAGCGTCGTCGGGAGGCGGATGAGGAAGAGGAGGCGCCGTCGAGAAAGCGGAGTCGGAGGGAAGATGAGATTGCGGACGATGAAGACGAAGCGACAGACGGAGACTCGGAACCAGGTCTCCCCACCGACATCTCCACCACCGTCGTCTCTTCAGATCCCTTCAATTCGGCGTCGGCCAACAAACCCATGGGATTCTCCAGCCCCACATCTTCGCCTCCGCCCTGTCCCTTCAAGCTTTCGTGCGCCTGCCACTCGCGTTATCGACCCGACATTAAGTTATACGCCGCCCGTTCTTGCGAGGGAACCACATCCACGACCCAACACCTCCATCGAATCTCCCTCTCCATCCTCGTCATCGTCATCCACACCGACCCCTCGACCCAGACAGCCGTCCGCACAGATCCTCACCCGCGTCATCGACCCGAGTAAGGAAAGTCCCTCGGACAAGGCGCTGCGTATGGCCACGATCACGCTGGCCAACGGCGCTGGCGGCCAATCACGTCGGTATATCGACGGCGAGAAGCTGCATAGGCTCAGCGCCCAGTTCCGCGAAGAGGAGGAGACGGAGCAGAAGCGGATGCGTCGTGTGCAGTGGAAAGGCTTCTCGTATTGCAATGGTGGTGCCAGCGTGCCGCCAACGCCAACGCCATCCGAGTCGAGCAAGTGTCGTCGGGATGAAGATGGGGATGTAGAGCCTGCTGACGAAGACGTGGACGCTACGCAACCTTGCAAAAAAGTCCGTTTTGCGAGTCTTCCTGCTGGGACCACTGGGAACTTTCGTCCGCGTAATATTCGGCTGTCGCGTATCGCCTTGTCGTAGCTTCCCTATTCTTTTCGTGCGATGGGTGTACTCAATTGATGTGTTGCGGCCTGGGCCGGCGCAAGTGCAGTGTGGTTGTGTCGACGGGGTTTCTGTTGCTTTGCCTCGTATCCTAACGGGAGGATCGGCTCTTATATATGATCCCGCGTGAGTGAGAACAACTGTATATAGGGATGTACAGGGACGCCTACGACACTATCGATATCTTGGTACTATATATCTAAGTTCCACATAAGTCGTGGATGCGTGTCCCTCGCAAGAACAGGCGACGTATATCCAATGTCGGGTGGATAATGCAAGTGGCAGGCTTGAAGGAGGCAGAGGGAGCGCAGATATCGGGCTGGACTCCGCTGGAGAGTCCCATGGATTGATTTGCGACGGCGAGTGGAAGAGATATCGACAGGGAGGGTGGTTCTCGGTTTGTGGCCGCGTATTCATCCGTCGTCTCCCAATCCGCAGCAGCGTTTTCTTCCCTCCAAGCCCATGACTCCTCCTCTTCCTCACCCGCTTCCCAACGACGCTTTCTGTCGTCCTCAGCGGGATCTCATTGACCACCAACCGGTCCACCCATGGATATGTTCCCCGCAGCCCTCCAATTTCCGTTCGTTAGCGTGCGTATATGTACGTGGCCGAATCGTCGTCCCCATGGCTTGCCGATGTGCTTGTGCACCTCCGAGGCGAATACGCAGCGCAGGACTGCACAAAGGATTATATTATCAGCGACGGTAGGTTGAGTATGGAGATAAAGATACCTAGGGTGGGGCACTCTGGCACGAACTGCTCGAGCTGACTGAGAACCGGATGGCGAACCGAATGTCGAGGCGCTTGCCCATTCGCTGGGCAGCGATCTGGACCTCTTCACGAACGGGAGGCTTGGAGAGCTGGTTGCGTGTCGTAGCGATGGATAAAGTCAGTTGGCCGTCGTTGAGATAATTCCGCCGCGTACATAGTGGCACAATGCCGTTCGCATTCTCGCTCCCGTCTCCCCTGGTACCGGTATAGTCCGGCCACGAACGCCGAAAGTTCATCCCAGGCTAATCTCTAGATGGGCCGGCGCGGCAGTAGGTTGCCATGGTCGCGCTACGGTGTATACAGCACTGAACGAGATCGATTGAGTCCGGTATTAGAGGGTGGAAACAGAGAGAAATCTCACCTCCGACCTGAATCGCTTCCCCCTCGCCGCCCTGCGTGACGCCACAAAGCAGACAGACCTCAGGCTCTGCTGTCCACGAGGCGCTCGAACGCGAATCGATTTTTGGCTTGTCGACTCGTCGTATCCGTTCGACGTTTGGCGTACCCCATTGACGTCGATTTCCGTGACAGTCTGAGCCTGGAAGGTCCTTGGGACGTTGGTCGGGCTCGTCCGTTAGGTCCTAGGTGGCGGGTAGAAGCAGAAGAGCTTGGAGGCCGTCACGGTCCTCAGAGTAGGCGGCCGGAAATGCCCTGGCTTGGGAAGACGTCGCGCGAGAGCAGGGAACGGTGCGTGGCGAGACACAGACGAGATTTGGATGGCGGATTCGTGGTGGGAGTGAAAGGTAAAGGCAGTCAGTGAGTGATCTACGCTTGCTTCCGACGGTCACCCACTCGCAGGCATTCCGCAGAACTCTAGCGGTGCTCCATGGCTCTCTCTTCCGTGTTCTGGATCCCGACTTTTACTTGAAGATTCGGACTCGCTAAAGAACGTCTTGCCTCTCTGCGCTGCCTTTTCAACGAGACGAGACGCACGCCGTACACGACTATACTCTCGACGTCGAGCACGCAGGGCCTACCCTTAGCGTACAGTCGACCTGTGGGCAAATCGAGCTCCTGCGAATCTGAGAGCGGTGACCACGGTAATGCGTTTTCCTTCCTCTTCGCAGTCAGTCTACCCATATTAATGACCCTTCGAGCTCAGGGCTGAATGCAGACCACCCACCTCCTTTTGCATTTTGCCTTTGACTGCAGGGTCCTTATACTCGTCTCCTCAAAGGTCAACGTTGATGCTTCTGTAGACTCGAATGTCCAGGCTCGTATGGACTCGGAGGTGCTCGGGCTGCGGGCTACCGTGACCGAGAACGTTGAGGGGGATGGTCCCGCAAGGTGCGTGTTCTCATTCCCAGCATCCTTTCACCGCTGACGTCCTCATAATCTGTAGCCTTAGCCGCATCTTCGTACTCGGGCCTGCCAGTGGGTAGTCTCTGGACCGAAAGTAAGAGGGAGAGCAGAGTGATAGGCCGACGAGAGTAAGCCATTTGGTTTTACGGCGCGAAGGAAGGCTTGTGACAGCTGCCTCGTGCGTCCTCCATTTGCCTCAACGCTCCTTCATTGATCTTCGCTTCGTACAGTCCATGTGGACTCTTTGCCTATCAACAGACCACGTCTGGTCTACTCGCGCATGTATGTATGTCTAGCGGGTGGCTGCGGGTCGATGCTCGTGGGGTGGATGGATTGTAGATTACGCGCAGCGAGGCGCGCTGGAATATTCACCATGTACTTGGATGAGATGTTCATGGGAGGCCCTGGTCAGATGTGTACAGTAGTCGTTGGACGATTTCGAATTTGTACAGAGGCAACTATAATGGAGATATCCTGGCCCGACAGCGTCGGCATACAGCTCTACATCTCGAATTGGATGCTGTGCTGCCACGTCACGCCACGCATCGGCCTCGCTCTCTCCTTCTACTCTGACCTCTGCCCACTTGCACTCAGTGTAGCATCCGTGTTTCCCCTGGAATCTGTGGTACCAAGAAGACACCTCTCACAGACAACTGCTACAGAACGATATGATGTGCGTCGCTGCAGAAACACAGACAGTTCTTGACTTCATCGATGTTTTATTAGGTGGTTTGCAGAAACATTCGACAAGTCCTTGGCGCGGTCCGAGGTTGAAGATGCATTGGCTCAAAGCATTGGTGATGTCGTCCAAGCCATCTGGGACAATCTCACACACCCAATACATGCACGTATGAATATGCCCAAAACCCCCTGGAGAAGGTTCAGATCCTGTTTGGACACCTTGACTCGCAGTCTGGGAATGTAGTGCTTGTCCATGCCTTTCAGCATGCTCTGTTGAAGTGGGGTGGAATTGACTATATGCTCAATAGTCTTCGGGACAGCACTATCCAAGGTGATTATATGCAATTTTCCACAGCTTAGGCTTCAAGTCTAATATACCCCATAGATGAGATTGTATTCATCAGGAATTGCCCTCCCCCATCCGAGTCTTTCCAAGGTCGCAAGGATATTTTACAACAGCTGGACCACTTGTTCCAGCAAACAGAGCAGAAAGAGCAAAAATCTGTCCTCCTCTATGGTCTTGGTGGAGCTGGAAAAACCCAAATTGCGCTGAAATTCATTGCAGACTCTGGATCTAGGTTTGCCACCCTAAAATTATTGAAATACTCCTTATCTGGTTTACAGATTTACAGACCAATTCAAGATCAATGCAAGCAGTGCAGAAACCATTGAAGCAGGCTACAGACAGCTAGCAATTGATAAGAAGCTGGGAGACACTGTAGAAGCTGCACAGACCTGGCTGAAAGCCAATCAACAGGAATGGCTTATTCTCTTTGACAATGCTGATAAACGGGATCTGAATCTGGGACCATATCTTCCAAAATATCATCATGGAAACATTTTGATCACCTCTCGGAACCCTGACCTCTGGGTCCACACTGGGTCACCAGAAAAAGCCATTGAAATTTCCGATTTGACTGTTGATGATGCAAGTGTTCTACTGCTCAACAGAGCTGGGATACAGCTTGAGAGTGGCAAAACCAAGAAAGATGCAGCCATGATAGTCAAGGTATTTCTCATCATTGATATATTGCTACAGAGCTTGACAGTCTTTCAGGAACTTCACTGCTTTCCACTTGCAATTGTCCAAGCTGGAGCCTTCATCAGCAAATCTCCTCACTTGAAGCAGGATATCTCCAGATATGTACAGCTTTATCAAAAGAACAAAGCTAAACTGCTGAGTGAAAAACCTGCACAATCTACGGAGGACTATCAGGAGACTGTATACACTACCTGGAGGATGAGCTTTGATCAACTTTCACAAGTTGAACCCCTGGCTGCACAATTCCTACAGCTATGCTCCTTTATGCATTTTGAGGGGATTTCAGAAGATATCTTTGAAAGAGCCTCAACATACGAGATTGAAGATGGGCCGCTTGATCCAACTCTTGAGGTACTCAAGTCTAGTTTTGAGTTTCTCTCCGAATTCAGAGATGCAGACATGACATGGAACAGTCTTGTTTTTGAGAATACAATATCAGAACTCTGCGGATACTCTCTGATGACATGGCAAAAGGGTGCATATTCCATTCATCCACTGGTCCACCAGTGGTCACGAACAACAATCACAGATCTGGATTTAGTTGGCTTACAGAAGTTGATGCTTGGTCTGCTGGGAATGGCTGCAGCCTATAGTGTAGGGTTGATGCAAAAAATCCAATTACTCCTGCATGTTGTCCGGTTATCAGAAGAGATAGACATGATAGGGACAGGATTTGAAGCTCAGCTTGGAAGTGTCTTCTATGCTGGAGGCATGTACAGAAGAGCAGAAACTCTACAAAGTCATGTGGTGACAAAGAGTGACAGCTTCCTTGGTGCAGAGCATCCTGACACCATTCATGCAAGGGGGAACCTTGCTAGGACCTACAGCAGCTTGGGACGGTACACAGATGCACAGAACCTGAAGGAGAAGGTCCTTGAGCAGCAAACCAGGCTGCTTGGTGCAGAGCATCCTGACACCATTCTTGCAATGGGGAACCTTGCTAGAGCCTACAGCAGCTTGGGACGGTACAGAGATGCACAGACCCTGGAGGAGAAGGTCCTCGAGCAGTGGACTAGGCTGCTTGGTGCAGAGCATCCTGACACCATTCATGCAAGGGGGAACCTTGCTACAACCTACAGCAGCTTGGGACGGTACACAGATGCACAGGCCCTGGAGGAGAAGGTCCTTGAGCAGCGGACTAGGCTGCTTGGTGCAGAGCATCCTGACACCATTCTTGCAATGGAAAACCTTGCTTTGACCTACAGCAGCTTGGGACGGTACACAGATGCACAGGCCCTGGAGGATAAGGTCCTCAAGCAGCGAACCAGGCTGCTTGGTGCAGAGCATCCTGACACCATTCGTGCAATGGCGAACCTTGCTAGAACCTACAACAGCTTGGGACGGTACACAGATGCACAGACCCTGGAGGAGAAGGTCCTTGAGCAGCGAACCAGGCTGCTTGGTGCAGAGCATCCTGACACCATTCGTGCAATGGGGAACCTTGCTACAACCTACAGCAGGTTGGGACGGTACAGAGATGCACAGAACCTGAAGGAGAAGGTCCTTGAGCAGCGAACCAGGCTGCTTGGTGCAGAGCATCCTGACACCATTCTTGCAATGGCGAACCTTGTGTTGACCTACAGCAGCTTGGGACGGTACAGAGATGCACAGACCCTGGAGGAGAAGGTCCTCGAGCAGTGGACTAGGCTGCTTGGTGCAGAGCATCCTGACACCATTTGTGCGATGGCAAACCTTGCTTCGACCTACAGCAGCTTGGGACGGTACAGAGATGCACAGAACCTGAAGGAGAAGGTCCTTGAGCAGCAAACCAGGCTGCTTGGTGCAGAGCATCCTGACACCATTCTTGCAATGGGGAACCTTGCTAGAGCCTACAGCAGCTTGGGACGGTACAGAGATGCACAGACCCTGGAGGAGAAGGTCCTCGAGCAGTGGACTAGGCTGCTTGGTGCAGAGCATCCTGATACCATTCATGCAAGGGGGAACCTTGCTACAACCTACAGCAGCTTGGGACGGTACACAGATGCACAGACCCTGGAGGAGAAGGTCCTCGAGCAGCGGAGTAGGCTGCTTGGTGCAGAGCATCCTGACACCATTCATGTAAGGGGGAACCTTGCTACAACCTACAGCAGCTTGGGACGGTACACAGATGCACAGGCCCTGGAGGAGAAGGTCCTTGAGCAGCGGACTAGGCTGCTTGGTGCAGAGCATCCTGACACCATTCTTGCAATGGAAAACCTTGCTTTGACCTACAGCAGCTTGGGACGGTACACAGATGCACAGGCCCTGGAGGATAAGGTCCTCAAGCAGCGAACCAGGCTGCTTGGTGCAGAGCATCCTGACACCATTCGTGCAATGGCGAACCTTGCTAGAACCTACAACAGCTTGGGACGGTACACAGATGCACAGGACCATGGAGGAGAAGGTCCTTGAGCAGCGAACCAGGCTGCTTGGTGCAGAGCATCCTGACACCATTCTTGCAATGGGGAACCTTGCTTTGAGCTACAGCAGCTTGGGACGGTACAGAGATGCACAGACCCTGGAGGAGAAGGTCCTCGAGCAGTGGACCAGGCTGCTTGGTGCAGAGCATCCTGACACCATTTGTGCGATGGCAAACCTTGCTTCGACCTACAGCAGCTTGGGACGGTACAGAGATGCACAGACCATGGAGGAGAAGGTCCTTGAGCAGCGAACCAGGCTGCTTGGTGCAGAGCATCCTGACACCATTCTTGCAATGGGGAACCTTGCCAGAGCCTACAGCAGCTTGGGACGGTACACAGATGCACAGACCCTGGAGGAGAAGGTTCTTGAGCAGCGAACCAGGCTGCTTGGTGCAGAGCATCCTGACACCATTCTTGCAATGGCGAACCTTGCTAGAACCTACAACAGCTTGGGACGGTACACAGATGCACAGACCATGGAGGAGAAGGTCCTTGAGCAGCGAACCAGGCTGCTTGGTGCAGAGCATCCTGACACCATTCTTGCAATGGGGAACCTTGCTTTGAGCTACAGCAGCTTGGGACGGTACAGAGATGCACAGACCCTGGAGGAGAAGGTCCTCGAGCAGTGGACCAGGCTGCTTGGTGCAGAGCATCCTGACACCATTTGTGCGATGGCAAACCTTGCTTCGACCTACAGCAGCTTGGGACGGTACAGAGAATGCACAGACCATGGAGGAGAAGGTCCTTGAGCAGCGAACCAGGCTGCTTGGTGCAGAGCATCCTGACACCATTCTTGCAATGGGGAACCTTGCCAGAGCCTACAGCAGCTTGGGACGGTACACAGATGCACAGACCCTGGAGGAGAAGGTTCTTGAGCAGCGAACCAGGCTGCTTGGTGCAGAGCATCCTGACACCATTCTTGCAATGGTGAACCTTGCATTGACCTACAGCAGCTTGGGACGGTACACAGATGCACAGACCTTGGAGGAGAAGGTCCTTGAGCAGCGAACCAGGCTGCTTGGTGCAGAGCATCCTGACACCATTCTTGCAATGGCGAACCTTGCGTTGACCTACAGCAGCTTGGGACGGTACAGAGATGCACAGACCCTGGAGGAGGAGGTCCTTGAGCAGCGAACCAGGCTGCTTGGTGCAGAGCATCCTGACACCATTCGTGCGATGGAAAACCTTGCTTCGACCTACAGCAGCTTGGGACGGTACAGAGATGCACAGACCCTGAAGGAGAAGGTCCTCGAGCAGCGAACCAGGCTGCTTGGTGCAGAGCATCCTGACACCATTCGTGCAATGGTGAACCTTCCTAGAACCTACAGCAGCTTGGGACGGCGGATGGTGATGCATGTGCTCAAGAAACTAACTCCAAAACCAAACTAGCACCTGAACAAGACAAATCCTAAAACCTCTAAAACTTGGAATAAGACCAATGACAGTCGAACTCGTTGTAAATCGTTGTAAGGGAGTGAATCCAATAACACTAATCTAATTGAAACTAGCAGGAACCATGCTTCACATTGGACGCATATGAAAGGACTGATTAGTTGCACGACATTACAAAGTCAATCTAGTATATACAAACAAAAGAGAGTGTGCTTGTATTAATAGAGTGTATGTGAGAGCCTTTAAGATGTTCCACTACCAGACGGTCCGGCTGGTGACGGCAAGGAAGGAAAGGTCCTGATGACAGCTCTGTGCAGGGTCCCTTATTGAAGCCGCTGCTTTTGCCGCTGATGTTGGCAAAGTTGAGTATGGGAATGGCTTGGAGTATTTTCCGCTCTTCCTCCAGCATGGAAGGCCATCGAGAAATACTCGTAGTGAATAGCCGGCTCTGCTCATGTATCAGATGGACCAACATGACTCATGAGCTCTATGGACACACTTGGGGGATAGATCCGGGGTATTCATGCTCGCCTGTGTACAACCATAGCCAGTCGAGTACTGCTCACCACGTATACTCCGTATATTATCGACATGTCTCTAATGCTGTGCACATTTTGATCGGATCAAATCTCGGCCCACTGGGTAGTTCCGTCGCACAACTTGTCTATTGCAGTTGAAGTTACGGACAGGGAGGCTTGAAAGAAAGTTTCAGCATTGTGGGTAGACCTGCAGTGAGGCGACCTGTGCTTCCTTGTACATTGCTTGATGATATAGTGATACAAGGGATGTCTACGCTGACGCTCCGGCACAGGGACATGATATCAACGCCGCCTCCCTCACAGCTAAACGGTGTGGCTAATACAATGGCGCTCAGGACCTCCATCTGTTCCGACTGCGAGTCTTGACTTTCATACATTGCTTACATTGACTTTTTGAATAATTAAAAAAATTTGATTCTACCTCTATTTGTACATTTCTAGGCCTGCTAATATGGACATGCCTCGCTCCGTCGGTCTCCCAAAACAGTCTTGCGACCGCCAGCGGCTCTACTAAGTCGAGTGAGTCTTCAGGTTGTTACTTGATTTTTACTGTGGTACTGGAGCTACTGACCTTGTCCGCGCAGTTGCACTTGTTACCCAGTTGAGGTTTAGTCATAGAACTCCCGCAAACTGAACAGTGATTCAAATATGACTGACTGGATTGGCCGGGATGCACTCGCTGTCGATGGGATCGAGGCTCGTCTGAGTAAATAGCGAGCTGCTAAGAAAGACTTAGCTTGGGAATCAATTAGTATATGTCCATGGCGCTACTCACCATGGTTCTGGGCTCGAGCTGAGGGTGGCAATTGCAACTGGTATGCCAACCGGCGACATGTTTGTTATGCTGGCCAGAATCCAGGAAGGAGTGAAAGTGCGTCACAACGCGCTAGACTCTGTTCATCGACCCGCTTGTTCATTACGAAGGGGAAGGATCGCTGATGATATGCAAAAATAAGCGAAAATCCTTGGGAGGACCTGGCAGCTCAAGCGCCACAGCCACCTGCTCAGGCGAACAGTGTCGTCTCCTCTCCGGCAGTGGGCAGCACCACACCATGTTTTCCCTCAGCGCACATCGCTCATATTGCCCGTCCCTAGTATTCCCTGCTGTTCATTCGTGTGTGTGTAATCTTTCTCTTGTGCGAATGGATGAGGGGTGAAGAGCGGCCTAAGTGTTACTCCGTGAATCTGCCTGCCAATTGTCAGTGCCGAAGACGTGATGGTCATGGGATAGCAATGTTTATTAGATAGGACATGGATATGATGATATAAACTCTGAATGAAGCAGATGAACCGCTGCAACGAATGGGAATAAAAAACGCACCGAACGAATGTGTTCATGGTACACTCTGACCGAAGATCTTCACGCTCCCGGCGATAATTGCACGTACACTGCTCGCTCCCGTCGCCTGTTTGACTGTCTGCGCGCAGTGGTCCACCGGGTCCACCCATGTTCGTCGTTGTACAGCTGCAAATAACGTATGATCTTGTGATGACATCACGGGCTTGCCACCTGTGTGTCCCACATAACACTGTGTATTAACAGTGTCTACCCGGCGGGTAGACACTGTTAATACACAGCATGTTCGATGTTTTGCGGTAAGTGAGTATTTATTGGAAAGAGCAGTGAATAATGTTTGGTCTCTTGCATCAGTAAAACTCAATTGGCCTGGCCCACTCTGGTGCAGCTTGGGATACTCTGGCAGCCCTGGCATGGCTGGCATGTCTGGGGCCAGAGCTCCCAGAATCTTCACAGTTTTTTTCTGAAACTCCAGAGTGCGCCAGATGGTCCAGACCACCAGAATCTTTTCAACTCCAGAATTCCAGCTTACTCAGCCTCAGCCTCAGGGTAAAGCTTACCACGAGTTCCTCACGGGTTTTCCTTGCTGGCCTGATAGCGCTCGCAATTCTGAACCTAACAAAAGAAAAACCAAGTCAATTGGTGAAGAATTGACTGAGTTATGGCTCTTGCAAGTTTGGTCACATTTGAGCCATAACCGTGTCACAATTGAGCCACGGATACCTGAAACCCGCGGGTTTCAAAACCCGTGATCCGTGACATCCGTGAGGCCTATAGTGGTCGCAATTCATGCCCAATCTGGCCCAATTTTGATTCAAGCATAACTCAGTCAATCCTTTACCAATTGACTCAGTTTTTTTTTTGTTAGGTTCAGAATTGCGAGCACTATCAGGCCAGCAAGAAAAACCCGTGAGGAACTCGTGGTAAGCTTTTCAAAGTAGGAGATGTAAAGTTATTCAAGAGCTCGGGACACCTATGAATTGACATGCTATGAGTTAGCGGTGCCAGTGAACACCTGAAGCGGCTTGACTCACGATCGACTGGGATCTGAATCATGATGTGTGAAGGGAGAGTTGTCGAGGCGGCAGTGCCGCCATAGGGCCACGTGAAGGAGCGCAGAGTTAGACGGGAACTCGATCTGAGTTGGAAGTTACAGTGTGGTATGAGTGGAAACGGTGGAAATTCTGCTAAGTCCACGCATCAGCACGTGTGGGATTGCGTGCTTGATGGACGGTGACAGTGATAGGAATCGATGGTTGCTCTTTATTTTCTCCCACCACGACGACTTCCCTTCCCTTCCCCTTCGCCCCGCCTACCCTACCCGCCTACTACGCTCGCCGCTCTGGTGTAGCTCCCAGCATCACCCTCCTCAATACCCTCCTCAATACTCGTCCACCCTTCTCTCCAAACATGGCGGCTGCGGCCCAGTCGTCTGCCTCGCGTTCGCGCACATCTCTGCCCTCCCCTCCACCTCCCTGCTACCGTCCCATCCGCCCACTTCTGTCCCTCCCTGCCTCAAGCGAGCGCGGAGTCCTCGACTGCGCAACACCAAGATGGCCAAGCCCACGAATCAAGGCCCTCAAGCCAGGCTCCTCAATGCAAAGGGCGCAATACTGTCGAGCAAGTCATGGTTGCACAAGCCCTCTGCCATCTCTTCCAGCCCGCTCTCTGCCGTCCCTTCCAGCGCGTTGTCGACCGTCCATTCAAGCTTGCACGGCAATCAATATCTCCGAGGAGGCGTCGACTGCAGGAAAGCTTGGGACCTGGTACGTCGTGTCCCTTTTCTTGTCCCCCCGCATGCTCATGGCTTTCAGCTGAATAATGTCTACCACGAACAGTGCGCTCTCGCTCTCACTTCATATCCCCGTTTACTAACTCGCTCCAGCCGCGTAGCATCCCCATGTGTATGTGCATCGCCAGCCGAGGCTACCCCTTGCGACTACGAGGCTACCCATTCGTCGACTGAATCCGCCCCGACCACGTACGTCAGCGCTACACTGCCGTACGTCAGCGCTACACTGCGCTTCTCGAAGCAGTGCCACATACATTGCTGGAGCGTCAATTGCAGGAGGAAATGGGCGGGCTTCTTGAAAGATACGAAGAGCAGAAGGCGGAACTCCTTGCGATGCAGTCGAGCATGGTCTTGAAGATGTGCACTCCGAATAAGCGTGTAAAGGTTGACTTTCCACGCCTGCTTCAGTAAGCGGCTTATCAACGGGCAGCTTGGAGCTTGTCCTGGCGCTGGTTGGTGAGAAGCATCTGACCGAGCGGTTCATTACGGCTCGAGCGACGGTAAGGTTTTTTTGACTGCCTTGATATGCTTCGACTCTATGATTGATGTGCACAGACCATTTGGTATGCCGAATTTGCGAATACCCGCGACGTAGTGGACGAGTGAATGTTGGCGCGGTAATGAGAAGCCGTCCGGGCGGATAATACGAAATGCCTCGCGTGCCGCATGGAATGCGTTGATGGCTTCTTCCATTGCACCGAGTGCCTGCTCATCGATGACAGACCCCCGAGCAAGGTAGCAGAATTCGGTGAAGTGGGCGACCGCCTGAACAATCTGACTTGGAACTCGGCCAGAGATTGCCGGAAGAAACACCTGGTTTGTCGATCAGAACAAGCCTAAGCGCAACTATTCTTCTCACCTTCATTAAACCCTTTGAATCGTCACCTGTCCACTGTTTGAAGTTTCGTCCCTTCGGAAAGTTTCGCAGACCTGTGAACGGAGGCATTATTGCGATGCTAATGTTGTAAGCCCAGGTTTAACGGCCAGAGTGAAATGGAACACACCGTCTGTCGATATCGGCCAGGATTTCTCGGACCTCTGCGGGCTCATGAACCGTCTCTACATACTCTACTACCCAATCAATGAGATGGTCTTTGAAAGTCCCCTTGATCAGCTGGTGCAGGCAAGTCGACACTGATCAGCTCGTGGATATCGGCACGAGGAAAGTCAGCAGTGAATGGCTCGTGAGGAATCAGTGACGGAGTCCAAAGAATCACTGAGACCCACAATAATGTCTGCTACCATCCCAAACTCGTCCCACAGCTCTTTGATTCCGTATGCCGCCTCTAGCAGTGTCTGTGTGTGTTCCTTACAGCGCCGCGCACTATGCTGGTCAAGATTGTCGGGCGATGAAAGACAACTGTGCGGATTTGAATTTTTGCAAAGAAGAGCAGCAGGACATACATCGGGCACCATCCTTGAACGACACATGTGTAGAGAACCTGCTCGGGATAATCTGCTACGACAGGACCAATGCCGTAGATTGCACGCCGAAAATGGCGATCTGCACAGCGCGTAACCTTCGCCTTTGTCATGTGTGGCTTCAGATCGTTGAGAATGCGGGCAAGAGAGGCGTGGAATAATTGACGGCAAAATTTCCGAAAAGCGATGCTTCCGGAATGTTTGCGACTCGCTAAACAGATGAGCTTGGAATAATAGCATTGAAACGCCAAGTCACCTTTCGGGATTGCAAGAAACCCTAGGAGCGAAATCCCTTCACGATGTGCACAACGTGCCCCATTCTGCAGGTTCCCGATCCCGCCATAAAGAGGATAGAACTCGGTGTTTCCAGTGCCGACCGAAACACATGTCTTGTCGCTTCCGAGAACGACAGGGACAAAGAGCGCCCCGTGGTTCTCATCGTCTTCCGCGATCTTCTCCTGCTGCCTCGTGAGCTACCAGATCCTGATCCATATATGAACATACCGACTGCTTCCACGCCCTGTTTCCCGAAAACAGGTCGGTATACTGCCGATTTCCATCCTTGTATATCCGCTTGGCCACCCAGTCCAACTCGTCTTTGAAATCGGGATTGGCCAGTTGTTTTTCGAAGATGGCCAAAGGAGAGCGGAACCAGACTTCATATTTCTCGGTCATCCACACGGGAACATCGCCGTTAGGAAGATCGCCTGTATATTTAACGGAGAACGACTGCCAGGGAATGTCGCCAAGAGGAATCGAATCGATGGTCGTATACAGGTCCTTGTCGTCGGCAAATGGAGGCTCGTGGCCGGGATATACAGCAGCAAGCAGTTGCATGAGATGGGTGATATTTCCGCCAGACATTTGCTCTTGCGTGTATAAAAACTCGCCGAATTTGAACGCCGCCCGATTCTCAAATGGCCCATAATCGTCTTCCTCCCGCTCATCCCATGGTGGCGGGTCAGTGCCAGGCGGAAGATCATTGCCGTCAGCATCGCATGGGGTACCTGAAGACAGTTGAGAGAGAGAGAAAACTCAAAGATTAAAGAAACATACCGTCGAGTAACGGGTGCGTCTCAATTTGGACACCTTGCTCAACGCCATCATCTGACGGAGGAAGGGAGTCCCTCGGCAACGGGGAATGCCTTGAGGAGGGAGAGGTCGGCGGAGAGTCGGCGGGAGAATGTGGGGGAGAATGTGAGCCATGACGGCTGGAACGTTCATGCGACTCGGATGATGCGGAGGATGTCGAGTGAAGATCCCTGAGATGCTTCGTCAGGCCACCGTGCGATTTGAAGAGATGAGGACAGTGTGGGCATGGTATATTCCGAGGATGGAACCGTGACATGGCGGGGCAGGCAAGAGAGGGAGACAATATGCACGGGCAGGCAATGGCCGATGCGTCGGAGAATGCTGTATCGATAAGCAATCATGCGCTGATGTGTGTGCTTGGCGAACTAACTACAAAACTAAATCTGTGACCGAATAACACTAATCCCAAGACCTCTATACTCTGAATAAGACTTGTGATAGTCAAACTCGTTGTAAATCGGTGTAAGGGAGTGAAACCGAATAACACAAATTCAATCAAATAGCTAATAGACACTAGTGAGTTCAGAACCCTGGGTACAGGGCCTTTGGTGGGGGTGCAGGGTAGGTAATTCGAGAGTTTGTAACGCGCACGTAAGACGTACTATCGACGAGCCTTGATGGGGCGGCCAAATACGATGTCCTAGTCCTTAATCGGTAATCTTCCTAGTCTTCGGTCTTCTGTCTTCCTTATTCTGTTCAATCCTTGTTCACTAATCACTAATCACTAATCACTAATTCTTGTCAAACACTCTGATATCTTGATGTCCGAATAACTCTTGGCTCAATTCACACAGTTCAAATCCGATTTAAAGTTGTAGCCTTTGCAGTCTTGTAGCTTAGCTAAACCCCAGATCGCGGCCTCAATAGGTGGGCGATTCCGTGGCTACAGTGTACCAAAATCCTACTTATATACCCTTGTCTGTGTCATATCTGTGTAGTAAAATATCATGATGGATCGCCGATACCAAGCCCTCGAGTCATAATCGTACGTAGATCCCTGATCCGAATTGTGATTGGTCGTTAATCGGTATGATGCCCCCCCAATGGTCCATGTAGCGGTTTTGCCCTAAGTTCCGGTGGATAGTCCTCGTTCGTAGCTCTCCGTGCATATGTGGTTTTTCCCAAACGGCCCAGTAGTTCCGAAGTTACGGCCCTTGCGAGTTTTCCGGATAAGGTCATCAGGCTTACTCTGTCGGCTCTCGGGTTTTGTAATCTTCGGCATCCAACGGCTTGTCGCTCTCGGCTCCGATTCGGGTTTCATTGGTCCGATAGGTCCCGGCCCGTGCTTCCCCCGCCATCTCATCACAAGTCCGATTATCAAAACTGTTATTCCGAGACTGCCAGGTCTTATTCGGTGTTTATCCCTTTGAGTGTTTTGCACCGGATTGGATAGTTCCAGGCTTGTGGGCTCTGCTGGTATGTATAGACAGAGACTTTGGAATGCGCCGCGGGTCGTCAACCCCATTGCAGACCTTGTTCACTGTTGCAGATATCTCCCAACTAGCTATTCGGGCTCATACTAGTTCTCTGATGTGCGCACCGAATAAGCGCGAAAAGAATGACTTTCCACGCCTGTTCCAGAGAGCGGCTTATCATCTCCCCCATTTTCAAATTCCGACTGTCCCCAGTCGCTGACAGTGCTTATTCGGTGTTTGACTTCTCGACTTGGACTTGACGCGAATCCCATCAACCGTCGGTCATCAAAACATACGTTGCCGTATATGATAAAATCCCGATTAGGTCTTTACCCGTTTTGGGTTGTATGGGTCCTATGCACAGCCCACTTCCTTTTTCGGCCATGAATTGCTTTTTCCCGTTTCTTTGCCTTGAGTTCTTCCGCTGTTTGCTTGAAATTACAGCGCCTCGGAGGCCTTCATTTTGCAGTCCTAATGGTCCCTTATTCGGTCGACATTGTTTCTGGGCATTTCTTATTCGGACTTGCTGTGCGTTCAGGGCTTTCTTCCCACGGTTCTGTTAAGCTTCGTATTTGAATTGCGAGGATTTTCCAGATCCTTGGTCCAGATCTCCGCAGCTCCTGACTCGGGCCTTGCAAAATTTTTGTCCACCGCTCCATTTCCACGTCAAGTCCCTTTTAATAGGGTCGTGTTTCGTGATCCCTCCATTCTTTCTTCCTTTTCCCCCACCATGTCCCTCACATCCAACTCTGCCTCGACCGTCGAGCTCTCCGAGTCCACGTATTGGCGCTATTTCAACAACCCGGATATCCAGCCTCTCTTGGACCTCTTCCGCGACCGCCGCAATCTCTCCGCAAAATCGTTTGCCGCCATGCATTCCGAGGCCGAGGTAGTTTCCGCCGTCAACCAGGCTCTTCCCGTCGTCGTGCGTCTTTCTCTTTCCCTTTCCTTGCTTGTTCTGACTCCCCTCAGCGCATGCTCATGCACCTCACCGGCCGTTTGTCGCTTCCCGAAACTCCTGACTGGCTCGCCGTCATGTTCCTCGAACTCAACGTCTTGATCAACGACATCCCTACCACGAACCAAGAGATGGACGACGACTGGGACTTTTTCACCGTTGACCTTGGCATGGGGTACGTTATCCGGTCTTCGCTCCTTATTCGGTCTTGTTAATCGCTTTTTAAGGAACCGATCGACGATCTTGGCTTCCTCCCGAAAAATTTCAAAGTCCCTCCGCAGACCAAATGGTTGGAAGTCCCCGTTCCCGGTCGCACTCTTCGCCGTACCGCCAAAATCGTTGCTCACCCCTCCGACCCCGAATTGTCCGACGACGAAGACGACGACGAAGATCTTGTAATCGCCCCGCCAAAGTACGTTCTCTCTTGTTTTTGTTCTTTTATTCGTTTTCTGATCTTGGGTTATTTAATTTCTCCTAGATCCCAGCCGAAACGCAAGCGCACGGAGGAATCTGAAGTGGAGTCCGAAGGAGATGAAGAACCCGCCGACTCGCGTCGCCGTCCTCAAAAGCGCCGTCAGAAGGAACCAGCCGCTGAGTACGTTATTCGGTCTTCTTATCTCCTCGTCCTGACCACTCCCCTAATTTTAGGGTCAAACAAGAGCCTCCGATTAAGGATAAATCGAAGGGGAAGGCCACAGCCGTTCCGGTACGTATTCCCCTCTTATTCGTTCTTCAGTCTTCTTCTTGCTAATTGTTGTTCGGTAGAAGACTACGCCTTCCAAACGCAAGCCCCGCGGCACACCTAGTGTCGCAATCATCGAGGACTCCGACGAAGAAGCGGAAGCTCCCAAGCCATCGACCACTAAGAGACCCCCGAAGGCCAAGGTTCGTCCGAATACGCTATTCGGTCTTCTTCGTTATTCTGACTTGAACTTCTTCCAGTCTGAGGCTCCATCGAAAAAGGACAAGGCTTCGTCGGCCAAGGGCAAAGGTTCGGCGGCTAAGAACGAGGCAGATGACGACGAGGACGATGCCCCGGTGCGTCCATCATCTCTCTTTTTCTTGCTACGATTCACCCTCCCTAGGTCGTCGACGAGCTTGATCCTACTTATCGCGAAATCCTCAAGCGAGCTGCCCACGGCTTTGTCCACGTCTTCAAGACTCCGCACTCGAGTACGTCTCTTCTTGGCCCATCCTTGTCTTCTTGACGATTCTTGAAAAGCTTCGTTTTCCTTCGACCATCCCACGGACGGCAAGTTCCATTTCGGCGGTATTCGGGTCTCCAACGCCAAAACCTTGCGCAAGACTCATCTTCTCGAAAAACACTCCTACCGCGGTCGCGTTATTCCGGATGCCGGTCCCGACGAGTACCCCCGCTATTCCCCGCTCATTGCGAACAACTTGCGTACTGCTACCGTCGATGACACCGACGTAGTGCGTATTTTCTTCTTATTCGGTCTTGACTTTTGCTTATTCGGTCTTCACTTCTAGCCCAACTGGCCTTGCTCTGAATGCAATGCCCGCGGCCGCGTTTGTGTTCGCATCGGATATGGCATTCAATGCGTCGCTTGCAACTCCGAAAAGGACAAGGGCAAGTATTGTGACCATACTTTTGCCAGCTCGCACATCGACAAGATCATGTCGAATATTCGCCCGCTGATCTTCGCTTCCGAATACGGTAATCTGTCTTCTTCATGTCCGAATAATCTTGTTCTGACTTGATCCTCGTAGTCGGTCAACGCGCTGTAGTCGATATGCAGGAGTCCATCTCCCAGATGAGCGCCATCACCCTCGCCTACCGCGTCGCCGCTCGCAAGACCATGGACTCCCTCAGCGAGTTCTACCACTATGTCTCGGATGTTCTTGAGACTCATGGCAACGACGGCTTGGAACGCCGCATCGAATGGAACGATGGCACCGACGTCGACTTGATCGACCACCTCGACGAGTTCTTCAAGACGCACGAGGGCTTTATGCAAGGCTATCCGACCTCGTTGAAGAACCTCCTCGACACTCGGAAGAAGGTCAAGACCGACAAGGACAAGGATGCGGAGGAAGACAAAGATGAGATCGAAGACGATAGCGCCCCCTCTGGCACCAAGGTACGTATCCGGTTGCTTATTCGTTCTCGACTCAACTCTGTCCAGTCTACCGCTTCGACCTCATAGATCTTTCCTCCTGGTTGTTTGTTCGTCTCGTCGAGTTGTTCATAGTCGTTGTTGTACCGCCGGCGTTGTTTTTGTCCTTTATATACTCTTGTCGCACCCTCATAACGAATAAACCGCCGCCTGATTTGCTTCTTTTTGCTGTGTGATGTACTATTCAGAAGTCCGAATTAGATATGTGCCTTATTCTTGTAGGTCCCGAAGTCCGTTTAACTTGATCGGTGTCTGTTTTTGATCGGTAATCTTCAACTTCTTTTGATCGGTGTCCAGAAAGAGCGAATAGAGTCTTGACAGTGATGATTGCAGATCCCTGTGTTTAACGGATATATCAATCTGCGCAAACATGATGGGATTGAATTGGATCGTCCGGTTCTTGAGGATTGGTAAGAAGATTTTGCTTGGTCCATGCGGTGCACAGGCTGTTCTCCTGCTTGGTCGCTCTTATCGATGAGTTTTCCATGTGCATTTCGGAGTTCGCGCGAGTTTTTCCGCTTGAAACCATCACTCTCCCCCATTTTTAAATATTCGCTGTCCCAGCGAACGATTTCTATAAATGAGCGATCTTCTTTCCCCCATTCTCTTGTCTGAACGGTCCCTCCGCACAGTCTCTCGTCTTCCGACCACTTTCTTCCCAACCGAAAAGACTCGTTCGTCGTTGTTCTCAACCGGGCCTCCTCGCAGTCCTTTATTCGGTGTTGCTTATTCGCCCTTGCCAGCTTTCCTCGTTGATTCCGGAGCCATGTCTTCGATTTCCATGCATGCCCCAGTCCCAGCGACTGGTAGTCCGTCGTTGTGGTTCCGCACCACCGTCGAAGAGATCTTCCCGTCCATCCTTGCTGCTTCGGCGTCCATTACCGATGCTTCGTCTGCCGACACCGCCGCCGCCGCTGCCAAGTTAATCGGTGGAATGTTCGGTGACCTGGTGCGTCTTGTTCGCTCTTCTGAGTCGGCTTTTCGCTTATTCGTTCTTCCAGGAGAAAGCGCTCAACAATTCCGGCCAGCTCAACCTTGCTGCTTCGGATCCAGCGCTCCTTCAGCTCTTCAAGGACGTCCAGAAGGCCCTTCTCGTCGTCGTTCTCCGTGCCGAACAAATTGGAAAGCCCACCGCGATTACCAAGAAACACATTCTCAATTTGTAACCTCATTCTGGGCGCAACCCATACAGTTTGCGACCTGGCCGTCTTGTTCGCCAAGCAGCGTGTTGCCGTGAGTCTTATTCTGTCTTGTCCTGAGTCCAACTGCTTAATCGGTCATTTTCTAGGCCGCTGCCGATCAAGAGCGCCGCCAGAAGGCTGCCGCCGATGCCGTGAGTGTTTTCTTCCGAGTCCGTATTCGGTCTTCTAACCACACGTTCCAGATGGCCGCTAAGCGCACCGAGAAGGCCAAGGTACGCCATTCTTCTAACTTGCCCGCGTATCCGAATAAGCTTCTTGCTGACTAGTTCTTGCTCTCCCAGGTACAGTTCTCTTGGTTCCCCGCATTCGCGAATTTCTTCCACTCTGAACAGGTCGCCGCCGAAGCCGAAGCCAAGGTACGAGATGTTGTTCTTGAAGTCCGAATTGCGATTAACGCCCTTTATCTTCCAGGAGAAAGCCCTCTTCGCCAATGCCAACAAGGTAATCGTTCTTGTCTTCTTCGTCTTCGCAACCACCTTAATCTGACCAGCGACAGATCATCGAAGTCGACGACGATGGCGAGGTGGGCTGCCTCTTTCATTGCCACCATTCGGAACACGTTGTTTACGAATGCCCGTACAAGGTCAAGGCTGGCGCTGCTTCAAAACGTCGCGCCAAGAAGGTACCTCTCTCCGAGCTACACTTCCGGCGTTATAACCAACCCAAGGAGGCCAAAGGCAAAGACAGCGGCCGTTCGGCGAACAAGGACGACGCTATGGTCGTGGATTCGGAGGGTCCCTCCGGCAACAGCTCCAGCAACAAAGACTCGGCGACTACCCTGGCAAGTAGTCCATGTCCGAATAACCTTATTCTGAGTCGCTTATTCACCGAATAGATCCACTCCAGCCTTGTTCCCTTCCAAGTCCGTGCTTCCTTCTTCGTTCGGAGTTGAACTAATTCTCTCACGGCAGGTTGACAACGACGTCGCCTTTTCGATCCTCAGCTCCGGTGCTCGCGAGTTCCTCGGTCAGGTTGCTCCCATCGTTGGGGCGTTCTCCGGTCACGAGGAGCTCTCCCTGTCCAACAAGCAGATCAGCGACATCATCGAATCGCTTCAAGGCCAGATCGTTGTCCAGGTTCAGATGCTCGCTCACGCGCTGAACAACTACAACCGTCTTTCCGACTCGTATATCTCGCTCATAGCCGGCTGCAAAAGCCGTGGCATGTCCATCGCCGAGTCCGTCCCGTGAGTTCGGGTTGTTCGTATCCACCTCATCGCTAATCGGTCTTGTAGCAACATCGACGAGTACTTGGCCATTATCCAGGGCATCGCCAAGGTCGCTACCTCCGATTAAGCGGTAGTGCGTAGGCTCACGTCTTCTGCCATATCCCGGTCCACTTCTTCCGTCACGGCTTCATCGCAACTGTCTTTATCCCAGATCCACCCGTTTCTTAGTCCAGACCACCCGTACACACCCCTCTCCCCAGACTCGGCCGAATTGTTGTATACCTACACCGATGCTCTTGATGTGGCATGGAGCGACGAGGATATTTCGTGGGCTTAGCCTAGTTTGTACCCAAGTCCCACCTGTATAGCCAGCTTGCTTAATCGGTGTTTTGGTCTTTATTCGGAGTCTTGTTCTGAGTCGGTGTCTCCGTCATCCGAATTAAGTCGCATATCCCCGAATTGCAGATCTTTGCCATCCGCTGCGTCCTGATCTTCCAACTCTGCAGCCATCTTGTCAAGTTCTTCTTTTTCCATGTCAATCAGCTTCTCGACGTCTTCGGTTAACTCGATCTTCCGCCTTTGTTCGTACGGAATAACCCGGAAGCGACCCACTTTACCCGGATACACGGCACCGTTCAGTTCACAGACGAGGTACGAACCCCCTTCCGTTCTTCTGACAACTACCATTGGTCCTAGATAGCGGAATTTCGCTTTCTTGTCCAAGCTCTTTTCTATCCGTGTATTCCGAATAAGGACTATATCCCCGGGTTTGAAGTTGAAGTCCATAATCGTATACTTGTACTTCAATTCGTATCTCCGGACAGCTTCTCGTTTCTCCCTGTCGACTCTTCTTCGCATTTCTTCAACATGCTGTCGATGTTTTGCCAAAGATCTTGCGCGTAGACCTATCAGTTCAGCCGTAGAGATTATCTTGGCCGGGTATTCAACCAGCCAAGTAGCTTCTACTATGTCAAGAGGCAACAGAGGATGACATCCGGTGACGGCGTAGTATGGGGAGCACCCTAAACCTCGTCGTACAGTTATTCTGTCTGCCCAGATTACCTGAGGCAGGAACCAGAACCACTTGTTCGGATTTCCTCCGCACGCCTTGACAACCGATTGACGCACATCTCGATGTCCGCTTTCCACTGGTCCATTCGCTTGAGAATTGTACGGCGAGATGTTTATTCCGGTAATTCCATACTTCTGTTCTAGCCAAGCCAGAGCAGCCAGGAATTGCGGAGCATTGTCTGTGACGATTTCCGCCGGACATCCCCATCGACAGATCACGTTCTCCAGCAGGAAGTTGCCCACTGCAGCAGCGTTATCCGCTTTTAATGCTTTTGCTTCAAGCCACCGACTGAGAGAATCTCTTGAAGCGATTACCAGTTTATAGCCATTCGAGGTTGCACCCATGACCATTACATCCGTATGCACCTTTTGGAATAAGGTCGGCGTTGTAGTCGGCACAGGCGGTATTCGGAGTAGTTTGCTCTGGCGTACTTGACACATGTGGCACGTTTTCACGTACCAGGACACGTCCCTTTCCAATTCCGGCCACCAAAGGCGAACCTCCAAGAGCGATTTAGTCGCGAAAGCCCCGCGATGTCCCAGACTATCATGCGCAGCCTTCATCGCATACATTCGGTGTTCTGGCTGAACCACGAGTTTGTGCATCCCTTGCCTGTCTTTCCTGAATAACCTCCCGTCTTTACCGAGATAAAACTGTGTTGAATACTTGATGAGTGCCGCGTACGCGCTGTCCGTAAAACCCCCAGGTCTCTTGATTGGATTCTTCAACCACCGTTGCAAAACTCTTATTCGGTCATCCAACATCTGTGCCGAAGACGATCTTCGGTCTTCGGGGTAGGTTTCTCGCTTCTTTGGATCCCACTTAAATGCGTCGTCCGGTAGAAGTTTTTCACCCTCCTTTACTTGCGAAGTTACGTAGTGCGGTATTTCGACATTCTCGACCGAATAAGCTTTTCGGACTATGGCTACTTCTTCTCGGAAGTCTTGATAGTTCGCCACGCAGTCGGTATAGAAGGACATCATCGTTCCTTCATAAGATCCCCGCTCTTGATCGGTAAACACCGTGTTCAGATATCCACCTCTGGTGTCTATTTTATCCTTGAAGTCATCGAACTTCAACGGTTGTGGAATTGAATAGTCCCATCCTGGATCTACGCCTGGTAAGTGCATTTCAGGAGCCTCTTCGTTGTCCGGGTATTCTTCATCGCCAGGCACTACGTCTCTTCTAGACAGACCATCCGGTGTAAACGTCTTCCCCTTGACATGCCTTATTCGGAAATGGAACATCAGGATTTGCTCGATCCACCGATTAATGGTAGCATTCGGGCCCATGCCAGGATTATCCAGCATTCCCTTAATGTACAACGCATCGGTTTCCAGAATAAGGTTCCTATGCCCCAATAACCAATATTGCATGTACTCGAGTGCGCGCTTTATTCCGTATAGTTCCCGTTTTGCTTGAGAGAATCTTGCTTGTCTTTCATCGAACGGCAGAGACGCGAACCTCGCATAGTAGCGCTTCTTCGGATCTATTGGGTCTACTTGATAACAAGTGAGACCACAACCCTTGTAAGAACTATCCACTTGAAGTACGGTCTCGACTGCAGGATCGTCGGACAAAGGCCGAATAGCCGGGCAGTCCACCACAGCTTGCTTGAGCCTGTCCATCGATGCTTGCTGTCTTGCTCCCCACTCGAATTCCTTTCCCGCTCTTAGTAATTCATTAATCGGTCCAGCAAGGATCGCAAAATCCTTGATGAAATGCCTGATATAAGTCAGGACTCCCAAAAATTGTCTTACTTCGGAAACATTCTTCAGTGGAGGCCATCTCTGAATAACGCCAACTCTGTCCGTAGACGGTCTTCTGCCTTCAGCCGAACACGTATGTCCAACCACAACGAACTCTTCGGCACAGATTACGGCTTTCTTCCCCGAGACTGTTAATCCACAGTACTTGAGTCGCTGAAGAACCCTATTCACATTTTGCATGTGTTCCCACACAAATCTTCTTATTCCGGGATTTTCCTTGATGGTTTCTTCCTCTCCGTTTTCCATGATATATCTCGAAGCCGGTCCTCTCAGAGGTACATCATCGATGTACGGTCTCGTAACATGTGGGACTTCCTCCCTCAGAGCGTAGTTGACATCGTCGTGGAATATTGGAACCGAATTAGTCCATCCTTGAGGTAATTTGACTAATCGGAGCGCCCCGAACGGTGTTTGGAACGTTGTGTAATCTCTCGAGGTTTCTGCTAGATCCCTAGCGTCATATCCCGAATAAAGATCCAATACTCCACCGCACGCTCTCCCCGAAAAGTGATCCGCCAATTCTTCAGTTGCCGGTGGAATCCCTGAATGGGCGATAGTCACCGCATTCAACGATTCTAGGGCATGAACCAGCCGAATACTCTTCCCATCCTTCTTGATAACTCCGAAGAACTTTGATCGGTAAGATGCATTTGACGATTCGTATACCCCCCGCGTCGATTTTCTGTTTTATGACTTTGCAGAACTCTTCAAGTTGTCCTCTCGGAATAGGAATGCTTTTCTCCACCCAGACCGTATGGGCTACTGTGGGTATCTCGATAGGCGGGAAGAAATCATGTCTTAGTGTTCCCCGTTCTTGATCGTTCCAGGCGAATGCTTTCTTCTGGTTAACAATCATGTTATGCATGAGCATTCTTTCTTGTGGCCCTAGGAAGTCTCCTGGGTGTGCACTATCAATGAAATCCTTCCTGTCTTGTTCATAGCGCTCCACAGGCACGTATTTGGTCGGCCGAGTCGGTAATTCAGGCATTCCCTCTAAAGGGTCTCCCAGAATTTCCCGTTTTATTCGGTACTTTTCCGGTACTTCTCCATAGACAGGTCTGACCTTTAGGGCAACTGGCTTGTACTTCTTTCCCAGAAACGACGCCACAGGTACTTGTTCGGTAATCGAACCGTTCTTCTCACGGTCAAACCCCTCTTGAGCGCATTTGGGGCAGGCTTGATCGTGATCCGAACAGTGCACTTCCTCAACTCCGAATTGCGCGAGTGGCCTTATTCGGCCTTCTTCATCTTCCAACGCATCTACCACTCTCTCTCCCCAAATCAGCACTGGTACGACCTTCCCGTCCGGTCCTTTCTCCAGTGGTTCTTCTCCCGCATGCATCCTGAGCAACTTCTTCGCTTCTTCATCTTTCTCCAACCCTTTGCTCTCTTCACTCGCCAAAAGATAGGCTAACTGCAGTTCTTCCGAAGTGAAGCTAGTCCCATTCTTAGGCAGAGTGTACCCCTCTATTCGCATTTCTCCATCTTCATCAAAACCGAACTTCAGTCCGAATTGCTCGCCTCCCCAGTCTCCAACCAGTTCCTGGGCGAGTTGTGAAAATCCGCTTCCATTTCCACCTTCATCAACTGCTCTCTACGTATCTTCTGTGCCTTCTGCTCCTTCACCTCCTCTTGAATTTTCTTGACGTTCGTAGTCGCGGAGAACGCTCCCCTGGCTTGAGTCGGAATAACACAGCGTCTTGTACCATTGGGGTCCTTGATGGTGAGCGTTTGCGTCCCATCGCCTTTATTATCGACCCTTGACTCAGTCAAGATGTCGAAAGGCCTTCCCAGTAATATCTTGTACGCCGGTTGATCGATAACGTGGACTTGAAGGTAGATCGGTATATCTCCGAATAAGAAACACACGTTCCGCGCTAGCCCAGCGGACTTCTTCAGTTGCCCATTCGCACTTTGCATGTAGATCTGAGCATCAGGATCCCAAGGAATCCCTAACTCTTCAGCTAGCGACAAAGCCATAGACACTATCTGGGATCCACTGTCTACTACGCTTTCCACATGCTGCCGGGCAGCTACCAGCGGATGTACCACCCTTAGCGACGCAGAACTGGTCCCCGAATAAACTTGTTTCGGTGCTTCTTGATCGCCCAGAGAAGACATGTACTGTAGATATGGGTCTATAGCCACGTAACTTCCCGGAATAGTGCCTAGGTCTTCTTCGGTCGAGATATAGAACGAGTCTACTCTTGGTAGGTCATCCAGATCTATGGCATCATCTTGCAGTAGTACTTGAACGTTGTCCTCCATGAAGGGAAACGCGGATTCTTGATCCAGAACTCCGTTGAGTAGAATAGGCTTAATCGGTTGTCTTATTCGGCTCATAGATTTCCGAAGTTCTTTTGCATAACCGGGCGACATCGAAACCAAGTCTCCGACACTTATGTCATTGACCATAGTTTTCTCTGTCCGATTGACCAGCTTCCGAATAGTGTTTTCGTCGTCAAACTTGGTCACCAGCTTATACGCTCTTTCACCGGTTCTGGGAAGAAGGTCCTTTTTCGGTACTTCGCGTTTAGGCGACTCCGAATGAGGCTCCTTGCGTTGTTCGTACCTCATCGGAGGATCTTCATTTTCCGAGTCTTCTCCCTTAAATCTGGCTCGCCTGTCTTTCTTCGGTATCTCCACCACTTCCTCCTCTTCCTCCTCTTCACCTCCACTATCATCCGTAGCAACTGCTTCCACGCTAGCCGGTCTGCCTTTTCTTCGCCAATTCGTATCTCTGTCTGCGGCCGATGTTCGGTTCTCCGGAGGCTTGGCCAATTGAGGAGTCTTGCTTTCGTTCCTGCCTCTAGCCTCCTTCCTCGAACTGTCTAGAAATTTGGGTTTGGGCTTTGTCCGGACTTCTTCAGTTGCTCCCTAGTAGCAACTAGTTGGTCGAGGACTCCCCCATTTCCCTTGTTCTGTGGGCTTTGTACAACATTCAATAAACTCAGCAGCTGCCCCATGTCAACCAGTCCGCTGCTTTGTGGAGCTTGAGTTGTTTGAACGAACTGAGGGGTCACTCCCGGTTGTTGTCCATATAACTGTACGTTATTCGGAATCGAATTGTCTTGTTTCGGTCGTAAAATGTGGTGGAGCATCTCTTCCTTGACTGTGCGAATACGAGTTCGATCCGCCAGAATAAACTCCATTTCTGCCCATTTGATTCATTTGCTGCAATTGTCTTGCCATAATAGCTTGTTGAGCCCTAGCAGATCGCAGCTCGTCTTGAGTGGTATCATAGAACTGGTCCAACTGGTCCGGATTTGCTGCTTCATTCATGAACGATTGTTGATACAGATTTGCGCTAGCCGGGTTCGCAGATTCTCTTTTGCGGTGCCATTCCTCCACCTTCTGATCTCTTGACAGATGTTCGGGATATCGTGGAATGAACAAGTTCCCCGGTAACCTTACTTGTCCGTTCTCAATCACAACTTGTCCCCGATCAATTTTGTCGTTCTTCCTCTGACAATCTTTCATCATGTGTCCCTTCTCTCCGCACCAATGACAATTGATATCTTCGATCGCAAAGTGTGCCGGCGGAGCCATTCGATAGGGGTTCGGTTCCCTACTGAACTGGTTGCCTTGCGGCGGACGATATTCGTTGTTCTGACCGCTATTCAGAGGAGGCTTTGCAACTCCCTGATTAAGAACCCGAGCTTGTTCTGCTACAGCTTCAATCTTCTTCATAGTGTCTTGCATTTGCTTGTCCCTTACAACGAAGGTGTCCTTCATCGCGGCGATTTCCAATGCGAATCCTTCCAGTTGGTCCGTGAATTCACGCTTTACTGCGAACGGTATCCCAAAAGAGCCCTTATTCGGTGCAAGGGGTTCGACAAGTGATTTCTCGTCGAGTCTTCCTCCACTGATCTCGAATAAGGCTTCTCTTCCAGTCCAATTGTCCGCCAGATAAACTGCTACTTTCAGGACTTCCAGGTAGGACATCTTGTCACCCCTTCTCTTAATCGCTTCTCCCACCCCTGCAGCTGCGGGTACTGGAACACCGTCTGGTCGGATTATTTGAGCTACTCCGGGCAAGTTCATTGCGTCTTCAATCTGCTTCGCGAATTGCTGGTCGAAGGTCTTCAGAATGGTCCCCACTAGGTTAACATTTGTAACTTGTGCCGGAGGTTTCAGTAATTTTGCTGCCTCCGCTTCGAAGAATATTTTGAATCGCTTAATCTTTCCTAGATCTGCCCGAGTACACCCTTGGGCTTCCTCACAGATCTCACGAAGTCTGACTAGCGATCCCTTTTCATATTCCTCTAATTCGGGGTATAGCTCTTTTACTGCCTTGATCCATTCTGCACAGGTGAAGGTGTCCGCGAACTAAGCCAGCATCTGCCATCCTTCCCTGATGTTTTTGTCGTCGAGGTATGAGATGTACTTCTCCTTCTTTGTTTGTTCCCCTGTTATTCCACCTTGCTGAATAACTCTTGCTACTTCTTCAATAAATCGGTCCAGCTGTTTGTAGGCTTTTCCATCGAACTGGGGCCTCCCCGACTCCCAAGTCTCTGGTATCTTGAACCTCGTCGCCGCCTGAGGCCTATTCTCATTTCCGTTATCTCCCATCTCTGATCGGTCTTGTGGTTGTTGTTGCGGTGGTGGTCCTTGTAATTCTGGTGTGGGTGTCCTTAATCTGGACGGTCCTGCTTCGTTTTGGGCAGGTTGTTTCTTCTTAACAGTCTTCTTAATCGGAGCTTTTGGAACACGAATGTTTCCTAACGGTGGAACCGAATTTCTTTCTGCTCTCTGAGAGTTGGCGCTAAGTCTAGCTTTTCCCGAGGAAGACGTGATTGGTTCGCTTGTATGGAAAGTCCGGAGTTCTTCTTCTCCGCGTAGTAGCTGCTGGAAACTTTTCTTTGGTGCAATATTTGAACTTTTGTAGTTCAAATAGTGCCTCTTCTTTCTTCCTCTGTTTTGCGCAAAAGGGGTGTTAAGCCTTTCTAAATCGTTCTCGATTTACCACCCCTCGCGGTGGGCTCCAGATGATGTGTGTGCTTGGCGAACTAACTACAAAACTAAATCTGTGACCGAATAACACTAATCCCAAGACCTCTATACTCTGAATAAGACTTGTGATAGTCAAACTCGTTGTAAATCGGTGTAAGGGAGTGAAACCGAATAACACAAATTCAATCAAATAGCTAATAGACACTAGCGAGTTCAGAACCCTGGGTACAGGGCCTTTGGTGGGGGTGCAGGGTAGGTAATTCGAGAGTTTGTAACGCGCACGTAAGACGTACTATCGACGAGCCTTGATGGGGCGGCCAAATACGATGTCCTAGTCCTTAATCGGTAATCTTCCTAGTCTTCGGTCTTCTGTCTTCCTTATTCTGTTCAATCCTTGTTCACTAATCACTAATCACTAATCACTAATTCTTGTCAAACACTCTGATATCTTGATGTCCGAATAACTCTTGGCTCAATTCACACAGTTCAAATCCGATTTAAAGTTGTAGCCTTTGCAGTCTTGTAGCTTAGCTAAACCCCAGATCGCGGCCTCAATAGGTGGGCGATTCCGTGGCTACAGTGTACCAAAATCCTACTTATATACCCTTGTCTGTGTCATATCTGTGTAGTAAAATATCATGATGGATCGCCGATACCAAGCCCTCGAGTCATAATCGTACGTAGATCCCTGATCCGAATTGTGATTGGTCGTTAATCGGTATGATGCCCCCCCAATGGTCCATGTAGCGGTTTTGCCCTAAGTTCCGGTGGATAGTCCTCGTTCGTAGCTCTCCGTGCATATGTGGTTTTTCCCAAACGGCCCAGTAGTTCCGAAGTTACGGCCCTTGCGAGTTTTCCGGATAAGGTCATCAGGCTTACTCTGTCGGCTCTTGGGTTTTGTAATCTTCGGCATCCAACGGCTTGTCGCTCTCGGCTCCGATTCGGGTTTCATTGGTCCGATAGGTCCCGGCCCGTGCTTCCCCGCCATCTCATCACAAGTCCGATTATCAAAACTGTTATTCCGAGACTGCCAGGTCTTATTCGGTGTTTATCCCTTTGAGTGTTTTGCACCGGATTGGATAGGTCCAGGCTTGTGGGCTCTGCTGGTATGTATAGACAGAGACTTTGGAATGCGCCGCGGGTCGTCAACCCCATTGCAGACCTTGTTCACTGTTGCAGATATCTCCCAACTAGCTATTCGGGCTCATACTAGTTCTCTGATGTGCGCACCGAATAAGCGCGAAAAGAATGACTTTCCACGCCTGTTCCAGAGAGCGGCTTATCAGCGCTCCACCGTCACGGCGTACATGAGCAACCCTGAAACACCATCAATTTTTAATGGTCAACCACCTCCCTCTTCTTCCTCCTCCCGCCTCATCGCGCCAGGCATCCATGCGGCGCAAGCGCGAGGTCGAGCAGCCCACAGCGTCCATCTGGACACCAACCACGACACCGACCACTGCCAGCAAAGGCAGCAATGCCGCGCCACCCGTGCGCCCACCGGTTTTTGCCAACGGGATGCAGATGCGGAGCGACCGCAGTGCAGAACCAGGCAAGCCAGATAAGCCCGGCCCTCGTTGCTCATCTGCCCAGGTCACCCAAGAGAAGCAGAAGAAGAAGGCTGAGAAGGAAACCGCGGCAGCAAAGCGTAAACAAGGACTTCGCTATGCAGCAGCCATCGAGCGCCGGGTCATCGACAAAGATGCTGCTGCAGGCGACCATCCTCCAGCCACCAACGTCCAGAAGAAGCGACGCACCCGTGACGCGGCACCAAAGCCCTTGCAGCCTGTAGATTATGGCGGTGAGTCCGAGTACTAAACACCTCAGCGGAGCAGCACTCACCATTTATAGTTCCCGATGAGCCCCGAGACCGTGCATCGAGCGGCAGCGATGACGACTTCATCCCGCCAACCACCACCCCCGCCGACGACAACTCATTGACGATTCGGATGTCGAGGCTGTCGAAAAGTCCAAGAAGCCGCCAAAGAAGCAGAAGGGTCACCTTCGTGAGAGCATCAACCAGATGTGCGACGAGATGGATACGGATCCCAGCGGAGAGGTACAGGTGCCAAAGAGAAGAGCCTCAGAGGCGGGAT
>JARIHP010000117.1:0-110150 GCA_029282125.1 Mycena amicta | reverse complement strand
CCTTTGCCCCCAGGGGGCACGTCGGAGCGACATGTTGGATGGAAGTATGGATTGCGAATGAGAAGGCGGCCTTTGCTTTGAGGAGAGGAGTCGGAGGCGCAAATGTGGGTAGAGGAAACAAGGTTACGGTCGCCTCTGAGCGATGAGTGAGCTCGAGTGTACGGTATTGGTTCGACACACCGGAAAGCAGCACGAGAGAGTTTATGTCCTTGATAAAGCCAATCAGGTCGATGGATTTGCGTACGAGACCCTTCTTGGACTCGACGAGCGCAACAGAGTCTTCTCCGTCGTCGTCAAGTCCGTATATGTGGAGGCTTCCGGTTGCAGTGCCGACGTATAGTCTGTCGCCTAGTGGTTTGTGAGCGTAGTCTGTCTGAGCTGGAGCAGGAATGCCTTGGACGGAGAGACTCTCTATCCTGTCCTTGATCCCCGAAGCCACCGGCGAGGGCGGGTCAAAGGGCGCCATGGTTGTACGTCGGCAGCTGAATGGGGATATCTCGCGATCCCGTGCTTTTCTCTGTACCGCGCTGCATTGGTGGATTTAGGCTGCAAACGGCGACGCATTCTACATATACATAACATCCACCGGACTGGGAATAACCACAGGTAGATACCGCGAACGCGTTATTACATTGATAATTCTACTTCCCGCTGAATACTAGAAAGCATGTCCTCGGTGTTTCGCAGTGGCCGCCATCCAATCTTCAACCCTCTTTCAGCGCGACTCCTCGAGTTGGTCCCGAGGCTCGTTCCGCCAGGGAAGTACAGGCTCATTTCTTTCGCCGTAAAAGTCGTGGGGGTGGGAGTCCCTTTGCCGAGTCTCGCAAGGACGCGAGCAATCTCTTCTCCGACCATGTACAAGGTATGCTCTCCGTTTTCAGCAAAGTAGAAACCAGCTCTGCCGTGTGAGAAGTAAGGTGGCGGAGATGGATCCATACTCAAGTCGAAAATCTGGATGAAGAGCTCGGCAACTGCATAAGCGTGTCATCGAAGAGCACACCGAGGTCCAGAAGCCAGCGCACCATCATCAACGTGGACATTGCCCCAGTAATTTTCTGCCCTTGCCGACCATGCCTCCCTGACCACGACGCAGGCTGACATCCACTAGTCGTGGAATTTGTTGTGAGCGCGGATTCTGGATGCCGTTATCGACTAGAGGACCGGACGCGAGGCCATATATCGTCGACGGGAGAATGATGTAGGATTTGAGACAGCATTGTGCATCCGCCTCAACGATAGCAAGGTCAACATCTCGGTGTGGCTGATCTGCCGGTAATCCTTCCAGTTGGGCGATATTGAGGTCGGAATAGATGGTCTTCGAGGCGTACATGCCTTCGGCATCGTCGCAGAGGACACCTGTGCCGGACTAGGCCACTGAGAACAACAATCATTTGAATACAAGTTGACTGACAGTATGGATAAGAGTGGGTGCGACTCGCGTGCGCGAATATCTGTCGCGTAGTCCACTCAAAATGGCCTTCGTGGCAGCCAAGTCGTCTGCGTCGGTCTGTGGGCGTGAGAAAAGCATTATAGCCCGAGGCAGTGCCTACGCATGCAATCACGACTTCCGCCTCCGCTGCTAGTTGCCTAAGGAGCTCAAGATCGCTGTTGGATCCAACAACTACTTTGAGGTGGTGCAGGTGACCGAAAACACGATTCAAAGCGGAGGCCTTGTCCGAAGAGCGCACCAGAAGGGTGAACGTGAAGTTGTTCTGGAGCGGATGGGACAGCAGTCGTGCAAGCACGGACCCACCGATGTAGCCCGTTGCGCCAGTGACCAAGATGTGCATTGGCGATCATGTGAGCGCTTTCTCCGGTCCGTCCACGACAAAATGTGGTCCCATGTCCCGAAGCTCGCAAAAACCTATATCAGTTGCCCCTGCTGGCTGGGATGTACAGTAACAAAATGCCGCCCCGACAAGCGTTCATCGTGCTGTCTGCTGCTCTTGGCGCTTTTGCGTCCACCCTAACCCTCCATGGTCCCGCATCACTCCCGTTTAACGCGTCCTCCCCGCTCAGCCCATCCCTCGCTAGTTTCTCCATCGAAACCGCCTTTTTCTTGGAGTATCTGGGCAACGTTACGGATCCTAATACCTTGACGCAGCACCTGCTTGCAGAACCTCAACGAGCGCACAGGCGTTCCTGCGGAAATCCGCATAGGTGGCATAACTGCGGATTCGACCTATTGGAATGCCTCTCTGGACACTGCCCTCTTCAATTTCATTGACGCCACTGGCACCCTCTTCAACACGACCATAGGGTTGGGGTTCTGGGAAGCCGCTCGTTCCCTGCTACCCAAGGGCACGAAAATCACAGTCAATTTGGATCTTCATGACTTCAATTATACGGGAGCTTTGGCCGTTGCCGAGTCTGCGATGGCTGGTCTTGACCCCGGGCAACTCATTGCTCTCGAAGTAAGTCACTGTCTGACTTTCGCAATTCAACTTTAACAAACGTATTCGAGCGCAGTCGGAAACGAGCCCGACCATTATTCGCCCTTGTTGTCGGCAGCAGGATACGATGCGACTTGGGCGGTCTGTAACATTTAACTCTCTTCGGAAGATGCATTGATTTCTTCCTCAGCCTTGGTCTCAAAATATCTCTAAAGCCTTGGGTTTCTCAGGCCCTATGTTCCAAGTCGCTGCAACGGCGGAAGATCCCTTATGGCCGTACAACGCGCCGGGCGCAAGTTCGCAACTCGATTGTGTTAGTGCGCTCGCAGCAGGCGCCAATTCTGCTGGTACCGTGAAGACCTGCAGCGAACATACGTACCAATATTCAGTTTGCGATCCAGTACGGACTGCCGTCGCCACGCTCCCAAATCTTGTTTGTCCGCGCGCTTATCCTCCGGATGTCAATGCTTATTCTCAAAGGTTAATCACACTCGTCTGGCAATGTACTTGGATTTGTGGCAACCCCGCATTCAATCAGTCCGTGCACAGCTGGGACCAGACTCCTTTGTCATTGGAGAGTACAACTCCGTTAGCTGCTCTGGCAAGGCTGGTGTTTCGGATACCTTCGGGCAGGCACTCTGGCTTCTGGATACGACACTCTACGCCGCGTCGATTAACGTCTCACGGTCAGTAGATTCCTCGGGCATCTGGCGTCGCTCACAATCGCAGTCTATACATCCATCAAGGCGGCCCCCTCGCCCTCCAATCATCCACACAACTCAACCACGGGGGTTTGTCGAGATATGATCTATGGTGAGGGTGTTTGCCGCCACGCTCATCCATCTGAATCGACCGAGGTATCCTATGGACGCACTCAACGGGGAAAAGCAGGTGTTCCCTTCGTATTCCGCGTACCTCTTTATCACGGAAGCCATTGGTCGTTCGAAATCCCTCCGGATCGCAAACCTATGGCCGGGACGACAAGCCAACGGCTCATCCATCACGACCCAATCCGGGGATTTCACTGCCGGCCAAAACGTCGTCTATGGTTTCTGGGAGAACTCTGTTCACCAGTTCCCAACTAAACTCGCACTCTTGAATCTACAGATATTCAACCAGACGGAACCGGGAGACATTCCGCGTCCCAGCACAACATTCGATATTTCTGCATTTTTGCCTCCTCGGCAGAAATCAGTGCGAGTGCGGCGACTGCAGGCTGCGGGAGCGGATGTGACATTCGGTAATATGACAACATGGGCGGGACAAACGTTTGCTGTCAACAGCGACGGTCTTGCAAAGGGCAAGCTGCAGGAAGAATTCATCAGAGGTGGTAAGATTGACGTGCAAGCCTCCGAGGCGGCTTTGGTATTCCTGTGAACATGGCCACAAAGTTGCAATGCGCAACGATTTCTGTACACTCGAATAGTTGATGGACATGCACCCTATCACAAACTTGCTCCGTTCACCATTACATCGGCAGTGAGGCGTTCTCTCGCCTGTGGCCTTCGAGTCAGATACACCTGATTCGAACGGGGCTCGCACGTACCTGTGCAATTAAATCTGGCTCTATTTCCGGGAGAGCCTCAGGCTCTTCGCCATTCCATGGGACGACCTCCCATTTGGTTGGGGTATTACCGATACACAGACAGATGTCTTCCGGAAGGTGTCCGCCGTGTTCTGAGTTGAAATGATCTCGGACTTGTGATTCCTCTGGAGGCCACTTGAATAGAGGCGTAGATTGTCGAAGAGGCAACGTACCATCTGTCATAGCAGCTAGCTGCGACATCATACCTCGCACAATATTCTCTGCCGCCTCACGATACTGTCGGCGGCGAGCGATCTCCAGCAGGAGCTTATTAAATGCAGTCTGGTATGCGATATAGCGCTCGTGGAGATGCTCGAGCGTGTCTACATGCTGCTGAAGAAGGACAAGTTGCTCATCGCAGTCGTTCTAGTACACTGAGCTAGCAAATTTTACGCAAAAAGCTGGGACTCGCCTGAACGACGTCTTGTGTTTGGAGCATTTCGGTCATGATCTCTCCTAGTTCGTCTAGATCATCCAAGATGGCGTTTAGATGCGCAAGACTCTTCTTTGAAGTGCTTTCAGAGTCGACCATGGAATCACTGGGAGAGGAACGGTCAATAAAGAACGAAAACCCAAAAAGGGTGACATACTGTGTAGCTGAAATCGACGCGAGACATTCCTCGAGCTCTCCGATAATGGACGGCAGCTCCTCCGTATCTCTATTCATCGCTTGCAAATCTTCTTCGCTGAAGGCTTCGCCAGTCTCCGTCTCGTGTAAAGCGCCGGCCATTTGGTCATAATGGGCAGCGAGGCTCTCCAGATGCCGGGCCATGACGGTGATAGTCTCGTCTTGGTTGGAGAGAAGGGTATCCATTGGAGGTAGCGGTGGTATGTGGGGAAGGCTCTCCGTGATGGAGGTTGTAGTCCTCTTCAGAGTCTCCGGGTATTCGTCCGTCTTGCTTAAGATATCCTGCGTGAAGGCATGAGCTCGAGAACACCGCTATTATGACCGCACAAACGTCTATACGTGTTCTGCCGTGCTCCATCTGCTCCAAGACATCCTCGATCGCTTGGTCGTCCACAAAGTCTCGAAGAGTTTTCCACGTGTGTCGTTCCGTACAGGACTTGGCCTTGCGAACAGTCGATGAAAGGCTTTGCCGAGGAGACTCGAGAATGTTGGGCTGGACCTCGTCTTCGTCCTCTGAATTCTGACTCCCGAAAAGTGATGACGCAGAGGAGTGCTCGTGGAAGTCTGGAGGCACAAGTTGAGAGCCTAGTGACTCGAGTATGTTGTCTAGCGCATCAGAGTGTTTCCTCCTCACAGTGTCCCATTCCTGGATGACTTGTAAGTCTGAATTGGAAGAATGAAACATTTGCTGTACACGCCTGAACTTGCCTGCTTAAACTTGCGCGTTTTTTCCTCGATACTCTTCGCCAGTCCGGCAGCTAGCTACACCCCATGTTAGGCTACACGATGGAGACGGTGAGAAATGAGGCGTACCCGAAGCTGCTCAAGTACTCCATCCGTTATCCATCTGACCTTGGCGTCGAGGGCGAGTACATCGAGTACTGACTGGGCCGACGCGTTCGACAAGCTGTGAGCTGTTGTACAGAGCTGCTCTCCGGTTTGAAGCGCCTTCTTCGACTGGAGCACGAGAGAAACGAGGTTCTGGTCAGACGCCATGGTCACCCAAAATGGGCAAGCGTGCCATCAAAAACGGCGGCCATCAACCGGTTAGCCGGTGACCGGATGTCCCGAACGTTCTCTCCAACTTCCACCAGGTAACTTACGATTTCACGCTTGTTGCCAGAGTCTGGTTCATTTGCACGCGTCTTCGGTGGCAAGACTCCACACTCATTTGTCTTGCTGTCGGTGCTAGTGGTATCTAATGGCATCTCCAGTGCTTTCCAGGATGGCGCCAAATAAAGGACGCAAGACTTTTATCGTGGGCGCCGGCTGCACTGCTTTTATCAAACCTCGCGGGCTCCGCAGCACTGAAGACATGGGTCTGGAAGCCGCAACCAAGGCTCTTTTGGATGCTGGAATCACCTACGACGCGATTGAGACGGCCTACGTTGGCTATTGCTACGGAGACTCCACTAGCGGCCAGCGCGCATTGTACAATCTTGGGCTCACTCACATTCCCGTCACCAACGTGAACAACAACTGTTCTAGTAGGTCTCATCGTTTTAGCGAGTGACAGTCCTGGCTGACTGGCCCTCAAGCTGGCTCCACGGCGCTGTACAACGCCAATAATGCTGTCAAGTTCTCTCAAGTTGAATGTAAGGGAATGTCCACCACTCCATCAGAAACACACTGACACTACAATCTAGGCGCACTGGCACTCGGCTTCGAAAAGATGAAGCCAGGTAATATCTCCTGTTGGTATCGCGCAAGCCAGCAGACCTTTTCGTTAGGCAGCTTAGGCACAAATTTTCCTGACCGTGTTCCACCGACCATGCTTCTCCATACACGAAGCGATGATATTGAGAAACACGGACTCGGGGAGAACCACGGACCCGGTGCACCCAGAATCTTCGGCAACGGCGCCCAGGAATACTTCCAAAAGCATGGTGGTGGCATCGAACATCTTGCCCAGATCGGTACTTTGAGCGTACTTCCGTCGCGTACCTGATGAGTCTTCAGCTTCAAAGAACCACAAGCACTCGGTGAACAATCCATACTCGCAGTTCCGGGACGGTTGGAGCGTCGAACAGGTCTTGAAATCGCCGAAGATCACCAACGAGCTGACAAAGTTCATGTGTAGTCCTACTTCCGTTAGTGTGCATTTGTATCTGGTCAACTCTCTGACGACTGCCACAGGATGGCGCTGCTTGCTGTGTTGTGGCCTCCGAAGACTTTGTACACGCACATGGCCTCGAAAACCAAGCCATCGAGATCGTTGCTCAAGCTTTGGCTACGGATGGACCCGAGGCTTTCGAAAGCTCGAGTGCCATGGAAGTGGTGGGCTATAACATGACAAAGGTCGCTGCGAACAAGGTCTTCAAAGACGCTGGATTTGCCGACGGCCAGGGTCGCGACCTGGTTGGCGTACTGGAGCTCCACGACTGCTTCGCTGCAAACGAGGCTCGTCGCTGTCCTGTTGTTGCGAGATGAATCTGATGGCTAACAGCTTATTATGTATCCGGCGCTTGGTTTGTGTGCCGAGAATGAAGCCCACAAGATGGTCGAACGTGGCGACAATACCGTGCGTTCCTCTGAGAAAAAGTAGCCCGGGGTTCAAGTCTTTCAATAACAGTATGGTGGAAAATACGTTATTAACCCCAGTGGCGGTCTCGAGGCTAAGGGACACCCTCTCGGTGCTACCGGCCTTGGAATGCACTTCTACATCGCAATGCAGCTCAGAGATTGCAAGTACAATATTGATATTCTGTTCTTGCGCTGACACAAGAGCAGGGGCTGGCCCGATGCAAGCACCGGGTTTGTTTGAAGGGCCTGACGCACAAGGGAAATACGGTCTGGTCCACAACGTGAGCACTCCGCCCAATCACTACTCTCTTGGGCTCACATACCTTCAGGTTGGGCTTGGCGGTGCTGTGGTCGTATCCCTGCTCCGTCGGCCCGAGTTCTTCAAGCCAGGCGGCGAAGATGGGCGTACGAGGTAACCAGAACCTTCGTTAGCCAATTGAGGCTCAAAAATTGTCCAGACTCGGCTATAACCACGCCCATGAGTGTCGCGCCGTGACGATGGAAGATATTGACAAGGTCAAGGCGAAGAAGAATTCACCTTACATCCTCCAGCACGCTAAGCTATGATTCCTGATGCTATCTATCTGTACAAACATGTGTATTCTGACAAACGGATTGGAGTTATTGCTGCTCCCAACTGGAGATCGCACCAAGGAGATCATACGGGGTAGGCGTTTGCGCTACAACATCCACGGAAAGATTCAACTGCTTCTGGAGGAAGGTTGATGTGGTGTGGCCGATAGCAGCAATCTTTGCTCGTCGGCCAATTGACGCATCTGCCGAGTGCAGGTCGAAATGCTCTCGTAGGAACGGCAACACGAATTCCGCTGTCGAAGGTGCGAAGAATACGATCCACCATCCGTCGGAATCTAATTGCAAGCGTCGGCAGGAGAAGGGGGCAGTAGGTTCAAGCAGGTACTTTTGAAGTTGTCGAGAGCGAGCTTCAAGTCGTTGGGAAACGTCGAGGAACCTTGTGTTTTATACACCTGGAGTGGGGCGAGCTCTAAACCACCAGCACGCAGGATTTCTGGTAGGTTGTCCCTGTTCTTGTCGCCGGTCAAATAGAGCAATGGCTTCGAAGGAGGTGATGGAAAGTCGGCGAGAATAAACCTGGCAAGCTGTTCACTGTTGCCTGTCGATTCTCCTCGAATATCATGGGGAGTGAAGGGCGAGTCTGGATACAAAGATTGAATGTCCTCGAGTTTTGACGCGCTGGATCTGCCCACAACGTAGAATGGGGTCGTCTTCCAGGTGGTGACTGGAATGAGGTGAGTAACGCGAACGTAGGAATAAAACGAGAACCACGAGCAGAGGAAGTCGGCAAAGTGCCAACTGAGTGCTCCCAAGCCTCGCAACCGCGTCCGCTGGTGATAATGACGCCGCCATACTCAGAACCCCGACGAATGATGTCGGTGAGCGTGTCGTGATGGACGAACGCAGTTTCCAGAGCGGGAACGGAGGCTGTCGTGTATCCTGCTGAAGAGAATGCCGTTTCATAGCGGTCTGGAGAGTCAGGCGTGCGGAGCAGCAGGATATTGGTTCGGGACATCTCGCGGTCACATAATTTCGGCCGAGCGCCGTCCGAAAATTTTGCTTCCCGCCACCATGGCCCCGTTCAAGAAGGAAAAGCCTCTGCATTCTATGTAACACACTCCTTTTGCTCGTCTGACTTCTAGTAATCAATCTCGCCAGAATTGCGGGGTCAACTGCCGGAGCAATTGAAGCGTGCGTTCTGGTCGTAGTCTTTTCACGACGCGCTCATGGGTTATAGGACGGCAGGTTTGTAACATACCCCACTGAATTCGTGAAGACCCGGAGCCAATTTAGCGGAAAGGTATAGTCTCAACGAGCAAGGACTCGAATTCAACCCACAAATATGCAGAAAGAGAGTCCTATAACCATTATCCGAGAAACCCTTCGCACTAAAGGGATAATCGGCCTCTATTCTGGATGCTCGGCCCTCATCGTGGGCAACTCGCTGAAAGCAGGCGTGCGATTCGTAACGTACGACCATTTCAAGAATATGTTGGCGGACTCGCAGGTTTTTCTTATTTCCCCTCTTTTCCGCTGTCCACGCTGCTCACGCTGGAGACTAGGGAAAAGTCAGCGCCCCGCGCAGTCTTCTGGGTTCGCGATTCTTAGTCCGATTTTACGACCTCTTATCTTCTCTCAGCCGGTCTCGGAGCTGGTATGATGGAGGCCATCTTCGCTGTTACGCCTTCGGAGACGATAAAGTGAACATTATTGTTGGGGATAAGACTCATCGCTCATTCTGCCAGGACCAAGCTTATCGACGACGCCAAACGTCCCAACCCACAGTACCGCGGATTGGTACACGGCACAGTCTCGATCGCCAGAACAGAGGGCATTTCTGGAATATATCGCGGTCTCTTCCCAGTGGTAACCCTCAGCCATTTCTTCTCGCCCCACACTAACCAATTATCTAGATGATGCGACAAGGCGCCAACTCCGCTGTTCGATTCACGACCTACTCCACGATCAAGCAGTTCGTGCAAGGCCAGGCTCGACCAGGACAAACGCTCCCCTTCACTATCACCTTTGGTATCGGTGCTATCGCGGGACTAGTCACAGTGTATACCACCATGCCTCTCGAGCAAGTGTTTTTACCCCAAAAGAAGCCTCGGATACTGACGTCGACCATGTGCAGTGTTGTCAAGACCAGAATGCAGACACTCGACGCCAAATCACAGTATCGCAACTCGTTCCACTGCGCGTATCGCATCTTCACGGAGGAGGGGATTCTGCGATTCTGGACAGGTACAACCCCGCGACTCGCGCGGTTAGTAGTGAGTACCGGTGACCAACCCAATCGTCCGGCTCTGAATATCTTGTAGATGGCAGGCGGAATCGTGTTCACTGTATACGAGAACATTATCTCTTTGCTAAACCGAGACGAACATTCATCTGTAGAATAATCACAATTTACTCTTCAGCTCAAGTCTTGCATGCATTGCAAAATATCTAAGGTCGGGTGTAATATACGCGAATGGGGGCAGCAAGAATTATGAGGAGGCTGCAATATGATACAGGATGGGGGTAAAAGGCGAGCAAGAGACCACAGCGCATGTTCATACATTGCTGTCATTGCCTCCAAACCTCTGAAATAAAGGGTCGTCGGGCGATGTCCCAGGGTGTAGTTGTAGCTTGCCCTCCCAGAGAGCGGCGGAAGATCGTGAAGGGTCATCTTGAGTGGGATCGGAGAGTGACTGCGGCTGTGTCCACGCATGGCTAGCAGCGATAGTGCCCATCATAAGAGTTGGAGCCATGGCCAACAGTGAACTACTAGAGACGGTCAGCACGAATGAAGGGAAAGGAGGTCCAGCACGTACACTGGTCGTTCCTGGTCCTGGCTTAATCTCGCAGTTCGGCTCTTGATAACGAAGGATGAAGATCGGACACGAGCACCCCGCACATTCGCAAAAGTGTTAAGATTATCCCGTACCCGCGTAATTGCGGTCCACCCAACGTTGTCTGGGTTGGGAGCAGTGGTCGGAAGCACCTCGGGCCGTCCCAGGAGGCCGACCCATTTGAACACGCGCTCGAATGGTTCGCTGGGCATCAGCCGGACGAGAGCACCAAGCGGAATTGACACAAAGCCCAAAGCCAGCGAGATGCCCCATTCACGCCCATGGATGGGCGTGACGGAGAACGCAGCCTTGCCAACGAATACAATGATGATTTGAGCGGCGATTTCTAGCAATAGTGGTGTTAGTTCACGGTCAAAAAAAAAACGGACAGAAACTCACCGATTAGCGTGATCACAATGAAGTACCAATTACTGAGGATGCCTTCGAAGATGTTCAGCTTACGGTCCAACCGTCTGCAATTGACCGAGTTGAAGATCTGTGCAAACACGAATGCATTGAAGACCAGGGTCTGGACCGTCGTATCATTCTTCTTCACGCCGGCATCCAAACCGAGTATCCGAAGCCCGAGAAAGTGGAAGATGAGTGTGATGGTGATCTGGTAGAGCGACTGGAACAATATTTGTTTGTACATGTCTGTCGAGAACAGCGGGGCCGTCTTCTTGTCCGGTTTGCGGTGCAGAAGCGACTCGGTCGCAGGGTCAGTTGCAAGAGCGAGAGCGGCGAAAGTATCCATAATGATGTTGATCCAAAGGAGCTGTACGGCGGACAAGACAGACGACTCCGAGGTCGACGCGACGGCGGTGACCAAAGTAATGACAACCGCAGTTACGTTCGTCGAGACCTGGAACTGCAAGAACTTGCGGACTGCATCGTTCACACATCGTCCCCACATAATGGCCTTTACGATCGAGGCAAAGTTGTCGTCCATGAGAATGATGTCTGATGCCTCTTTTGCCACCTCTGTTCCCGCTATGCCCATCGAGAAACCGACGTGGGCGGTTTTGAGAGCAGGACCGTCATTCGTACCGTCGCCGGTGACGCCGACGATCTCTCCAATGTTCCGGAGAGTCTCGACGAGAATACGTTTGTCTTCCGGCGATGAGCGAGCAAGAACTTGCAGACGAGGAACGATCTCCATTTTCTCGGTCGGTGTCAGGTCCCGGAACACAGGGCCCTCCATAATTACGCCGCCTGGGGTGAAAATGCCGCATTGGGTCGCAATAGAGCGAGCGGTCAAGACATTGTCTCCGGTGCACATCTTGACGGTAACGCCAGCCATCTGGCACTTCTTGACTGCTTCGACTACACCGGGACGCAGAGGGTCTTCGATGCCGACGATGCCAATGAGAGTCAAATCGCGAGCGAGATCCTCGTAGGAGAGCTGGGCCAGTCAGTCAACAACAAAACAAAACAAACTGCAACGTTCCACTGTACCTCGTGCTGCCCAATTTGAGAATCGTCGCCGGGGGGCCAAGAGTCCAAATCCCTATAGCACAAGGCAATCGTCCGTAGCATCTGGTTGGCGTAGAAGATGGTGGTCCGCGTGATGTTGTCGTCGGCCAGTTCATCGATGGGCGCCGTCTCGATCTCGTCGCCTGGACTCTGACTTGGGGACCCTGACTGGTGGACCACAACATGCGACACACACTTCTTGGACAGAATCTCGCTGGCACCCTTGAGATATAGACGGAACTTGGCCTTGGGCGTCTTGACAACGACTCCCATGGCCTTGCGTTCGCTGGAGAACGGGATCATCTGGATAATCGTCGCAGAATCTCGTGTCGTGCGGAAGTCGGGCCACCCGAGCTCCTGCGCGAACTTGAGCAATGCAGTTTCCGTCTTGCTCCCAACAAACATCGGCTCGCCGGTGTCAGGGTTTGTGTCTTCAAAGGCAGTCGAATTTACGGCGATGCCCTCGTTGAACAGCTCGCGCAACTGCGGACTCAGGGCGGAGTTGAGTTGAGTTTGATCGAGGGAAAAGTCCTGTCCATGCTTTCGAGAAAGATCCTTGTCGACGTTTGTTCGAGCCTCGTTGCTCTCGAGGTGGTGAACAAATTTTGCGTGTATGCCGACTGAACCAGCGACGACGGTCATCGAGTTTTGAGTAAGCGTGCCGGTCTTGTCCGTGCACACGACAGATGCGTTCGCCATAGTCTCGCACGAGCCCAAGATGCGCACCAAGAGCTTTTCGTACGTCATCCGTTTCGTAGCGAATGCCAACGCCAGAGTCACAGCCAGCGGTAGACCTAAGCCATGAGCCACCTTGACAAATGGTCACAAAACAATGCACCTTCGGGCACCGCAACCACGATGAGGGTTACCGCAATGATCAGGATGTTCACAAAAGCAATGCCTTTCTGATTGGCCGTTCTGCGTAACTGAGCCCCACGAATCGAGCAGAAACAAGTGCACGTACCGCTCCGGCGTTCCAGTACCGAGCTGGACAAAGAATCGGATGAGAAGGGCTGTGAAAAGTACAAGGCCGGCCGCGCTGCCCAGTTTCGCAATTAATTCTGCCAGTGCGTTGAGCTTGACTTGCAGGGGTGTGTTGTCAGTGTCTCCGCGCAGAGCTGCGAAGCTGCCATTAGACTGTATATTAGCAAAAGGGCAATACACGCACCCATCATGATTCTACCATTAAAACTTTTGGTGCCCACGGCGACGACAACGTATTTGCCGACTCCCTCCAAAACTTTGCTACCGCTGACGATGAAACAGTCAGTGTGGGCGCCCCCGTCCGTGCCACGAAGAGCGATGCACTCGTCGTATGGGACCTTTTTGATGGCGTCTGACTCTCCAGTCGCCCCGGATTCATCGCACTTGACATTGTGACCACCAAGGAAAACCCCGTCACACGGTACGATCTCGCCTGGTTCCAACAGCGCAATGTCTCCTACCACGACTTGCTGGAAAAAAAAGACGATCAGTCCACTGTCGTAGTTTGTGGTGGATGCATCAACCTTGATGTCAACAACCGTCTCGACGCCATTGCGAATGACCTTGACCCCACGTTCCTCCTTCTTGTCGTTGAGCTCCTGGAACTGCCGTTCCTTTTGCCAATCATTAATTGATCCCACAAGAACCTGTGCAGGGTATTAGATGCTGAAGAACAAAAACCTGAGCGTGCATACCACAATGAGGATAGCGATCATGATAGCGACACCCTCAACCCAATCGACTTTGGGTTCGCCGGGCTCGTGTGCCGTGCCAAAATCTTGGAAGAAACCCAATGCGAGCGAAACAACCGCAGCAATCGAAAGCAGAACCTGCGGACAGTTTAGCCGATGTTGAAACAATGAAAGGACGCACACACCAAAACTTTGTCCTTCAAAGCAGTGTACATGAGAGACAACAAGGATTTCGTTTTCCGACGAGGCAAGACGTTCTCACTATAGACACGTCGGCGAACGTTGAGCGAGGCTGCAAACGCTGCCGCAGAGTTCCAATCTGTCGACTTTTCTCCTTCGGGGTCCGTAAGCGTGATAGCCGGAACGGTGTCTGCACCCTTTTCAGGATCATGACGTTGAGAGGCCCCGACTCCCGCGCCTGGCCGGCCGTCGCCAGGTCCTTGGCCAGAGGTCATGGTTGGTATCCGGTCCAGGGATGTGCCGCGCAAACCCATGTCAGGTGTCGTCCCGAGCCCGTCGAGCAGACCGACCACGCCGCCCATCTCTTCTAGCGTGTCAAGATTCTTGGGATCGAGCATCAATGCGAGGTCGTTTGGCCTGAAGTGGAATGGGGACGGGTCTGTGTCTGACTCGAGCTGGAGGTGGGGTTCTGGGTCCTTCTTGCTCCTCGAGGAGAGGGCAGTCACGGTGTCCGAGTCTGCGGTGTTGCGCTTTGCCCGGGAAGCGGAGCGCGAACCGACACGCGTGACGCTTGTTGTGTTGGACTTTATGTGGCGCAGTTCCTCCTCGGAGCGTGGAGAGTGGTCGGGTTCTGTCGCGTCGGTGGCCGTCGTAGCGAATGTAGCATTGCTGCCTTTGCGCTGGTGGGTCTGGGGCGACAGCATCGTGGACGGGTTTCGCGGCTGAGGATTGTTGTCGCGGAGGGCCAGACTGGTGCTTGGATTGAAGTGGACCGACGAGCGACTTGAAAGAGTCGGTGACGGCGGGGCTGTCATCGACCATTCGTCTGTGTGGGTCGGCGAGCTGGGTACGTCTAGGGAGCCTCTGGGGTTGGGTGGACTGTGGGGCGAGAGGAGGCCAGTGGTGGGAGAGAGAGGAGAGGTCGTGAGGTTGGGCGAGGCATCCTGGGACAAGTCGGTTGTGATGATTGCAGGAATGCTGTGGTCGTCGGTGGAGGGCATACTGCTGGGACACGTCCAGCGTTAAGATATGCTCAACAGCAGTGAGCACACAATGCGGAAACACGCCAACAGCCGTTACGCCGAGGCAGTGCATCAGAAATGCACTTTGGAATTTTCACGTCCGTTTTGGGTGCGACTGCTGTAAGTACGGGTCAAGGGCCTCTTTAGTATACCTTTCAACATGGTTCATCCTTGGGCGTCTATCGACGTCTATCCCTCCAACAATCCTGGAACCTGCATTTGGGAACTTGTGACATGATGCAGTTACAGTCCCGGCCGCCTCGAGCTCCAGGCATGCTCCTTGCATGCTCCACGCTCCCACTCATTCCATCTCGACTTGACTTCCCAAGAGCCTCCCCTGGGAGCGTGCGCCAAAAGTAGCTGTTGATTTTCTCTCGTAACCCAAAAAATGCGCTCAACAGCGTCAAGCTTAAGGAGCTATTCAAGAAGGTTCAGCGTCAGATTTACCAACGGCGATGCAATAAATTTCCCGCAATCTTTTCACAGCCAGACCTCCTTCCGTGATCGGTCAATGGTGAATCTAACGCGCACTTTACGCCAAAAAAATACCAAGCACTCCCGAATTAGGCCTTGGGAAAAGCCGCACCACCGCGATTTACGCCCAACGTCGCAGCGGACACAGGTTTTTAACTTGAAACCGGGCCCTTCTCCTATAGCTTGATCATGGCCTCCTTGGATACTTCGCAGGCTGGCTTGACCAGGCTCGGCGTGTATACATTATACAGCACTGGATGCGCGATTTGGCAAGCCCGAGAACCAAGGTATCGGCCAAGAAGCCAAGAAGTTGGCATTGTCTTCCCCATTTGTTCTCGAGCGGAGGTCTGTCTATATAATATTCAACCGGACAACATTGCTATAGCGCACACTCGTCATGAGGGCAGAAGCTGTTGTACCGTACGCAAAAGGGGATGGATCGCATTGCTTGCATCTCTTGATAGTTCTGGTACTAGTATCGTGTCACGCCACCGTGCCAGCGACTAAGGCTGGCAATACGATTTTGCAGTGTATACAATACAAGAGTACATGACATGCTGCCACTGGCTCAGTTGGCCGTCGAGACCAACTCCGAGAACGCCAGACGAACATCTCTTATGAATACAATAATGTCTCCCATTTTGCGGAGTTGAGAGACGAGCACCGGTAACGAGGGCAACGAGGGATTCACCGTCAGCACTGTTGTGAAATGTTAACATTGTGTTGGCGCGAAAAGCGGACAGTATACCTCTGTACGAGTCGCCCGAGACATCGAGAACGAGTGAGAACTCGCGGTCTGGTTTGTCTGGGTCGATTCGCGACATACGAATGAGGAGTTGATCGTTCCCAATGCCCTCGACGACACACGCCAGTCGCTCTTCGATTTGCCGTGTCTGAGCAGAGACACCTGCAGCCGACGCCACGAGATTATCCTTCTCGTTCGTCTTGACTAAAAGTACTTGAGATCGTACTCGGCGCATAGGGCCAAACTCACTGCGTTGCAGGTTCTCGGCAATGGCGTGGTAGTGCTCGATTTGCGTGTCGATAGCCGCGCATTTGTCTTGCAGGGCAGCTAGTTGCCGCTTATACTCTGCAACAGCCAGCTCTGCCTCCTTCCGCTCTTCTTGCTCCCTCTGAAGGTCTACGAACTATGAGTCAGCCAGAGACCAGCGCGTCCCACACATACCTGCGGCCAGTTGTAGTTCCTCCATCTTGCATTCCTTAGTCTCTGCCTCCACATGCGCGATCCTCTCGATGGCACGCTTCTTTTCTGATGCATTCTGGGTGCGTCGGTCGACGAGATCAGCAATCGTACGCGTCTTGTAATTGGATACGGCTTTGAGGAAATTTCGGGAGGAAGTGTCGAACGATTCAGTGCGGAGGTCTATGTGCGGATTGGGCTCCGCGAGGATCGCGGCGAGGTCGATTTGCGGGACTCGAACCGCGGATGATGGAGGCATGGTTGGAAGTCAATGTAACGCTGTCACCATCCTGTGACACGACGCGTCTCGAATCCTTTCGTGAACGTTGACTACCCAGTTACGGACTCATCTCACCGCTGTTTCAACATCCGCACTGCTCCCAACAGCTCAAAGCTCTGAACTCACTGCTCTCAAGATCTCTTAATTCCGCCAGTCGTCGGCCAAACACGCCGTTCCGCAGAACCTCTTTAGAGCCGTCAAATTGCTGTTTTAACGTCGTTCAATTCCGACTCTATACTTTCCTTACTCCACTCTGGATCCCCGAAGGCCGTTCTTCCGCAGTCTGTGCCACAGGCTGTTCCTTCACCCCCGCTCTAATTTGGCGCATATACTAGGGTTCTCCGTCCCTGGAATCTCGATACCCTGTGCCAACTTTGTCTTACCACCCGCAGCGTGCCTTCTATTTCAGTGGCTCTGCATGTTCCTCACTGCGCAGATTCATTGGTCTTCATCTACGCATGCGTTTCTCGGCACCATGCATCTGTCCAACAGCTACAGCTCTGCCCTTCTCCTCGTTACATTCCTCCAACCGTTCTGGTGGTTCTCATGCCCGGCATATGAATATTGCAAGGCGGCGTTGACCGGTCACCCTGTGTACCTACGGCTCAGGCTTTTTGTTCACGAGCAGTGCTACATTCTCATTCAAGCTCCCATCCCCTTCTCTATTCCTCGATATTTGTTAACAATACTCCACCCCCGCTTCGCCTTCGGGGCGAAAATATCCATCCCGTTCACCGCCTTGGCCTCCCATTTACGGCAAGCCTTCCGCTTTCCTCTTGGTCACTTTATTTTCGTCAGCGTCGGCAATCTGGCCATTTTTTCTGCGGCCTTGGCTGACGCATTGAGTTCTTGCGGCGGCTCATTAATGTATCTACCCATTGGCTCGGCTACCGTGCGCTACACGATGTTTAATCGTTCCTCAGAAAGTGACTCGCCGTGCCCGCAAGGCTCAACGTTTGCTTATGCTGTAAGCCGCTCAACAGCTTTCCTTCCCAAAACAGCAATCCTTGATGCACTTATCTTCGCTAGACGGAAATTTAGACGAGAAGAAGAACAGGTGGAGCCTCGGCCCTTGGCCCCTCAGGTCAGCATTAGCTTTGCTCCCAGCCTCGTGTGGCCTATCGGGCTAGTTCCTCCGCTGTGGTCGCCAACATGACTCGAGATTCTGGCCTTCTCGTCCACTGGGTATCGAAATGATATCAATACAAAGCAGCTGCTGCGGATGAGGAAGATATCGCGTCTTCGTGACGAGAGCCACGGCTACTTCTATCGTGCGGGAGTCCGGGGTGTAGCTGGTTGGGTGAGTGGTCATCAAAAGACGGTTTCCCCGCCGTACGCGGCTCAAATCGTCATATATAGCCTACTCGCTACCTCTGACCAGTCCAAGAACTCAAAACTTGCTTAGCAGTCGATCTGACCGGGAGTCGACGGACCCGGCTTTGAAGGGGCGAATGGACATGCATTAATTTACCGCTGGGCTCGTTTATACCATCTTTCCTTCAATTTGGGCTGGCCTTTTCTCTTCAAGTCTCTCTTCGTACCACCTGAACAGTCTGCTGGTAGACGACGACGGCTGCCTTGCCGAGTCTGCCATTTCAAGCTCCGCCTCGGCTGGCGATGAAAATTTGGATGATGCGTATGCAACTCAAGTTAATCCGATTAGTCTGGGATTAAATCGCCGAGCTATTTGCCTGGACCATGCGAGGTCGTACACCGTTTTCCCCGTTGGAAATTCAGCAGTGAATCCATGCGTGATAGACGCCCACATGTGGCGTAAGCGCCCATACTGACGAACGTCAGACCCGATATGGCAACTTGCGCTTCGACATCTCGGAGCGAGAAGCAACAAGCTGCTTCTAACTAACCATTCTTTTGGCAGCAAGATCAGAGTGAGGCGCGGCGATTGGGTTCGATATCACCATGGACCCACATGGACCGTCGCAGTATGTGCTATGCTGCAATGACATTTTGATTGCTGTTATGTATATTTCCCGCGCGATACCTAAAGCGCTCCATTTAAGGGTTCTTGGACTTGGTGTGCTGTGCCCGGATCTTCTACATTCTGGCACTATGATAGACGCGCGTGATACGGAGAAACCGCGCAAATGCCCCGAGTTAACGCTGTGCGACGGCCTTTCTAGATTACACCAAGAAATACACTTCTCTAAACCCGAATTGGGGCTGTTGTGGGAGTACTGACCACAGCACCGTCGACAATCACGCTTCCCAGACCCGCCGCCTCCCCGCGCACCTTGCTCGACGCATGTCCTTCCGTATTAAGCTCGCCGACTTCGATGCGACCCATCTCTTTCACAAAACTTGTTCCCCAGAAGGCCGCGCTGTACTTGTTGACGTATTTGAACAGCTTGCGATGATTCTCTGCTCGTGTTGCAGCGTCCATCGTCACCGCCTCGTGGATAGCATCCGCGACCTGCTGCGAGTCCCAAGGGTTGACGATGAGTGACCCGTTCAGGCTCTGCGCCGCACCAGCAAACTCGGACAAGATCATGACACCCTGCCGAGCTTGTTGACAGGCGACGTACTCATAAGACACCTATTGATTGGCCATGAGCAAACGAGTGCAAGACGGACGAGGCGACGCACCAAATTCATTCCGTCTCTGGTACTCGACACCAGACAGACATCGCTGACAGCATACAGCGCACATAACTCGTCGAAGGCAAGACTCTTGTGCATGAAATGGATGGGCATGAATTCGACCGTTCCGAATCGGCCGTTAATGCGGCCCACAAGCTCATTCACGGTTGAGCGTAAATTCTGATACTCTTCGACGTCCTGCCTGGATGGTACCGCAAGTTGCACAAGCACAACCTTGCCGATCCATTCGGGATGTTGAGTGAGGAAGAGTTCTAGCGCGTGTAGTTTCTGCGGCACACCCTTGATGTAGTCGAGTCTGTCCACACCGACGATGACCTTGACGCCACTGAAGCGCGATTCGAGTTGTCGTATCCGCGTCATCACAGGCTCCCGTTGGAGATTCTGCATGACTCCAGGTTAGGCACTTAACTGTGAGATGTAGTAGTTGAGACGCACCTCGACGAACGAATTCGGCTCAATACCGATAGGGAACGTCCCGACGTGAGCCAACCGCCCTTCAAACTCGACACCATTTGGCATCGTCGGCAAAGCCAGTATGCGTGTACATGACGACAGGAAATGACGCGCATAGTCGTATGTGTGGAAGCCGATGAGGTCACAGTAAAGGATGCCAAGTAGAATCTCGCGCCGAACAGGGAGAATACTGAACTAGTGAGCGTTACATCAGAAGAAAGCGATTCGACACACACCGGTAGATTTCGCTGCTCGGGAACGGTGTATGGAGGAAGAAACCAATCTTGACGCCAGGAATATTCATGGCGGGTTTGGTTGCAAAGTCGTCCGTCTCGACACCCTCTGTAATATTGGCCAACTCGCGCACAATCATGTCTCCACCCGAACTGCCGCCATCGAGCAAACCGCGCAAGAGCATCGGCATGAGCATGAGATGATAGTCCTGCACCCAGACCATGGCACCTGGCGTAATCTGCTTGAGGGCAGCTTCCGCGAAGAGCAGGTTGGCCTGGCGGTAAGCAAGCCAATTCTCTTCGTCGAAATTCATCTCGCCGGGGTGGTAATGGAAGAGCGGCCAGAGAATGGAGTTTGAGAAGCCGTTGTAATGGCGATCAGCGACGTCGTCGTCGAGGTAGACGGCCTGACATGAATACTCGTCCATGAGGCGCTTGTCGACGAGGGGTCGGTCCTTGACTGGGATGAAGAACCCAGGCCAACCAATCCAGGTGAAGCTGAGCGACTTTTTGAAGCCAGAGAGCGCAGAGACGAGACCACCCGACGACATCTTGAAGTGGTACTCGCCGCTGGCATCCTTGGTTATGGTAATTGGAAGCCGGTTGGAGACGACGATGAGATGTCCGCCCTCGTTGAACATGGCGTCTGGATCGAGGGTGGGAGAATGCTGGGGAGAAGGAGCCGCCATGACAGTAGTATAAAAAGAATAAGATAGACGCGGTCCGGGGAGGTTTATCGGATGAAAACGAACGTTTCACGCAGCGAAAGACTGAAAGAGCCGTGACCACATATGGTGGTCATGCACGAAAACGGACATCAGTCTCATCGATTCCTCATCCATCACCGACTCGAATTCACAGAGTTCGGGCGTACACGTACAACTACTCTCAATCGAACAGACCGAAGCCCTGGTAACGAAATTAGTTGTGCTGCACACGCAGAGTCATTCGGCGAAACCCACCATGTCCTCGTCCGATTCCTCCGCAGGCTCTTCCACCTTCTCCTCCTTGGTCTCCACGGCAGCGGAGGCAGCCGGCGCGGAAGCAGCCGCGACAGCCGCGAACGCATCGGGGTTTGCCAGGTACTCCTTGACCTGCGAAAGAGTTAGCGTCGGGTACACTCAACAAATGACAAGGCCATCATGAACAAATAGTTCAGCAAAGCATCCAAAGACGCTCAGGATTTTCAGTGTAAATGGAAAATAATCTTTTGGCCCGGACTGAAGCAGGGAAAACGCTGACCTTCTCTGCGCCTTCGAAGGTGTACTCGGTCGCAAGCGATACCGCAATGAGGTTCTTGTACGCGTTGACGAGCGAGTGGGTGACCGAGACGAGGGTCGGGTAGTTGAGGGCAAGCGATATGGCGGCAATGGTCTTGATACCAGACAGGAAGCGGTCAATGAGCTCAGCCTCGTCGACGTCAAGGACCGAGGGCGAGAAGCTGTTGCCGCTGTCGAAAATCTGGACCACGGTCATCCCGTATGTGAACGGAGAGATATTGAGCATGTTCAAAAGGGTCGCCTCGGATGTGCCGACACGGGAGCCACCAATGACAACCTTTACGTCCGAAACGATTTCGATCGTGCCACGAGCGATCTTGGTCGGGATGCCGAGGGCCTGGAAGAACGAGGTCTTGCCGGGCTCCATACCGGTGTTGCCTGCAGGGACAGTAACGTCCTTGGGCGCGAATGCGCCGGCACGAGCAGGTGCAGCGACCTTGTTTGCAATGATAATCTCGCGGATTTCCTTGAGGTCACCCGAGGTGAATACGAAGCCAATGTTGCCCTTGACGTGGGGGAGCAGACGCTCGAATTGGGGAGAGTCTGCGAGAATGGAGCGGAGGGCACGGCGGACCATGGTGTTTTTGCCCATGAGCACGACACCCTTGCCACGGAGGGCGACACGGATCTGGTGCATCTGGTTCGAGCCAACATTGTCGACGTTGACGATGAAAATGGAGGCTGCATAGCTCAGTTTATATCCGAATGAAAACGAGAAAGAGACGCACGATATTTTTGGAGGAGCTCCTTGAGCTTCTCGAAGTAGATTTCCTTGTCCGCGCGAGTTGCACCCATGGTAAGTTTTTTGTTGGTGGTTAGTGGATACAAGAGCCTCCCGGTTGACCTCTGCGGCAGGTTAGTTGGCATAGCCAAGGACCAGTAGAGACGCGGACCTAGTGCCAACGGATATTTCAAGGTCTTGGAGCGCGGGCGAAAGCAGAAAAGTGTCGTATCACATGACACTGGCTAGTATGCAGTAAGCCGTGTCCGGATCAATACTCTGGAAACGCTCGCTGGTCTGCTCGTCGGACACCATGGAATGTTGCGATGCTGGAGGCGGCCGGCTGGGCCCGTCCTCAACCTCTTCAGACTCTACTCGACCCCTGCTAACCCCCTCGCGTCTCTCTCCGCTCTCCACGCGTTCCTAGCACCGTCCAACATCGCCTCCAAGCAACCAGCCATTACTTATGCCGCAAAGGACCTCCACAAGCTTTACTTGGACGTCAGGTCCCTGCCTTCACGTTCCAAAGGGCACCCGCTCAACACCTACGAGCTCAATGAGCTGCTGGGGCTCTTTGGCACGCTCTCCATTCGCATCCCGCGTCCAAAATGTATATATCTGCACCCATTCGCGTCTCACATCCATCCCTCTCCGTTTCGCACCTACTGGTCTCTGGTCCTCCAACTGGCCGAAGAAATTCGCGTGCGAAAGCACAGGAAAGCCCGTACTGGCACACATCACTACTGGGTCATGCGTGCTGTTCTTGCACGCGCCAGAGCGTCGCCAGAGGACAAAGGTGTGTTCATTCCTACGCGTATATATCTTTTGACACGTCTAGGTGACCTAGTGGATGAAGCAACCTCGCGGTATCTTCGTATTCGCAACACTCCCGACCCTGAAGTGCATATCACATACCTCGGCGTAATGCTGAGTTTGCGACGTCGCACTCATTTGGATCAAACTGTTCGCTTTCTGTGCCGCGTCCTCTGTCGTCATCCGTTTCCCGACCGTCGATTCGCGGACCTGTTGTGGGAGATAGTTCTAGGAGATTCTAGCTTGCTCAATGCGAAGATCCAGGACAATATCCTCATCATGCTATCCACACGTCTGGAAACCTTTCCCCCCTCTTCCGACCCTCCCTCCCGCCCAGAAAGCCAAATAACGCTTTCTCAGTTGGCGGGCGCTCTGGCAATGCAGATATTTCCTTGCTATCGTGTCGGTCTCCCCAATGTGGTGTCCGAATGGGCAACAACCGCGGCCCGGGCGGCATTTCATCCTCAAGAGTCGGTGGCATCGCGATGGGTCAGCTTGAGCCTTCTCGCTCTCTACGTGGGCCCAAACACCCTGCACGGAACATTTGGGAAAAGCAGTATGGCCAAATCGCATCCTCCTTGGAACATCGTACTTGCCCTTGCGACGCTCGAACGTTCAATTCAGCCCAACCATGTGGAACCTGCGCGAACGGCTCTGCGACATCTTTGGCTTGGTTGGAAGGCGGTTGACGCACCTCGAGCCATCCGAAACGCTGTCATGGCGGCTTTTTTCCGTCTGGCGGGAAAGACGCGCGATAGGCGACTGGTGGACGTGTGTCGCCAATATTGCATCAGCCAGGAATTGTGGCATGCCGACGCAGTCCAAGCAACTCTTCTCACTGACTACGCTCATGCTGCGCTTTACACTCGCAGCGGGGGTTGGGACGAGCTTTTCGACACCATCCCTTCTGAGATGTACCCAACAGTCGCAGACGGGTTACTGCGTTCCTTGCTGCCTCTAGATGCCGCTGCCGGTCAGACATTGTACGCATTTTGCCAACGGAAGAACATCAGCATATCGGCCCATTCTGTGTATATTCTGGGGGTGACTTTGGCTCAGATGTACTTTCCGAGTCAGGCTCTTGCCTTTCTCCGCGATGAGCGCCTTTCGCTGGACCAACTCGAAGATCTTTTCAACCGCATCCTAGGTTCATTGCGACGCGAAGCACATACGTTTCGCGATGGTCCACTCGCGGCTGCGCTCTTTCCGATTCTCAAACGGCTTTATATAGACACAGATCGGAAGCCGGCCGAACGCGTCAAGTTCTCTATACGTTATGCCCTGAGTATTCTCGCCGACTCCAACTTCCCCGCCCAGTCGGCAGCGCTCCTGAGGGTTCTGCATAAACGCCAGCCGACATTCTTCAGCAGCCATTATTTCCTCCGGATAATGCGGACGCTGGTCCGGCGCCGACGGCTCGCCGCAGTGTCGTTGCTCGAGCCAATGCAAAGTTTCCCTCCCCTCGCGAGGCAAAACTTTCGTCGCAAGCTGGCATTGCGGCTGGCGCAGACCGGCGCTCATACTCTGGCGCAGTACACGTATCGCTTTGGCGGCATGAAGGCTCAACGGCGAACGGCACGGGAGGTACTTGCGAGCGCTGTCCGCTTCAGGGTCAATTATCGAGACGGACGGCCCCTTCGACGCTCGGCTGGCAAGATCATGGCTGTCGTAGCTCGGCGACCAAAGGATATTCCAACCGTCAAATTTGGCGTAGCCCTTCTTTCCCGCATCGGACGCATTCGTGACGCCAAACGCGTATTGGCAGATGCACGGGCAGCAGGAGTCGACTCGACGGCGATAACCTGGCTTGGGAATGCGATACTCAACGGCGCATTGCACCGTTCCAAGAACAAGCACGCTCGTCTGGTACGCCATGTGTTGAATAACCGCGAGCAGCTGCAACAGCGGGTTGGATTTTCGCCGGATCGTGTTACGGTGAACATCCTGGTAAAGGTCCTCCTGCGATGGACGGGTTACATGACTGCACCGCGCGTTCGAAGACTTTTTGACCACATGATTCGAATTGGATATCCAGCTCCCGCCGGTTGGCGAACGCGGGGTGGGGTTCCGTTTGCAACGAAGAACACGATGGGGCTAGGGTCCGATGCCATTACCGCGCTGAAGCTGCCACCATTCATCTCGTTCGAGCGGCATGTCCGCCCGCTATACAAGATGTTCATCAAGGCTTTGCACTTGCAGGGAGATAGACAGGGAGCAGGAAAGGTTGTGGGTATTCTTCGGGCAGTGGAGGATGAAGTGTTGGCGCGGCGACAGGCTCGACGACGGGAGCGTAGATATGGTCACATGTTACGAGTAGATTGATCAACGGTTGGATGAGCACCAAACGCAAGCTCGCGGAGGCGTTCCAGGCGCTTGACGCTGCCGTGGACCCAGCGCCTCCTGCAAAGCGACCGAACACCGCACGGTCCCTATACGCGACCCTCGCCAAATATGGTGTCAAGTCAAAGCCTTCACCGTCGCTCACCAAGAGCACTCCCCATCTCACCGCCGTCCTGGCCCGTGCAGCCGCCCGCACCAGAAAGGCCCTCCCATTCTCCCACTCTGTGCCCCCGACCTTGCCACAGACCGCAGAGTATCGTCCATCGTCCGTCTCTTCCTTCCTTGCCCGTCTCGCGACGTTCAAACTCGCCACATACTCGCTCAAGCCGTCACAAATCGACTCGGTGGCAGCGGCAAAGTGTGGATGGGTCAACGAGGGAAAAGACAGACTGGTCTGTGGGCTCTGTCGTGTCTCGTGGGTCGTTGCTGGCCGGGACGGGATGTCCAAGGAAGCAGGTGAGACCCCCATTTCTTATTCTAGTGGCACTCACTTTTCTTTAGCAAATGCGCTTGTTGAGAAACAGCGCACGTCGCTAGTCCAGAGCCACAAAGACGGGTGCCCGTGGAAGACGCGTCAGTGCGATGGTAGGATTTTCTTTCGGTCTATAAACGGGACTAATCTGTTGTAGCATCCATCTACTGTGTTCCCCTTCAGGCGCCTTCGGCAATGGTACGCGACCTGAAGAATAATGCCCTGATTCTGGACCCCATCTTGCGGCAGATTCAGGTGCAGCATCCCCTCGTCAGTTATCCACCCAAACTCCATGTTCTTTGACAAACCCATGCTAGTCCGCGAATCAACTGGCATTTCTACGTTCTACCGTACACGACTTCAAGATGCCAAACCTCGAGGAGGAGGAAGACATCTCAGTGCCTCAGCAGCCTTCCGACCCAGCGCTGCTCGCAGCGCTCTTTGGCTGGGCACCCACGCCCCCGTCAACCGAGCAACGGTATTCGTCGATATCTCGTCCCGCTTCGCGCGCAGGCTCTCCATTCCCATCCCGACCTTCTCTCTCGACGCTTCCCACCACTCGAGCGTCGACCCCGACGCATGGTGTTGCATCCACGCCTCCCAGCACTCCGCCTCGCCAATTCCTGCGTCGAATCTCGAGTACCGTATCTTTGGCTTCGCCCACACGTCAAGTCACAACCTTGCATTGCGCGCTTTGTCAGGTACGCACTTACCCGCTCTCTTCTATTCAACTGCTGAGCGTTGGGATAGCGACGCATTGGCCTTTGGGCGTTTGCACCGCCAACAGAACCGAGCACGCCTCCGCTGGCAAACGCGCGTCCGCCAGCACCACGGCGGCAGTTGGACCTCCACAAAGAGCATCGCTCTTTCTGCCCGTACGTGGTGCGGTCGACACCACTAGCTTCCCTACCTGCAGATACTACTCCGACGGATGGTGTAATGGAAGGCTGGCGTGCTGTCTTGAACGTTGTTCGGCGCTATGGGTCTGTTCAGCGCCAACGAGCCGTATCGCTTCGACGCAAGCAAGGTCTTGTTTCGACGGAGGCCGAGGGAGATGAGGCCCTGGATAGTGTGGAGGCGATGGTCTCTACTGTAAAAAGGCAAGGCGGACAAAACTTGCTATCCTATGTAAAGGGGTTGCTTGGATAAATTATTAAGGTATCGGCCATGCACGGTCTGCAAGCCCCACGTGATCACCTGCCTAATTAGGCTTTTTCTCACAAAATCGACATGTATCGTTGAATAGAGGGAACTTGTAAAAAATCCGAGAACATACATCGATAGAGAGAAGTCTTTTGTACTGCTGTAAATATTCTCAGCATTTGAGGCGTCCAACTGAGGGAGAGATCCCAACGCAAAACTGCCATATCAACCGCGGTCTTCGGACCTTTCGCTGAGCCATCACCGCGAAACTGCCGTTAACACGCCAAAGTATGTAGGGATCTCCTCCCTCAATACTCAACGTATTGCCTCAGTTTCTTCACTAGATTGCAGCTAGGAAGCCCCTCCATCGAATGATGTTTCCGGATTTTTCTAAAATATATTCTACTCGACAATGTCGATTTTGTGAGAAAAAGCCTAATTAGGCAGGTGATCACGTGGGGCTTGCAGACCGTGCATGGCCGATACCTTATCAATTCGGATCTGCTCTTGAACCACGTCATGGCCGCTTCTGCCTATCCCTCCACTCAGTATTCGTCCTCCAAATTCGTCGTCTCTGCAGGCTGCGTCCTCTTCCGAAAACAAGCGGATCTCGAAATATGCATTCTTCACGACCGGAAGACAGACGAGTGGCTATTGCCCAAAGGCAGAAAGGATTGTGGCGAGTCTACAGCCGATGCGGCTGTCCGCGAGACATTCGAGGAGACTGGTTACCCCTGCGAGTTGAGGCCTTGCGGCATCCACATGGTTTTAAAACTCACTCGTTGAAGGTTGTTGCCTTGCCGGATGGCCACGCGCGCTCCCCCCGCAGGAGTCAACGGCGTAGACAAAGTAGAGGTCGTTGACTGCACCGAGCCGTTCTCGGTAATCATTCGAGACCAAGGGGAACGGGGAATAAAGATTGTTTGGTGGTATATCGGACGAGCAACGGGGGCGGAGAAGGTGCTCGGGACGCAAACGGCCTGGGAGGAGTTCGACTCGCACTTTGTCGAAGCTGAGAGGGCGTGTAGGAGTTTGAAATTCCAGACCGACATCGACACGGCTCGGCAGGCGCTCCAGATTGTGCGGGATGGGAATATGGGAGGATTGTGATTGTAGTTTAGCTCTGTTTCTTCAGTGGATACATGTATGGTAGAATCTGTGGCGTTCTTCCCAAGCGAAGCTGCTCAGCTTCCCACTCGAGGTCGTCGAGATATTGGTCGGCGGCCATCGCCTCGAGTGTGGTAGAGGTCGATGTCGCACCGAGCTCCTTCTGCTTGAAAGCAAACTCATCCGCCGATGCAGGGTCGTCTGCAAGTGCTATGTACACCGCTGCGACTCTCCAATCTACTTCTTTCGTCAGAGTCTGAAGTCGCTTCTCGGCACGCTCGCGAATTCGCCTGACCTCCCGAGCACGTTCTTCGTCGCTATTAGGGCGAGTGTCGCATGGTTGCAAGTGAGTATGCGCAGATGGGGGAATGGCGAGGAAGGTGCGGGTGTGAAGTAGGTGAGGAGTGGTGTTGAGCGTACTTGGCGGGAGGTTGTTCAGCTGGCACAGTAGTCGACCCTGGAGCCATTCAATCGCAATTAATACCGTGAATCAGATACACGCACATCGACTTTGAAGCGAAGGGCGATTCCTTGCAGGGTGTCGGCGCGTTTGATATAGTACCTGTCGGGAGCTGGACGCTCCACAGGGTAGCTTTCTGGAGACAACTCGGCATTGGGCTCGTCCTCGTTCGAATTGTCATCGTCATCGTCTCCGACCACGAACGTGTCGTCATCTCGAACGGCCCCGTCGATGTTCTGAGTGCGGTAATTTCCGACAACGGCGATTCCTCCGAGGCACGCGAGACAAGGATTGTATCGCGTGAGCCGTGGGTTTCCGGCGACGCATGAAGCGCAGATGGGTCGTTGACAACATGGGGTTGTGAAAGCGTTATCGCCCTTGAGCAACGAGGATGAACACGCAAGGCAAAGAATGGACATGGTCGCGCAAATCACAGTGTGACTGAAACTTGAACTTGAACGCCACCACCATGTCGACGCCAGCAGAAGCAGCCTCAGCGCAGCGCATCTATGCGCCCAACGCCATGTACAACTCGGCCCTCATGACGGTCAAGTTCCTCTCTGCCTGTTTCGCCGGTGCAGTTGCTGGCATTCTCGGTCTCCAAAACTGGACCGGCTTTGCGCTCTTCCTCGCCTCCACTCTCTTCACATCGCTCTGCATATACACCATCAACTGTGCAGGAAAACCTACAAAATACATCCCCGACGGATGGATGGGCCTGCTGAGTCCTGGCCAGGAAAACGCGTTTACTTTCATTCTCGTTTGGACGCTGTTTTTCGGTGAGTTCGATGTGATCGAGTGGTTCTTGTACTGAATACCACCAGGGATTGTACATGGTCTGTGTCATCTTTATGTCGCGTCGCGCTGCTCACATTCATCGATATAGTGTACGACTAGGTTTGGCCAGCCGACTTGTATCTTTCGCCTCACCAGACTTGGTGTATTGGTGCTGGAGTCAACGGGGGAACTTCCCGCCAAGGATGTAGAAATGGCTCAGAACATTCGGTCTCAACGTAGTTCGGATACGGCCCATTGTTCCTTCGCCTTCGCGTTTAATCTGGACACGATCACACGACGGCCTTCCTGTCTGCCCTTTTTGGGAACGCGCAAGGCACGCGCCAGTCCTCCGCGGCACGTTCGACGCCCTGGCGTAGACGGTGGCGCTCCGGTGCATACGAGCAACGTACTCCCTCAGCCGCCACATCTTAATGCCCAGCGCAGCTCAGCACAGTCCCAGGTTTATATCTTCTCAGCACGCACTAAAACCAGTATGGAAACAAACCTGTCGAGCCCCAGAACTATTTTCGCCTGAGAATGAGAAGCTTTCGCGCGTCATTCATGTTCCTGTCGCACCGCCTTTTCATTTTGCGCGACGGGCAAACGTTCCTGGATCCATGGCCGCAATAACATAACATAACATGTGCTGCAGTTATCCACTGCAAAGGGGAGATAGACTCTCACACCCACGTTCCTCAAGTAAACTCCGTCAAACTTCTTCAGTTCGGCTTGTCGAGACGGTGCCTCAGACGTAGCAGGATGAACTATTATGCCACAACGAATATCGTGAGATACTTGTACAATCGATGCGGAGTACTTTTGTCATTATGCAGATGTAGGCTAGCGAAGCAAAGTAGACCGCACAGAACTGGTGCAACAAGACTTGAGATTGTAGATAATGGAGATGAATGAGATCGTAAGCATGACCGTCCTCGTTCTCGCCATTATACACGCTTGCCCACAACAATGCCGTTCTGTACCTCGATATGTGCTGCTTGGCCGCGCACAAAGCCCTCTTGGTTCTCGTTGGACAGTTCCTCGAGCGACAGGCCCTTCGTCTCAGGAAGCAGAAGGGTTGAGAAGATGCCGGTCAACATGAAGAAAGCGAAGATCTCGAGACTGAGAAGCATCAATACTTGAACAAAGAAGAAACGTCAAGTACTCACATGTGCTTGACGAACTTATTGGTGCCGCCAATGTTCACAAGACGCGAGAAACCAACTTGGGCAACGATGGCACCAAGCTTACCACTGGCGGCAGAGATGCCGTGGGCGGTGGAACGGTAGCGAGTGGGGAAAATTTCGCCGGGAATGACGAACGTAGTACTGTTAGGCCCAAAGTTTTGGAAGAACTAATGGTCGGTTCATAAACAAAGACGTGCAGTATGACAACTGAACTCACGTTGGTCAGGCAGTACAGGAAGACGAATGCATTCTTCCCGCCGGTCGTCGAAGTGAGCTTGTCGTACCCGAAGCCCATGACGATGAAGAGAATGGTAAGCATGGTAAAGCCCATGAGTTGAATGGGCCGACGACCCCAGGAGTCGATGAGCAAGAAGGTGGCGTAGTACCCGGGGATGAGACCGGCCGCAGATAGGATCAAGTTGCCGACGGCGACATTGTGAAGGTTGTCATACACGCCCTGGACACCCTTGGTGGAGGGACTGCCAAATCCGATGGCGGTGAGAATCACGGACGAGTTAAGACCAAGACCGTAGAATGCGATCTGCGCGAATTATGTATATGTTATGTTATAGAGTGAGGGACGTACATCGAGGGCGAACCATGAGTAGGACGTAGCAAAGAGGACCTTGCCATTCTCCCACTTGCCAAAGTGAGCACGGAAGTCAGCCCACGAAGCACGGGGAGCATCAACGCGCTGGACAACCGCGTCGGGGTCGTTCTTGAATTGACCCGTCGTGAGGACGTTGTCGATGTCGTCCGAGGCCTGAAGAACGTTGCGCTCGATATCCATCGTGAAACGCGGCGTTTCGGGGATTGTGAGACGGAAGTAGAGAGCCACAACACCGGGAATACAGCCGATCCCAATCAGGATGCGCCACATAAAGTCAATGTGGTTCAGCTCGTTGAGAGCAGGCTCCGCAAGTATCTTGCTCTTGTAGGCGACAACGACGATGAGCGACACGATGCCGGCGGCTAACAGGAGGTCAGGGAAGACCTGGCTTCAGTAAGACAAGGCACGAACCAAAGTTGCCCCAGCCTTGGGAGGCAAAGACGGCCGTCATCATGCGACCACGAATACGGGTCGCAGCGAACTCGGACGAGATGGTAGCGCTCAAAGGGTAGTCCCCACCAATGCCAATGCCCATCTGATCAAACGTGAGTCCCGGAGAAATCGAGGAGAAGACTAGGCGTACCAGGAAACGCCAAACGACGAGCACACCGATAATGCTGACAGCGTGGTTGCCACCAGAAAGGGCCTGGGCGAAAGTACCGACAATAATGATCATGAGCTCGACACCGTCTGCGGTATGGGTCAGCATCAATCCTGACTACAAGGCAAGAGACATACACATCCTCTTGCGACCAACAACATCCGCAAGCCAACCGAAGAGGAGCTGACCGACCAGAGTACCGACGGGAGTTGCGACCTTGATACCGAGGTCCTGGTTGGTGTTCAATTTTCCGGCAGTGGTCGCGCTGCCGTGGCCGTAGACATAACCCAACATTGTGGACGCAAAGTTGATCGCGAATATGTCGTATCTCGGAGGTTGATTAGATGGACTGAGCGGAGAACATTCAGGTCAACCTACGCATCCGTGAAGAAGCCAACACCGGCGACGAGGCAGACCTTGACATGGAACCAGCTAATTAACCAAGTGAGAAATGGGGCAGGAGAAGAGAAAGAAGTACGTACGAGAAGCTGGCATTGTCGACTTCGGCGAGAGCAGCACGACGCCTTTCATCGAGAATGAAGTGGGCGTCGGCGCCTTTGTTGACGGAGGCGTTGGAGGAGCCCTCTTTCTCTGCCATTTGGATGGAAAAATGGGGTGGGATGGTGAGATAGCGGCCGAGTCTATGCGCATTTAAATACTTACAGAGAGTTTCAGCGGACTCGACGCACGTTTGTGGCCGGTAATGGCTTAGCGCGAACGTGCCATCACGTTATTTTCAGGTCCCGCCCAGGCCCGCCACTCAAGCCGTAGACTCCAGGCGGTACCGCTGCAACGGTCATATGGCGATGCGTTTCAAAGCTGTAGAAGAGATGTGAAAGAAAATGGAGCGAATAACTCGATAGGAATCGAGGTTTACTCTTGCGGCCATGTCAACGCACCGCCTACGCTCTATCGCCATGTATAAGGAGCTTCATCGGCTGGGACGGGACCACGATCCAGCGTGTGGCTTGGCGACAGCTTTCAGATTCGATCTTCTAATGTGTTGAAGACAGGTATAGATTTCACGAGAAACTCCGTACGCTCTATGAGCGTGAGTTTGCCGCTAGTAAATCCGAACCTCTGTAATCTTGCAACAGGTAATCGGAATTTGACCCGCCAGGACGAGATCGCGGCTGCGTTCCGTCTCCTTGAATACATCAAGCAAGGTTCGGTGTTGATTAATATTGAGCGTAGCTGGCGTCTAACAAGTCGAAAAGAAACATTGGCCTTGTACGCCTTGAAAAAATATCGGCATCTCAAATATGTCTATCCAGCAGCCAGCTAGGCTTTGACTCGGTGCGGAGAGCAGAAGGAATGTGTACTTTGAGTCGCTAGCAATGTACAGCCGAATGAGTCGAGAGAAGGAGCTTTTGGTCACAGTCTCGAGTCAACTCTCGTCCACCACCTCGGCACCACTCTCGCCGATTCGACCTGTTTCTGGCGTCGTACAGCGTCGCCCGCAGAGACAGCGTATATCCCGCTAGCCCAGCATGCCCAAGGTGCGCATCCCAACTGATCCTCGTTTTTTATTCTTGCTCACCTCCCTGTTAGAATAAAGGAAAGGTAGCTGCCCCGCACCCCGATGAAATCCGCGATCTGAGTCTCGTAGGGTGGTAAAAATCGGCGCAGGGGTAAAAACGAGAACGATGACGACAAGCGCGAGCTCGTGTTCCGCGAGGATGGCCAGGAATATGCCCAGGTCATCAAGATGCTCGGAAACGGTCGTCTCGAGGCCCAGTGCTTCGATGGAGAGAAGCGTTTAGCGCATATCCGTGGCAAGATGCGCAAAAAGGTCTGGATCAACCAAGGCGACATTGTCCTGCTCTCCCTCCGCGACTTTCAAGACGACAAGGCCGATGTCATCGTAAAATACACGGCGGATGAGGCCCGCAACCGTGCGTCGTCTGTTTCTCATCATCCCCGCTTCCGCTCAAGTTGCACAGTGAAAGCATATGGCGAGCTACCCGAGAACGCAAAGATCAACGAAACCGACACATTCGGCGAGGAGGATGGCGAATGCACGTTCGAGTTCGGCGACGAGGGCGACTTGGACATTGACGATATATGATTTCCCCTTCCCGTTTGTGCTTTTATGATTCCCAAGTGTATCGACGACCACATCTACCCTCTGTGTAATACTTGGGCCTATGATTTGGATTATAGAAATGTCTAATGTATCATGGTGTCCTCTATCGCACAAGCATGTTTAGTGTGTGTATGTCTGGCATGCAGCCCTTCTCCTGGATGAAATAGTCGGAAATGTCGCGCGCCTTGGCTTTTACTGCCGTCTTGAGCATCTCGGGCGTGACCTTTATGCGATCCTCCAGTTTCCGCCTCTTCGCCCCCTTCTGCCGCCTTCCCAAGTCGTCCATCTCCTCGCGTTCGACAAGCAACTTGACGAGCCCAAGCTTTTTCTTGCGAATCGCAATAAGCACCGCGAGTCCGTTCTTGTTTCCGGGCGACGCGCCTCGGGAGAGGAGGAGTCGGACCAAGGGGAGGAATTCTGCGTGTACTGCGCGTGCGAGGGCATACCCGGAATGCGAGTCTGCATCGGGAGGAGATATACGTGGGTCGGTGAATAGGAAACGGACAAGTGGAAACGGCGCGTCGTCTTCGGAATATGGCGGTTCACTGGATGTTCGGAGAGCAAGGGACCGGAACAGACGCCTGGGCAACTCCGGGACACTCTTCAACGGCGAAGATTCCGTCATGGTTTCTGAGTCCACAGGAACGTTCTGCTGAGGCCGGTCCCGCAGAATGGCGTCCAGTACATTTTCACAGCACACCGGGAAGCGGAGAGCAATCGTCACCAAGTCCGAGATACGAGGGGTAGAGTGGACGTGGCCCAGAATGTACTGTGCTTTAAACGACGGCGGGGAAGCTGTAAACACGGCATGCAAGCGTCGGTTTGTCAAAGGCAAGGTGGCAGAGAGGGCATAGAGTTGTACTTCGTAGAGGAGCTGAATGTCGCGTCAGATGAGCCAAGTGCGACTGAGTACTGCAGCACCTCAACAGGCAGGTCTACCAAGCCCGTCATCTACATGGCCCAATGGATGAACTCGAAGTAGTTGGATTGGTCACATGTGTTACAAGCCTGGTATAAAAATCCTCCATCCTGCCCTTAGAAATAGTTAGAAATCCGTGGCTACGGACTAGACGGCGGAATGTCAGCTCGCGCATCCCACTGCTCATCATCGCGACCCCAGGGACCCGTGTAACCACCTACATCTTCGTCCAGCAACTTCTTTACACCCTGCAAGTTGGTTTCGACATCCAGTTGCGACTCGTATCGCATCGGAAACCCAAAGTCCATATCATCATCCGGCTGCCCAAATCCTCGCAACCGCTCTGTGGTTCCCAAACTCTCTCCTGCTTCAAGTCGACTCAGCGGTTGTGTCGATACGGCTTGTGGGTCAAACTGCGAGAACTTGGGCGAGCTGTCTTGCGAGCCTACTGAGTTTGAGCCGTCGATGGACGACAAAGACTTTGTCGGAGAAGGAACTGCAGGTATCATCGCTGCCCGCTCCTCGGCTGTGGCTGCCCAGTTGATCAATTTGTCCGCCATTTCCTCTATGTTGGCCTCCATCCTGGCGTCACCGTCACCGTCATCCTGCTGCTTCGGCGATGTCGAATTGGGTCGGGATGCTTTTGGCTTGGAGGAAGCGAGAGATTGGGGTTTCTCCTTCGCTTTCCCTTTCCCTTTGAGTCTCCGTTTCTGCTCGGACGCAGCAATCAGGTCCGTGAGTTTGGGCAGATTACTTCGAGGCGGCGTGAAGGGAGGACGAGAAATGACTTTGAATGGCGTCTTTTTCGGCAACGAGGGAGGTACGGCCGGAGAGGATGCAGCTACACGAGCCTTCTTGGGTGGACTCTCTTCCATCGAAGGGGACCGCTGGCGCTTGGGCGGGGATTCGAGAACGCGGGATCGGCCATACACGCGGGTATTTCTTGGGGACGAGGTTGGAGTTTGAGACGGGGCGGCACTGAACTTTGCGAGGGGTGTGAGAGGCGACGATGAAGGGGCCAGGACAATTGGAGACGGTTGCCGTCGATGGACAACAGGCGGTGTCGAAGTCGTGAGATGAGCAGGGTTGAAAGATGGAGGCAGAAAAGGTATCTGGAATATCATGAGTCGTGTGCTACACATGACGATAGAAACAATACCTCTGGCACGTCTGAGATGTTCCGGGGTCTGGGAGGCTCGTTAACGTGAGACCCATCGTCGTCGTCGATATCCTGCTTCCAACTCTCTACTTTCGCCTTCAGATCGCGTTGCTCCTTGTATCTCTTTTCCCATGCGAACCATTCCTCTTCCGTCGCTGGTATTTCTGGCCACCCGTCTGGGCCAGGTTGAGGGGGTGCGACATCGTCTCTGGTTTCGATGTACTTGTATCTGCCCCTGACGGCGGTGGTTTGGAGGAGATTTACCAGAATTCCCCACTGGCCTGACGCTGGATTTCCCTTGGCATCTTGATATGCTTGTTTTGCCGCTGTGGCCAAGGTCTTCTTGAACTTGAGGGTATCGGGCGTGGTTGGACGTGAGCTGGGCACTTCGTCCATTCTCTGGAGCGCGGCGTGGGTGTCAAATAGACGCTCCAAGTAGTATGCAGTGTCGGAGGGTTTCGATGGTTTGGAGGATGCGTCGGACGAGGAAGGGGTCTCATAGAATCGCGCGGTGTAGAGCGTCTGCGACTTTGTTAGCGTTCTCATCAAGTCGCGCGGTCACATGCTGGTGTGTTAATGTGACTAATTATTCAACCCTCCGAGTCAACTCGATACCTTGTCTCCCGCAGTCAGACTGTGAAGTCAGTCTATGAGAGGCAAAGTTGGACGACTACATACTCGATACCAGCCTCTACTTCCTGCCGCTCGACACAATCCTTTCCGGAGGACTCTACAACACCATGGGTGGCCAGGCATTCAGTGCATCCCTTCCTCTCAAGGCCTTCCCAAGAATTCCACCCACCGTTTACCTCGCTCTCAAGGCGCGAATCACTCCGCAGATTGAAACCCTTTATTCAATTGTGTCTACACCCGCCGAAGCGCCGATGAAACCAGACCACGGAGACCTCGACATCCTCGCGTGCGACCCACTAAGTCTAGACGAAGTAGCCGTGCCACCAGAACAAGTGCAGGCTCTCCTTGGGGCCGAGCATGTAGTACCGATGCCCGGAAATCGGACCTCGAGCTACGCAATCCGAATCGAGCATGGCGAGTGGACGGAATTAGGCCACGATGCAGAGGAACAGACGGCTCGTAACGCAGCTCGTGAAGAAGGGCAATCAGAGATATACTACCAGGTGAGTCTTTCCGGCTCCTCAGAGCGAAATTGAATAAGTCGAGGTCGATGTCCATGTTTGTGCAGACCGAGCTGAGTGGGAGCGCACGCATTTCTTCCATGCATACGGCGATCTGGGGATGATACTCGGGCTCATCGCGCGGAACAATGGTCTTGCCCTGGGGACAAAAGGGCTAAAGGTTGTTCTTCTACTTTCTCCATCCAAAACAATGTAACCGGACCGTAGCTTCCAAACCCGCCACATACCGCACTGGACCTGAGCGAATCAATGGAAGAAATTATCGAATATATGGGGCTGTCTATGGAACATTGGAAAGCCGGCTTTTCCTCCGCGCTCGAGGTGTTCGAGTGGGTGGGAGCCTCGTCCTTTTTCGATCCGACGACTTTCAAGTCCGAGGGCAAAAAGGTTAAACCGGAGCGTAAAATGTACGCGCAGTTCGCCGTGTGGGCCAAGCAGCAAAAGCCGAAGCTCGATGGGGTTATGAGCAGTGAGGCGCGCGTTCAGCATGCACTCGTGCGATTTGGGAAGAAAGATGAATATGACCGGATTTTGAGAGAAGACACTCAACGCGCATTTCTCAAGTCCTCATTTAACGGGAACAAGATACGGGAGTGGACGGGAATTCCAGTCCAACATTGGCAGGACCTGAAAAAGGTCACAGAGGAAGTTCGCACGGAGCTGGGCGGTGACACGGGAATCGTTGCACTGCTTGAACAGGAGGGCGAAACTGGTCTGAGAACCGTTGTTCTTCGCGCAAAGCAGAAACTAGGCATTGGTGCAGAGCTAGCAGATGTGACGAAAGCCTTCGAGGGAGTGCAGATTGTATAGCTATCATTTTTTTCGGTCTATGTAATGCAGTCCAGACACAAGCGCTCTATGAAGAAAAGCGGCAGGTCGGAAGTTTTGGGGGATGAAAACACTCCCCAAGATTCCACTTTGACACCAGGGGTCCACCATGAGGAACCCGAAGCCGATCACCCAGCCAACAGTCCAGAACCAGCCCAACAAGCCGCATACGCGACGCCCAGACACCCGCTTCCACAAGCCCTCGAGAAGGATTCCGACAGCCATTGTCAAGAAGAAGATAATGACCTGAACATCGGCTCCTTTGTTCATTGCCCAGAGACCGGCGAAATGCAAGAGACCCGAAAGTAAGAACGCGCCAAAGACGGCGCCAACACGACCAGCAACCAAGCTCAGCGGCTTTGCACCGACTGCGACAAACTCCTGACGGAACACCTGGTGCCATCTCGAAGCCCAGAAATCACTCAGCGACGTGCTAAACCATGGCGAGTTGAAGATGGGGGGCCATTCTAAGGGCGACATGCGGAATACACCGACCCCGATGAGCGCGAAAGCATCGTGTCCAATCTGAATAGCGCCATAGATGCTCAGTCCTACGAGGAGAGTGAGCGCCATTGCATTGAGGTGTCGCACGAATGGGTTGGGTATGGAGGGGTCGAAGATGCTGAAGCCATGGGTAGACCCAACAGGCTCTGAGCTGACGAGTTGACTGGTAAAGTGTACAATGTCAAAGACAAGGATATGGGAGACGAGGGACCGAGCGACTGAGCGGAGGAACGCGGAACGCGGTGCAAGAGGCCGTGTTTCTGGCGGAATCTTGGCATTGGCAGAGAAATTCCATCCAATGCCACGTAGGTTGATGGTGAGGTCAAGGGCGTCGAGAAGGATGTGCGAATGGCAGTTATCTCGTCGGGGTGTTTGTGAAGCAAATGTACGGAATAGACTTCTTGAGAGAATCGTCCACATTGCCAACACCAAAGTTTGGTTGAGGTATGCGAGTCTAAGCTGGTCCGAGTCAGGGTTCGCAGGGAGGAGTCCTTTTGCAATATCGAGAGAGACGGACGCCCTAGCCGCGCAAAACAATGTTATGGGCAGCAACGCCAAACGATGTGCAAACGTCTGCGGCATCCCGTGGACTGGGCGGTCACGCGGAGGTATACGACGGCGAACTCGCGGCGATGTACATGGGGGCTTGCAAGGCAATGGCAATGGCAAAAGACGACGAGTCCATCAAACATCTCCATTTCTTCGCTGACAATACCGCAGCTATTACAACCATATTTGACCCCAAACCGCGACCAGGCCAGATGTTCGCCCACCAGTTCCATCGCCTCATGACAGACTTTCTGGACGCCGACCCAGAACGGACGGTCGAGATCGCCTGGGCACCCGGACACGAGGACATCAAAGGGAACGAGCGGGCGGACGAACTCGCTAAAGCAGGCACAGAAATGGCGTCGCAATTCCGAGGGTCCCTCTCGAATGCCTTACGTCGCTCAAAGGCCAAGGTACAGAGGGATTGGAGGGGAGAATGGAAACAAGCCAAGAAAACAGGCGGCTTTGGCGTCGCAGACCGAATTCCGCCGTCACTAAAACCCACGAAGCACGCCAAGGCCCTGGAGGATAAACGAGAAGTGTTTGGGAGACTTGTCCAGTGCCGGACAGGTCACGGCTACACAGGCGAGTACTACAGCCGCTTTGTTCCAGATGAGAGCAATCACTGCCCGTGCGGAGAGGACTTCCAGTCGCGCTCACACATTCTACGCGAATGTCCGCGGTACAACAACCACAGACACATACTCAAGAAGGTGTCGCGCGACATAGCGCTGCCCGTCATTCTCGGCACGACGAAGGGCATCTCAGCGCTCGCAAAGTTCCTCGAGGAATCGGGAGCGTTCACCAAAATGGGACAACCTAGACGGGAGAACAAGCTCCCAACGCTGGAAGAGGAACCAGAACCGGACTGGACTGATGATGAAGACGACGTCGTGGGCGACGACGACGATCACGGATAGTCGGTCAAACGCAGGAACGGAGAAAAGGGCGGGATAGCCCTCGCACAACCAACACGACAAATCGCCCACACTATGCCCTCTTATACCCCATGCCCCATGTTCTATGTCCGCCGACCGATACGGAATGCGCTTGCATTCATGCTAGCATACGGGACCTTACTCGTCACTCGAACTCATCACTCCCCCGAGGTCATCACATAGCATTCCTCACACTCACACGGGCACCGCTCGCCAGAGCACCGCGTCTTAGTAGCGTAGCGTACTTGTTGCGGTATATAAATGCAGATCCAAAAAAAAAAAAAAAAAAAAAAAAAAAAAAAAAAAACGTCTGCGGCATGATCGCGAGAACATTGGTGAGATAGTACAAGAAGACCTGGGGTGAGACGATAAATAAAGCCTTGTTAGAGGTGGAACAGACACACGGGAGGAAGGAACACCGTGAAAAAGTTGGAGACGGTCAGAGCTTCGCGAAGGTCAAGATCAAAGGCCCTGTGCATGATTATGGGTGACACAGTCACAACAAGTTGACTTCCTGCTTTCAAACACATTTTTCAGCGACGCACTGGTACTGGGACGCGACTGACCTCCCAATTGTCCCCGAGTTGGCAGAGACAAACGTGCAATATGCCGCAGTAAAAGCGCCTCACATCCGCTGTAGCCCCTCGGGCCGTCAAACGCACTGGCATGTAATAGCTCTAAATGTCACCTTTTGACAAGTCACGAAATTGCCCGACGGACCTCTTCCGTCGGCGACGGTGATACAAATCTCTCATAAGTTCTGCTTCACTCTCTCGCAAGAACATGGACGCACGTACGCTTGGCCAAGATGAGCTCGCGTTGCTGAAGACCGAGACTGGCATTGAAGATGAAACCCAGCTCATAGACCACGTTCTCAAGATACAGAAGGAAGCCTTGGTGGTGGGAACAGGCATCTAATCAATCGTCCTTTCAACTCCAGTTCAGGTCTACGACTATCCATGTATACGAAGAGCTGGATTCGTAAGGTATAAGACATCTGCCCTAGTTCCTATTCACTTTAATTGTTCGTAGGCTCAAGATCTCCAAAAATGCATTTGCGTACGAACATGTCCTGCAACTCGTTCGCGAGCATCCCGACGCAATCATCTTGGACATTGGTTGCTGTTGTACGTGTCGAGCTTATCGTTGTTCTCTCCTATGGATCATTCTCTTAGTTGGCAACGATCTGAGAAAGATTGCCAGGGACGGATTCCCCGCTAGAAATATGGTCGCCAGCGATTTGCGTCCAGGTTAGTTTCCTCTTTGCGTCAAATATTAAGCTGAAGCGTTTTAGAATACTGGGAGCTTGGGCATAAGCTCTTCCATTCGACGCCTGAGTCCTTCCCAGCGACCTTCATTTCTGGCGATGCCCTCGATGATGCCTTCCTCAAACTTGCGCCGCCGTTGAATGCACCTCCAACAGACCCAAGTCCGGAGCTCTGCTCCCTGTCGTCTCTCAACGATCTTCGTGGCCATGTCTCGGCTATCCATACGGCCTCTTTCTTCCATCTTTTCAGCGAGAACAAGCAGCTTGAACTTGCCCGCAAACTCGCTGGGCTCTTGTCGCCTCGCCCAGGATCCATGATTTTCGGCTGTCATGCCGCGCTACCTTCCAAAGGCTTCTCGATGGCTTCGAAGGGCAGATCCATGTTCTGTCATTCTCCTGATAGCTGGAGCGCAATGTGGGAGCACGACGTCTTTGGGCAGGGTACGGTGGAGGCTCGAGCAGGGCTCAAGCTGGTGGGCAGAATTCTAAACGACGAGACCGATTTTTATATGATGTTTTGGTCAGTCAAGAAACTGTAATTTTATTTGGCATATCTGCCAGACATCACACTCCAGACACACCCGCTGTACACGAACGGTCAATTTACTGCGGTTGCGCAATTTACTATAATATTGAGCGGTATAGCTACAGCACCAATGTTTGTCCCGACCTTCTTTGTGTCACCGTTTGGAAAATGTCCCACGACCCATTGTACTTGCAAGACCTGTTTTAGCCCCAAATTGATGTCGACGTAACCCGACCTCCGATCTACGAAGTTAACCCGACAAAAAACAATGCACCTAACCCGAATTTTGAGCACCGAGTTAACCCGACCTTGCTGTAGACCTAACCCGATTTTCATTTCAATTAGCCCTTTGATTTTAGAACATTCGCCACGACAATTTGAACCTCAAGCTTTTACAAGGCCTTGTAAGGCCAATATAAGTAAGGATCAAGCCTCATAAGTGTAAGATATTTTTCCGACATTGTTTTTGTTTACAGTAGAAAATGTACCTTGAATGGTCAAAAGGTACGGTTTTAGGACTGGGCCTTACTGAATTCTCTGGTTAAATTTGTTACATTCACGGGTTACATCCAAAGTTTTGTCGGGTTACATACACAGCTCGCTCAGGGCAGATATTCTCAGAAGTCGGGTTGGATTCACACTCTTTGCTCGGGTTAGATGAGCACTTTGTCACAGTGAACTCGGGTTACATCCACACTAAACAACGGGTTACCTTCGTAGACTTGAGGTCAGGTTACGTCGACATCAATTCGGGGCGAAAACCTATTTTGGATTGTACTTCATGCACGGATTTGGGCCGTAGCTTATTTCACACAGGTTTGCTTCCTTCCCAAGAAAAATGAATTGAAGAGACGACTGGCGCCGATATAGACCCACAGCCATCTCAAAAGATACCACACAAGATAAATAGTTGAATAAACTAGTCGTGATGTTGTTCTGTCTAGTGGGGTTGGGCAATGAGGCCAGCGAGCTGTTTCGAAGATTAGCTCAAGAATACGACGAGAAACAGGGAAAGCTCACGATCGGGTTCCAGTTGGTGGCTTCAAGAAAGATCTCGTTAGTGAATTCGAAGGCATGAAAAATAATGAAAAATAACCTGCGGCGGGGCAGCCAACACCAGCACCGTGCAGGTTTTGCAGGGTCGAGATCTACCTCGATGAGCATATGAGAATCGGGTTGCGTGTTACCATACCTGAGTCTGCAGACGAATGATCTGCGAGTTGATGCTGCCATCAGTGGGGAAGGGTGCACCAATGCCGGGGTTGTTGACGTCGTGGCCTGCGGCAACGTTGGCACTCAACGAAGCAATGTACGAGTCACGGCTGGGAGGGCACGAGCAGGGGATCTTGATGCCGTTAATGCCGTCGCAATCGCCTTGGTTCGACGTCAACGTTTTATCCCTAGAATGACCGACTGCAAGACTCACCAGTGCCGGTCGGGTTCGCCCTACACAAGGATATTAGCTTTGAGAGGATGATAGCTACGCGTCGACCCACCCGGCAGCGACACCAAAGTCCAACACGAGCGCGGGGTTGACGCCACCAGCAGGTGCCGGGGGCGGGGGCGGGGGTGCCGGGGCTGCTGGTGGGGGAGCAGGAGCAGGCGGAGGGTTCCCAGCAATGAGCGACGCGAGCTGAGGTTGCAAGTGTTGGAGACGGCATGATCAGCTTTAAAAAGAAACTCACGAGCGGGTTCCAGTTAGTAGCTTTTGCGGTGGTGAGTTTGGAGATTTTAATATTCGATGAATGATTTACCTGCCGCAGGACAGCCGACACCAGCACCGTGCAGGTTTTGCAGGGTCGAGATCTAACTCGATGAGCATCTCAGAATAAGGTTAGGCGTTCCATACTTGGGTCTGCAGACGAATGATGTGCGATTTGCTGGGAGTTGTCCGTGGGGAACGGAGCAGGAACGCCTGTCATTCAAGTAAACCAAAGGCCTCGGTATTTCTAGTTTGGAGACATACCTGGGTTGTTGACATCATGACCCGCCGCAACGTTGGCGTTGAGCGAGGCAAGGTACTCGTCGTTGCTGGGAGGGCACGAGCAGGGAATCTTGATACCATTAATGCCGTCGCAGTCGCCTAGACCAACCTCAGTCTTTTGCTCGGCATCACGGACGCGAATGCTTACCGGTTCCGGTCGGGCTGAGGACAGAAAATGTCAGAAAGAGCTTTGGAAAAGTGGGCTGACGTACTTGGCACCAGCGTTGACACCGAAAGGAACCACAAGGTTGGGGTCGACACCACGCCTGACGGGCATAGCGGAGACGCTGACCGCGGCCACGGTGAGGGAAAGGAGAGACGAGAACTTCATTGTGCGTTGATCAAAGACTAGCTTTATAATGAGAGTGGGCGGAGTGCTGGCAAGCCGTCGACACAGTCGGAAAAAAAGTTGAAAAAACGGGAAGGAAGGCGAGGAGAAGGATGGCCTTGTGGATCGCTCAGCCGTTCTTATAGCCGTTCCCTTTTCCCGATCGCCATCACTGATCCCGGGACCACCATCACAATTCAGCATCTGGTTCGGCGTTTAGATGCCATTGGGAAGACCTGGGTCCCTAGTGCCATCGCCGCAGTAATAAAGACGCATATCGAGAGGCCCAATGCAAGAAAGTCAAGAGAGAGAGCGCAAAACCATAGCCCTGTGATTTCTGCAAGTGGGTGGTCGCGGACGATCTTCCATCAATCAATTCGCGTTGCTGGGCGCTTTGCTTCAGTTTCGCTTGACGATCGCGTGGCGTTGCCCAGCGAGCCCTGAGCCTAGCCAGTCGACGCGTTTCGGTTTCGGTTGCGTTTCGGTCATCTAGACCGACCGACCAAGGTTTGTAGCAACGGCTTGTTGATCATCGGGTGGGTCTACGTCGAACGCCTTGCGAGCACCGCGCTGAGAGCAAGAACTACAGCGCGTCACACCACGCGACATCAAATTCAAGAGTATTTTTACTTCATCTTGCTACTCGTATCGCTCGTCCTCATACCCCGGGTCAGAGTTAGGAGAAGCTGCTCGATACGCGCCTGGCGTTCCTTGGATCGCACATGATGAGCCGCATGTTCAGCTTCCGAGAGCCCAGAAAACATACCTGCAATTCGCGCATCTCGTCTTTCAACCGGTGAACAGGCAGATCACGCAAGTCCTCCATCATCGCCTCCACTCGGCGTACACTCGCCTCGATGTTATCTGACGGCGGCGGGGGATCGACCTGTGCAAAGAATCTCGCAAGCGGACTCTTGTTTCCGGAGGGTACCTCGGCGGAGCTGACCCCAACTTCTAGCACGCTCATGGGCCGGGGACGCCCAGGCGAGCCAAGAGGGCTACGTTCTCTCCGCGGAGACCGTCCACCGAAGCTCACCCGGGACGGCTGTCGCCGTACACCTGTGCTGGGACCAACGGCCGACATCAGGGATTCGCGCGAGGCCATAGACCGAAGATGGGGTCGGTCGTCTTCTTCGTCGGTTTCGTTGAAAAGGCCAGCGGGTGGGGGCGCGTCGATCTCAAAGATCGCTTCGTACAGATTGCTCGACGTCGAGCCGACAAAAGCCTCCACGAGAGGCATGTTCTTGATCTGACGAGGGAGACTGTTGAATATCGTGTGTGCTGCGTCCTTCGACGACTCGCGGAGAGCTTGCCCATCCGCAAGATACCGTTCGTGAACGCCGATGACAACGAGAATCGGGAAAGATGTGATTTTTATGAGCAGCACGTTGAGAGAATGCAGCCGGCGAGGGGAGACGATATAGGACAGCGGCTTTAGCAGGATGAATGCCAGCAAATTGAAAGGCGGTTGGTACGAGAACAAAGCATCGCCCTGGACTCCTTCGATTGTTGCAATCGCAAACTGGAACAGATGTTCCTGAGTGGCATTCTACGGATGCTGCTCAGTTCAATCGTTGAAAAGCACCGACTCCTGGACTCACCGCATCGATCCTTGCGACGGTATTGGAGAGAATGGAGATGAGGACTGGGGCAGCACGTATGTCAAGAGGGGACAAGGAACGGATGTAGTACGCACTTGTTAACAGTAATGTATTGGATAGCGCGGCAAACGCGGTCATGAGAATCTACGCGAGGTCAAGTTGTATGGAGAGGCCGCAGGGAATAAACAAACCGGCCCAAAGAATGGATGGAATGACTCGGCCTGGGTGAAGGACAAGTAGTTGTTGCCAAACCAGATTTGCACCTAAAATACGTCTGTGAGAGACCGTTCTTACTGTTGTCTCATTCATTTACCATCAACCACGCAATTTTCTGGGCTCGTTAGCACTCGTTGTTGGGCCGTTGGTTTGGCTTACCTTCAATGTCCAGGTTGCTTTCCCGAGGGTCCAGAGGGTGAAAAGTAGGCCTGTTTTCGGTTTGAATCATGCTGGAAGAAACACTTGCTGTGATGCTGACCGGAGAAGCAGATTGCTGCAATAGCCATGAAGAAAACGAACTCGGCAATCATTGCGCGCAAGGACCTGTCGAAGACGTCTATTATTTTTGCTGTTGAGAATGGTGAAAGACCTGCAGTACAATGACATTATTTGATACCATGAAAAACGCGAGACGGGGGAAGAGGATGCATGCTCCACACGCCAGGACGTCAAAAGCCATATCTGAGGCCGCCAGATCGGAATACGCCAGGCCTTTAATCCGCATGCCGGCATAGCAGAGGAAGATGAGCACGAAAGAGGTGTCGAACACATTCCACATCTGAGGCCGCCGCAATAGGTCAGCGCCGCACAATGTCTCGGAAGTCGCGTACGTTGGCAATGTAGATGATCCAACCTAGAGACGGTGTCGTCAGAATCGAGTCCTCAAAGCAGCCCGATACGCACCATTTTCGTTGGATGCAGTGTACTCTTCGAGCGTAAAGGCTGCTGCAAAAATGAAGAAGACGGCCTCCCATAATGTAACTTTTTCGTAGTTTTGGGCTGCCAGATAGTCAAGCGGAGAAACAAGGGTCAAAAATAGACGGCTTACTCGATAAACATAGAATAAATGTCACCAACAAGCATGCAAAGTTCAGGAATTCAAGGATAGCTCCATACTTGGGCACACGCAGTCTGTAGTGATCAAGAAACGGCGCATAGCGACAGTCATAAATCTGGATTGCCTTGGGCTTGTAATTATCGGCCAGCATCGACCGCCTAGCAGCGGTGGAGAAGACAATCCGACCCGTGTAAATGTCGTTGACGACTTTTTGGGAGACGGGTGAGGAAATGAAGCGCTTTGCGCCCGTGCTAATGGCCATCTCCAGGGCGCTTTGGGCATCATTCACGTTCGCGTTGCTGCCAAGGACTTGTTTAACTTCTTCGATAACCTGCGTCAAGAATTAAGTATCTGGGTTGCCGGGAGTAGTTGACGCTTTCACTTGCGGAGAGGCGCCAGCCAGGGGACTCCAGGAAGTTGTCAAGACGGCGACGAGGGTGATGTGATTAGATGCAAAGTGGCTGAGGAGTTTCATTGCGAGGATTTCGCAGAGCATAGCCTATGGGAAGTGAGCCAAGACGACATTGACACCCAAGCGGACGGCTTTACACGCGCACATGCCACACCAGCATATGCGAGTGAATGCTCGGACTCGTCCAAGAAGTAGGCCTGTGGAGACGCAAATCAATCTTTTGATGCGGAGGCTCACTGTGGCATGTCGCACCCGATTCACGAGACAAGCATAGACCACGGCCATGTTTTTGAGTTTAGCATACTTGAGGACGACGGGGCGGACGATTGAAAAGTTGACGTCGGCGGCGGTGAGTTGGCTGAGAACAATCAGAAAAAATAACAAACGGGGAAGACGCGTATGTACTCCCAGCTGAGTGCGCTGTCGATGGTGGTCTGAAACGCTCGGGTAAGTGGAGCGTGGCATGGGGCAGATGGCACGCCCTCACCGAGACATCCTTCTTGATGGCGGGAATGAGAGGGTAGACGACGACGGAGGCAAGGGCCTCTGGGCTCGGTGCGAGAAGAGGCTGTCGGTCTTCGTCGTCCATCTTGGAGAGCGTATGCGGTGTTGTTCTGAACACGGATCAAAGAGGTTGGTTACCGACAAGCAATGTGTTCCAAGTCAGAGGAGAATTTGCATTATTTTTTGAGGTTCGAGAGAATGCGGGGAAGCATGGACCGACGCGCCAGACAGACCCAGAGGATATGGATTGGGCACAAGGACGGGACGCTCAAAGGGGTTTACATTGTATTTTAAAGTCTCACACGTTTCCGTTATACATAGATCACACGTCTTTCACCCTCCTCTCTCTCCCTTCACTTCCCTTGTAGAGCTCGAAGCGCTACGATGGGTGCCGTGTGCTGCTGTGGGTCCCAGTGCCTCCCGATACAGCCCATTGACACGATCCCGCAGGTCTCTCTGAACCTGTCGATTACAACGCCGAGGTCACTCTCTACCACTTCGATCTACACCGCGCGGTCGGTAAAGGCGCTTTCGGCAAGGTTCGCGTGGTCGAGCACAAGCCTACAAAAAAACTCTACGCCCTCAAGTACATCGACAAGGCTCGATGCATACGACAAAAGGCCGTCGCAAATGTCATACAGGAGCGCCGACTACTTGAAGAGGTCCGTCGCTCCGAACCCTCACAAACTCCCTGCTTACACCCTCGCAGATTGACCATACCTTCATTGTCAACATGCGCTATGCCTTCCAGGACGACGAGAACTGCTTCTTTGTCCTTGACCTCATGCTCGGTGGTGATTTACGATGTATGTTGTTCCTCGTGTCACTCGGTCCCTTCATGAACGTCTTCGCCCCCTTTTTAGTTCATTTGGAGCGCAAGGGCTCAATACCTGAAGACGTCGTGTGCTTCTGGATTGCCGAGCTCTCGTGCGGCTTGGAGTATCTCCACCGACAGAAGATCATACACCGCGATTTAAAGCCCGACAATATCCTCCTCGATGCCATGGGCCATGCCCACCTTACTGACTTCAACGCAAGTCTTTATCTGTCGCGTAATTGCGCCCGCCTCTCATGCCTCATAGGTCGCTATCCACTACTCTGATCGGAGGTTACACACGAGCGTAGCTGGCTCTATGGCATACATGGCTCCACAGGTCGTCGGCCGCACTGGCTACAATTGGGCCATCGACTGGTGGAGTCTTGGAGTCACCGCATACGAGCTCCTTTTCCACCGGCGCCCATTCGACGGCCGAACGTCCGACCGCATGACACAGTCCATCCTCAAAGACCCGTTAAAGTTCCCGGACGACTGCCGCTCCAAAGTCTCTGACGCATGCATCAAGGCGCTCAAAGGGGTCCGTCTGCTCTTCGCTCGCAACGTAGCTCCACTGATCTCTGCATGACAGTTTATCGAAAAGGAGCCTGCGGCCCGCCTGGGCTGCCGACCCGATGGCCAGGGCATTGAAGACATTCACCGCCATCCCTGGTTCGCTGCTATCAACTGGGATGACCTCCAAAACAAGGAAGCGCAGCCGCCTTTCGTCCCTGATGTGCGTTAACCTCCTTGTGGAACGAGATCATGTCCTAAATTCACTAGATGAAAGCTGCAAACTTTGACGTATCACATGAGCTTGACGAGTTCTTAATGGTCGAGAAGCCCTTGACACACACGAAACGGAAAGCCAACGCCGACCTCGACAAGCTCAAGCCAGAGCTACGAGAACTTGAAGAAAAGTATGTCCTTGGGTTTCTATGATATATTTTGGTGACACTGGCCCTCCAGGTTTCAAGTTTACGATTTCCTTCATTCTAAGAGAGTCTCCTACTACCCCCACAACCAGCCAATCGTCACGGTGGGGTCAGACGACAGCGAGCGAACACTCGCGGCGTCACATACTGCAACGATGGCGGAAAGATCGCAAGCAGGCTCTCCGATGTTTGACGCCTCCCACCACGACTATCCTGTGCCGAGCGTCCCTGCTCGGGCCTACACCCCGCCATGATACCATGATAACTTATAGCTCATATACTAGCGATAATCATTACTATTCACTCTCTCTCTCACTACATAGGGCGCTAGGAGCTCTCGTTGTTTACTGGAGGTTATTGTACCCTGTACTTACTACATTCGTTCCATTTATGTAGCGCCTAATGCGCCAACAACCAGTTCACCACACAAACACCAACACGTGCAGATCTACTTACTCTGTCACCTGCAATGTCGCACGCGAGCTCTGATTCTGAAGAGGACAAGATTGTCCGCCTGTCCGACGTTCAAACCATCGCCCAGCTTTACGCAGACGGCGTGCTCAAAGCTGCGGAAGCACCCCGACACAAGGCGAATCCCACATTCTTGGATCGCGTCTCTCTCTTGTGAGTCTCTGACACTCGGAGGGCTGCTGAGACGATTGCAAAATAGCCAAGGCGATATTACCCTGTTGGAGGTCGACGCGATTGTGAACGCAGCCAATCGGACTCTGTTGGGAGGCGGAGGAGTCGATGGGGCAATCCATGCAGCAGCGGGACCCCAGCTCGTCGAAGAATGTAGGTCTCGTGGCCGGCTCCAACACAGCTTACATTTGAAAGGCGAGGGACTCGGCGGTTGCGAAACGGGCGACGCGAAAATAACAAAGGCTTACAGGCTACCATCGTCAGTACTTGCGATCTATCTGTTGACGCTCGTCTTCAACTCTCAAGGAAACACATTATCCACGCCGTCGGGCCTGTCTACTCACGATCCGAAAATCGCGCACGGCAGCTCGAGTCGTGCTATCGAATGAGCCTCGATCTTGCAGTCAAGAACGACTTGAAACACATCGTGCGCCACCATCTCAAACGGAGATTTTTGGCCCTCAATAATGCAGGCGTTTCCCTCGATCAGTACTGGAATATACTCGTATCCGATCTCGGATGCTACTCACGTCGCATTGGAAACCGTGCGCCTGCATTTGGAAACTGAAGATGGGAGCAAAGTGTGTCGACTTTTCCAAGGCTTTTTTCGAATTTAATTCGCCGCCAGCTCGATCGTGTCATTTTCGTGCGACAAGCCATGCCTCCATACACTGCTCTAATATATTCTTCAGGTCGTCTGGAGCAATAAGGACAAGGAGGTGTACGAGTACGTGCTCAGATCTCTGTTTTGCACTCTCCAACTTTTTTCGTAGAACGCTGATTCCGGAATACTTCCCCCTCTCAGATGTGGATGAGCGGCCAGCGACCGAAGCACCTTCAACTGACGATGCCGAGGGACAAGTTGAACAAGAGCCGGTGTCGGAAGAGCTCTCTCAGCTGCCAGATGCGCCAGAGCCGGAACCGGAAGATCCGAAGACGTCGTAATAACAGGATGGTCTGTACTTGTACTCTCGTAACTGGGTTGGCTTAAAACAATCTTTGATCTGACTACGGGCCTTCATCCAAGGCGCGAAGGGGAACCCGAGGCAGACGAAGAGCGTGAACCGTCTCCCGCAATAAAGACCTCGGTTTGACACCTTGCTTTGCGCTCGCCATCTGGGCCTCGGGCAGCTTCATCGACCGTGAAGTCGGATGATGCGACAACACCATACCGTTTGAGCATCAGCCCGATGCACCTCGAGATCGCCATATCCTCACCCAAAGTCTGCTACTCCACAGCCGCGGCCGGGATTCCTCAAGTGGGACGAGAGCACCAGGGTTACTTTTTTAGTTGTACGCCGCCAATACATTCTCCCCGGCCGTCTGACCGCTCAGGTATGCACCAGCCACTGTCCCGCACTCGTCAAATGGCGCTGCATGCTCCCCGCAGAACCACAACCTCCGCTCTGGGCACCCTGCCCGAAACGCAAGCACGTCCTCGTCTGCGGCTTCCGAGCCGACAGGGAAATTGCAGTAGCTCGCACCTCCACTAAGCTCATCGCAAGCCCATTCACTTGCTAAAATACGCGCCGGGCGACACGCATCATCGTTAGGGTCGAATCCCGGAAGCCTCGAGTAGTAGGGCCGGAAAAAATCGTCCAGAAGACGGAATTTTACATCGTCGGGCTGGTTATGGATGAGGTTGACGATGTGCCTCGAGCAATCACCATACAAGTAGAACAACAGCGTCGGATGGTTGTTTGGCGGTGCGAACGTCGAAAGGTCCCAGATCTCCTGTGGCCAGCCGTTTGGATTGGTGTCTGTGGCATACGATGGCGTTAACCAGTTCGTGTAGCAGGGAAATGTGTCTGCTTGAGGGTCTGGAGTCCAAAATACGGCGGGAAATGTGATGTATACTTTCTCGAGCTGCGACAGACCGAGGTTTGTTACCGCGCTGAGAATTCGTGGCGGGAGAGGTGGTGAGAACGTCGCGAGATTTCGCTTGAGCCAGCCTAGAGGCGTGGACACGACGACGTGGTCGAAGGAATCGGAAGACCCGTCTGCGGTAGTGACGATGACTTTGTTGCCGGGTGTGTTGATGTGCGTAACGTATGCATTGAGACGGATATTGGCGCCAGACAGCGCCGGAGCGGCGCACCGATCGAGGATTCGAGAGTAATTTGACTCTACAAACATTTCCTCTGCAAGCATCGTCAGGCTCGCTTCGGCAAGGACAAAACAAAACAAAAAAACTGCTTACCCCCCAGTACAACATTCTTCCATCCACGAAAAGCGTAAACTCTGCTTCCAGATGGGCTCTCCGACGTATGCTCCCCACATTTCGCTCATCTGAATTAACAAATGTTGTTCCTTTGCATCGTCGAGCCGCGTCAAAGCCTCTCGTTTCACGTAGTCATAGAGAGAGTCCTCTCTTGGAATGGATTCGCCCTCATCCTTTTTCTTGCGAGCCGCCTCGCTGAACTTGAAAGCATCCTCGATGATGTCCCAGAGTAGAGTTGATAGACGCTCCGTCACTTGTTCGGGGAGCGCGTTTCCGTCAGAGTCGAAGACCAGCTCCTTATCGTTCCAGTAGTGAACAGGTGTGTTCGTGTCCTTGGCAAGCTTGAAGATAGGGTGGGGCTCGTCTGAATCAGTCCATGCGTGGATCCAATTAGGACCGCTTTGAGCTTTGAGCAAGCATCGCAAGGTGAATTCGAACGCACATATCAGCGGTATAACCCAGGGCATCCGATTGACAAATCTATAGCCGCTCAGTTGGCGCAAAGCAAAAGGTTGAATGTTAACGGACCCTCCCGCCGATACGGTCGCGCGCTTCGAGGATGGTCACTTGAAAGCCTTTCGACAGGAGCACGTCTGCACATCGCAAACCCGAGATGCCAGCACCGACGATGCAAATGTGCGGTTTGAGGTCAGTAATGGGCTCCATATGGAAGCGAGAGACAGAGTTAGGCCCGGGCTTTTATGGCGTTGGCCATGGCTGTTCTGGCATATGCAATAACAGCCATATGAGTTGTCAAAGTATACATACTTGGGCAGATTTCGGCGATGCAGAGCTGTAGAAATGCACGAGGCGCGACTTCACCAAAAGTATTTATTTACAAAATATGGCTACGTATCCGAAATGGTCCCAAGGCAAGAAAAGACAGAAAAGAACCATCGACTCACGTTTGTGCCGCTCTCTGGCGCCTAGCCTCTTCCTGCTCGAACAGGACGACCAACGCTGTATGGCCGCGTTGAGTGGCGAGGGATTTGGGAGTATCCCCGTCGACATCTATGTTGTCGAGGTTCGCCCCGTGAGCCAACAAGAGCCGCGCTATGGCAAGATGCCCCCCATAACCAGCCATCGCCAACGCCGTCCATCCCCAGCGGTCGCGTACATCGACTGCCATGCCTAAGCTCAAGAGTTGAGCAACCCGATCGAGATTCCCGTCCGAGGCAGCTTGAAGAATGGCGGTTTGCTTCTGGAAAAGCCTCTTGACCAAACCTGTGCCAGTGGTCCGCCGCTTGACAGCAGGCCTCTGACTGGGCGGCGTCAACGAGTACTGGCTAGCAGCAGCCACCGGATCGAAAAGCTCTGCGACGCTCCTTCTATTCTGCGCGCGTCGTACGTCGGCGTCGAAAGCATCCGAGGCCGCAGTCAGCTCGGTGACTCCACTGCGGATAGACGCGATACCGTCGTCCGAGTCCGAGTCCGAATATTTAGAATCGTGATCAGAGTGAGCATGATACCAGCTGGGATCCTGTTCCTTGTCGCCGGTTGGTGTGAGGGTGCGGCCATCCATGATTTCTTCCAGACGGCCCTCCGCCAGAGCGCTCTTGACCCATGCGACAATGTACGGCCGACGCTCCTCCAGCACGTCTGCTGAAATGCCAATGTCCTCCAGCTCGCGCCGAAATTCATTCCAGCCGTCCGGCGAATCGATTGTTGAGGCAGCATCCGTCACAGAGACAACGGAGCCCTCGCGCTTCCCTGCTTGGACCTCGGTCATGAATTTGTTGAGCTTCTTGTGAATACGCGCTGTCGAGGAACTGCAACAGGGGTGAACATCGCGGTTAACAGCCGAGGGGGCAGACTTACTTGACCATGATGGTGTTGAAGCTGCCGAGAAGGGTTGTGGTTGAAACCAGGCGTTGACGAATCGGTGCAATATCCCTGAGACCAAAATGCATGCGGTCCCAAGTCCGTTGCGATTGAGTGTCGAGGCTCTCATAACGATCATACAGTTTCTGCAGGTCACTGAGCGGTCCGAGGCAGGCTTCTACAAGGTCTTGAAGGCGTTCGCGTCGCCATGGTTCGAGGTCATCCCCGTTTTCGTTGATGAAGTCGTTCATCTCGTTCATGACCGCATACAGAGCCATGAGCTCTGCGGTCATTTGACGAAAATCTTCGGAAGAGTCCTTGAGGCACTTGTACAACTTCCAGGCTGTAGTGATCACCAGCATGATATCGCCCATCCCAACGCCGAAGCCGCTCATCTTGGCTGGTGAGGAGGGACGAGGGGCCTGGGAAGGAGGCTCTGCGAAAACAGCTACATAAATGACAATGGCCGGGCGCCAAACCAATGATGACGGGACGGGCGGATAGTTAGATGGCAAGGAGAGGTCGACTTGGTCACACAAGAAGCAGGAGACCCCACACAAGAAGCAGGAGACCCCAGAAGCAGTGTAGAGCTGGGGAAAGCACAGGAAAAGAAGCCTGAGGCCCGAGGCCTAGTGAGCCTGAGGGAGCTGTAACGAACGGGCCAGTGAATGCAGTTGATCGCAAGGACGCCACAGAATGCTGATTTCTATCACGGTCTCGTTAACACTATCACCTCACTGCTCCCGCACATATTATCGCGACAAAACCAAGGACTTGCTACAGTCCAGGTCGAAACCGAGGCGCAAACGCACTAGCGATATGAGCTCACTTCACCTTAAGCTACTTCCACTCATCGCCGTCGGCGTCGCCTGCTTGGTTTACTATCTCACCACGCCTTCTATATCGACATCCTTTCAGCCGAAAAGGCTCCAGAGAATAGCTATAACTGGTCAGCTTGTCGTCTATTAACAAATCCCGCTCGAATATCTTCGCAGGTAGTAATGGATCCGTCGGGAAACGTGTTGTACTGAGGGCACTAGCACACGGCTACCATGTTGTTGGAATTGGTGAGCCCCAACTTGACTTTCGGAGCTCTGTTCCTAACCACACAGACTACTCGCCGCTGGCCACCGCCGACAACCAAGATCTGGGGGAAAACTTTTCGTTTTTACAGAGCGATCTCACCGACTACAACGAGACTCTGAAGGCACTTTCTGATTGCGAGGCGATAATCCATTTAGCCGCCTTGCCAGTCCCTGGAGATTATAAAGTCAAGGCGCACAACAAGTGGCTCTTCTTTGGCTTCATATCATCGTGTAGCTGACCTGGTTATAGCAACGTCGTTATATCTTGGAATGTTCTTCGAGCAGCTGCAGAGGTTAGTGTCAATCGTTTTGCGCTACATTCGTGTCAATATCTGTTCGAAGCTCGGGATCAAACGCATCGCTCAAGCGTCGTCCGTAAACGTGGTAACGCTCGTGTTCAGCCAACAGCCAGTCCTACATTATTTCCCTCTCGACGAGGAGCACCCCACCGAACCAGACGAGCCCTATGGACTCTCGAAAGTAATCGGTGAACTCCAAGCTAGTGAGTCCCGTCTCCACCTCGCAGTGTCTATCATTTATTAATAACCTGCCCACAGAGACCATTGTGCGGCGATATCCCGACATGCGCATCGCGAGTCTACGTCTGCATTGGTCCGTGCCCAACCGCACCTTTGCCAACGAGAAAGAACATACCTATAATGCCAAACATGACCTCTGGGGCTACGTGCAGGAGGACTCCGCTGCCGAGGCCTTCATGTTGGCGGTTACCCAACGGACCGACAATTGGACTTCTGCAGCAGAGGCGTTCTTCATTGTAGCTCCAGACACCATGACGGATAGTGACACCATAGACCTGGTTCGCGAGCACTATCCAGATGTACCAGTCAAGAATGGAAAGACCATCGCGGGCAAGCAGAGCTTCTTCGACTGTACGAAAGCGAGAAACTTGCTTGGTTGGGTTCACAACCCGAATCTTTTAGCATAAATTTGTCATTGCATACTTGCCATTATTTACTATTGTTATGGGCGAATAATAATGGCATTTGCACCCTCGCGGGGCCGCGAAAGTACTTGAGCTGAAAATATTGTCAGTCACAGTAGTGACGCGTGAACTTTTGTCAAGACTTTCACAGTCCGAGCAGTCGCAGATGCTGCGCATCAGATTTAAGTATGGTCGCGATAAGAATATCCCATCTGCCCTCCTGCTATGCGTCGCGTAGCATTCGTCGCTGCGGCCGTCCTTCTGGCGAAAGCCAACCAGGTCCCGTTCCGTTTCGACGACGAGCTCTCGCCTTGGAACCTTGACCTTCCTCCCAACGTCAACGCAACAGGGCATCTTGTCTTCGAGACTGTTAGCTCCTTGCTTCAACATTGGCCTAACACCCGTTATCGGAACGGCCACAGTCTGGTTTTAGGAACGGTGCCGGTTGCGACTCTGCTTTATCATGGTCGGGGAGACGCGCGCGTTCCCAATGTGCCAGATTGGGTCGCCACGGACCCCGAACACAGCTACATGTTTTGTCGAGGACAAACCGACACAGGATGTTGGCATCTCACCCTCGTCGCAGCACGTACTCTGAAGGTGGGTGTGTGCTTCTTGACTTGTTGCTCGTGTTGTCGACCTCTGTAGGTGCTCTACTTCGACGGTTCCAGCGCGGCGAAGATGCGCGACGGGCCTATGGACAGCCAGGACATTGTGGGGTGGGGCCAGGCACGTCCGACAAAACCAGAAAGCTCAATCTAACCTTGAAAAGGTCACACCTGAGCGATATTTCGACGAGCGGCAACGTATTATCGACATTTGCAAATGGGGCAAACCGTGGGGTGTGGACGGATACGTTCGGTGAATTGTCCCCCATCTTACTCAGTGGTATGCTGATAATTTACGCTAGCATGGAAATGGACTTGTAAGCGACGCTCTCCAATACCGGCGCAGCTGACACTCTAACTACAGTGAAATTATGCTCTGTGACTTTACCGTGGGCGTAGAGGTTGTCGCGATGACTAACCTCGTTAGCGAAGGACGTGGTGGACCTGGTGGACCTCGTCGGAGTCCTAGGCCTAAAGATCCTACGCCCCTCTCGGACTCGTCCTTTGCACCTAACTCCGTTGGCTCTGAAGTCATCCTCGCCGGCGCTTGGCACGATAGGTGGCCAGGCGACCGCCGCATTCAGCTCGATCTGACCTCGCTGATATCCTTCTACGACACCGATCTCGTCCCGAGTCTGGTCCCCGTGCGTTTTGGTCAGGAGCGATGGGACCACCGGCTATTGGGAATCAATGCCGGCGACGTGAAAACAGTCATGGCGCGCCTGGAGGCTACGCTTTCCGCCGACGTCCCATCTACAAACACGAGTGGTATTGACTGGGACGTCCTGTACAAAGTCGTGGTGGATCGGTTTGCAAATCGGCTCGAGACAGCGCAGAACATCCTCAACAACACCGCGACTGCGCTGACCACCGCGAAACGGGCGTTGAAGCAATTCCACATCATGTTGATTCCGTACCTTCTGCACAGCGCAGTTCCTGCAAGCACAGGCAGCGAGTGGGCTTCGCCGATCTACAAGTTCTGCGCGACCTCGCATACGTCTTACATACACCGGACCCCTTCCCTTTTCGCTCGTTTGACGCCCTCTGAACACTTGCTGCTCGGAGCGGTAGAACAAGTCAACCGCGAGATTTGCCGTGTCGTCGTCAACATGTGGGTCCAAGGCGTCGAGGCTGGTCTCGACGATATCGTTTCGGCACCCACGGCGATTGCCGTAGACGAGGACGGCGCGGCAGCGCTGGTCCAAAGTTGGAAAAAATCGTTGAATGGTCTCATGTTGTGGCTTGACTGGAGTGTCTGGATCAAGTGCCGACCGGAATGCAGCTTTGAGGTCCGTTCTCCGCCCAAACTATTCTTGATCTGAGATAGATTTACAGGAAATGTGCTACCTTCCGACTTGGCCCTTCATACGGGGACCGGATGAAGACAGTGGTGAGTGTTGCATACACCTTTATGCTTCGACTTATCTCTCGATAGACGACTACCTCCGGCCGCAGCCACGATGCATACGTCGGATGGAATAATCTCTTACATGCATGTATCATCCAACCCATTAGAATAAGACGATCGCGAGAACTCCAGGACAGTAAGATTAGATCAAGGCCTGCTCGCTGTCCTTCACGCGCGTTCAAGCTCTGGCTATGACTTGCTTGTCTTCTCCAGATTTCCAGTGCATGGAGTGGCTGTTTCTGCAGCAGGTCCGTCTTTTCCCTCGGAAAGCATGCGTACAACGCCATCGACATTTTCCGACAAAGGACTTTGCTGTGATGAATGTTACGTGGCGCTTGCATGGTATGTTTGTCCGCGTTTGACCGGTCGTACAAAATCTCACAGTAGCTGCGCAATACTTTGTCAACTTCTTGATCAATCCAGTTTTAACGGCCTAGTAGATATATTGGGTAGCTAGAAAAGCCAATCTCCAATGGCAGTGTCGACATCGTGGAGGAGTTGCAATACAATGGGATGCGTCTGTCCACATGAAGCATGGCCTTGAAGAGAGCGGACTTGAACACGCAGTGGTCGCGTCCCAAACTCGACAAACGACTCTTGAGAATACACCGACGACAAGGAATCGCACGAATAGGCGGAAAGTAGCGCTCCAAGTGAGTAAGTCGACATAGGGCGCATAATGGGAAGCTGTGGCACGACAGGACTAAAGTCGAGCTTGCCCGGCGTGTAGACACCATATCGTTTTGTGCTTGCGTGGGCTACGGAGAGAGTATTGGTACGTTTGCGGCACCGGACACGAGGCTTCTCATCTAGCGACTGAGAGGCAGTCGACTCGGACAATAGGTGATGGATAGCCCCGAGACTGGGTGACTTGCCGTGCCGCGGGAGGGCACGTTTGCCGTTCTTGGTAGGTTTCGACGAAGCAGTGATAGTCTGGTTTTCGGGTAAAGAGGTTGGTTCAAAGGACGTAGGCTGGATGACGACGGTGTCTGGGCCGATAGTATGGTCTTCTGGCATATTGTGAGATGGTGTTGGCGTAGAAGTGGTTTCTGGAACGGTATATTCACGCAGTCGGTGAGCGCGTGTTGTGGTGGGAGTGCCCGGCTGCCTATTCTCTTTGCGATCCGGCGAGCTTCGAGCACGCGATGGAGACAAGCCCTGCAAGCTGCGAAGGATGCCTTTGCGTTTTGGTGTGTCTGTTTTCGCGACATCGGTCTCGCGTGGGGTGCGTTCGCGGCCTCTTTCGACAGTGGGTGGTGGCGGTGGTGGAATCTCCAGTTGGTGAGCAACGCCATCTTGGAATTAGGAAAGATCTCTTACTACGTTCAGTCCCAAGCCAACACCGCGGACGACGGACACAGTGCTACCCCAGGTTGGAAGGCTGGCCTTGTCGTGGTTTTTCGGGGCCTCACGAAGAGGAACGACTTGGAAGCGATGCGGTGTCTTGTCGCGAACTGCAACGCGGGTCTTCATCATGAGGGAGGCGGAACGAGGGACACAAGTGGGAGATGGCGTAGACGGCTGTTCAGGAGACGCGGCGAGATGCCGTTGAGTAGCGAGCAGAAGGGCGTCTTGGAACTCGGGCGAGACTGGCCACGGTAAGGTGGCTTGCATGGTGGTAGGAAGCAAGTGATGATGGTTGGTACAAAATTGTGCTAAAGTTTATATCTCTCCCTCTTCCGGACTCTCTGCTCGCCCTTTGGCCGGAGGTGACTGCTTCTCATCGACCTGCATTGCGTCGCGCTCTGGCCCATCGTACCTCGCTCGCTGAAGAACGTCAATATTCCTGTTGGCACTGAAAAAGAAATACGAACCTTCTCGACACGGTCTTCGCTCCCTCGCTCTCGGCTTCTGCTCCTTCTCCGACCCTCTTTGCGTGGCTCGTCCTCACGACGGTCCCGTCCTCCGCGATCCTTGCGCTTGCCGTAATCTCTGTCGCGGTCACGGTCTTCGCGGTCACGTTCCCGGCCATAATCTCGTGAAGAACGCCCGTGGTCGTAGTCGTCACGGCGGTTGTAAGCTCGCCCTCCACGGCCATCATAGTCTTTGCCTCGGTCCCTCTCTCGATCTCGCTCGCGCCCAGGTTCTTTCCGCCGCCGGCTTCCTGCACTCGCCGCGTCATCGTCCTCTGCTGCCTCCCGTTGCCGCTCCTACATGGTGGTCAGTTTATCCAAGTGATATTAACGACGAGGAAAAACCTTTTGCCGCTTGATAAACTTGTTCCAGGCAGCCTTGCGAGATTCTTCGTCCTCGAGCGCTTTGTATTCCGGAAGATCCTGCATCAAAGTAACAGCCGCCTCGTATTCGACGGTTTCAGAGGGTATCGAGAGTTTCTTGAGCGCATAGCGTAGATCGTCTTGAAGATGTCTCAAGCGTCGTTCAGCCCGTCGCTTTTCATCCGCCCGCTGCTTCACTGCAGTATCCCGCAACTGCAAACAGGTCAAAAACTGTACCAAGCGGAAATGCAGTAACATACAGCAACAAACACGGAGTGGAGGTCCGCAGCAGTGAGGACTTCAAGCGCCGGATCGGCCTCGCTTCCTGCCTTCACTACCGCGAAGAAATCTTCTTCTTTTGTCTCGGGTCCGACAGAAAATCCGGAATTTTCAGTGGGAGGTTCTTCCTTACCAGCTTCCGACATTTTAACATCCTCGCCTTCTGTTTGCTTCGCCTGAGCAGCGTTGTATCGCTTAATAGCCTCGTCAACAGCTGCCATCTTTTTCTCGAGGGCCTGATCCAGAGCGTCCACCGCGTCCCAAAAAAGCTCCAGTGGATTCGAACCGGGATTTCCGAGCAGATTGAGATATCGCTCATCAGACTTGAAGGAGGGATACACATCTTTCCACTTCGTCCGCGCTTGAATCTGCCCGGAACTAACCAATTCATCTAGAATAGTCTGCGAGTATCAATCTCGTGTATATTTTCGCGTCGAAGATAGCGCACCATGAAAGCTTCGCGCGCCTTACGCTCTTTGCGCGTCTTCTCCACCTGCGTACGACGCATCTGCTCTTCGTACTCCCTTTCCCTGACCCGACTGTAGTCCTCAAAGGCAAGAAGAATATCCAGGGTGGGGAGCTTCTGCAACTCTGCATCCTCAGCCCAGGCGCTTGAGTTGAGCAGACGTTCTTGGGCATCACGCCACCGCGTTACGACGTCGACATTCAGCTCTTTGAAAAGCGAAACAACCTTGGAAACGCTTCGAGTGCGGGAAGAACGGGTTTCTTGTACCTCTCTTTGTTTCAGCTCTGAGACATAGTCTTCAAAAATGAGCTGCCGCTCGGCTTCAATACGCGCCTGCTGCCAGATGGGGTGTTGTGCGAAGAGCTTGTCGGCGGTAGCGAATGTGGTGTAGTGAAAAACATTGGGGTTGCCCTTGAGCATGTTGCGCAGGGCGGGGCGAAGTTTTGCGAGTCGCGCCTCCTTCTCCTGTTGTTCTTTGGCTTGGAGTTCGGTGGTGTACTAAACCACGATGCCATCAGCCAGTTCAGGCAAGTAGGAATAATTTCAACGGACCTTTTGGAAGGTAGCCTTTTTCTCCGCCAAAGAACTCAGTGCTCGATACAACGGATCCGTGATGATTGCACGCATGGTTTTCTCCCAGGTCCAAGTTGGGTCTACACCAGCCTTGCGAAGCAGATGGATAAATGCCTTCTCGCCTTCCTCGAAGTTATTGAAACCGTTATGAGGAACAATGGGATCATCTGGTAGATTCGGGCGGGACGGAAGAGCGGGCGTCGGTGCAAATGGGACGCCACCAGTATGAAGACCCACAGCCAGATTATTAGTCCCGTTGGCCTGAACAGGTGGTGCTTCGCTCCCAACGGCCACAAGAGCCCCGCCTCCGACGGGAGTGAATCCCGGAGCGGGAGGTTTTGGAGGGCTAAAATGGGGTTTTAACAGAGAAGGATACCGGGCAAACATGCGTACGCTGGGGTCGAGTCTTTTTCGACCTTCTCCAGAAGGAGCAGAAGCTCATCCGGCATGTCCCATTTTGATTCCTTGGATTCCGTCTGTGCTTGGAGGTGAGTGCGCGAACAGGGTAGCAGGATGAGACGGACATTGTAATAGTACTTGCGTCCTCCGGAGAAATACTCCTTCCACTTGGTTTGATTCAGAGCGCGCTGCGTCAGGATAAGTCGCAGCAACACACCCATTCATGATATCAGGCGCACCTCGAATGGGGTTTTGAGATCTGGAGGAGCATGAGCATGAAAAAAGCGGGGAAAAGACTGCTGGCGCACCGTCTGGCTTTTCCCACACACTCTCGTTCGTAGTGGGGTTGAACCAGTAGGTACGGCCCTCGGGATTGCGATGCTCGGTCTGGATGCAAGCGGTCAGCGAGTATCGAGGACTGAAAGAAAGCGTTACAAACCCATATGGTCGGTGTTGTGTTGGTCGACTGTATACAGGGTTAGATTGGAGACAATGGCTTGTAATTTTACTGACCATGGCGGAGCGGAGAGGAAGCGTGTGATCGAGTATCACGCATCAGCTGTTGGAGACCACCTCGCCGCTTCTGCTACCTTAGACACGTCCGTATCTCTCGAGACTGCCCGCATGCATCGACATTGCCGTTGTCGAGCTGGACACCGGGCTTTCAATAGGCAGGGCTCTCCAGCGAGTTTTTGCATATCGCACTCTTCACAGAATCTCACATAACGTCCTGCTACTTCCCTCGATGCACCTCCATCTTCTGAGCCCGCCCGCACCTTTGTAACCATTGCCGTTGTCGAGCTGGACACCGCGCTTCCCCAGCGTCACTTAAAGCGACCAGATGATCCGTTCTTATTATTGGTAGTTGGCTGTTGGTTTTTCAGGTCGCAATAGTTTCTCCGCGGGCAAGGCACCATTCAGCGGCGTCAGGACTGGGCTGCGGAGCACTTGGTATCGCAGGTTGGTCCTTTTTTCGGTCTGTGCTGAACTTGCGTGCGTCTCGTCTCCAACAACTACCACAGCGCGTCCAAGAGCGCGATACTGTCAAAGCACCGACTCCGCTAACGACTAAAGCACACATTTCGACTCGAATGCGGCACCAAAGCACACTGGCACTCCCTTCCTTCTCGACTACTGTACTCGTCTGAATCTGTTGGTCTACAACGTAACGCACAACGCAGCCCTCGTTGTGTTGTAATTGGTGCGTTGCGCAACGCAGATCCCTGCCGCCGTTGTCAATCCTGGGTGCGTTACGGGTGAGAAAAACCCCCAAAATCTCACAAAATTCTTGAAATTTTCGGCCCGGTTGTAAATTTCAAGGACCGTAACGTGCAACGCAGGCTTCGTTGGAGCAGCTGGAGGGTGTTACGACACGTGACTGTTGTAGACCAACACACGAGTACAGTACCTATCCCTGATCCTCCATACTGCTTCGACTCGATGGAAATCCTGTAGATTCTTCGAAGCAGCTAAATCCATGGCCAAAGTTGCTCCCGCCAAATACGACTATAGCACCTTGTCGTCGAGGGATCATGTTCGAGCGACCTCCGACTTGCACAGCTACTGCGTCTCGGAACTAAACCTTTGCGTTCGTCACAGTTGTTGAATGGACTGGTGGTCTCAATTCTGGAAGTACCTTGGCATGGCTCACTCTCAGGTTTCCGCTTCACATCTGGAGTGTATTCATATGTCCTAATCGAAATTGATTCTGCTTGAACGTGTATAATCAGGCTATATTACAATTGTGAGAGAATTACAGTACCACCCTTTTGGTCATTGTACACAACATCCAAGCTACATCCCCACAGGCGACGTGCAAAGAGCACAATGCTCATGGCTGCGATGGCCTCGGCCATTGTCTGTTCACCATCCTGGATGGCAATCTGGTCGGAGACCCCGCAATGCTGATGTTTGGAGAGTTCATGATACAAGGTTTTGGCTGACTGCACAACAGTCTTCCCGGGAATGCCGCCCCCCGCCGCAACTGCAGCGATCACTGCCGCCTGGGCATCGGCATATTTAATGCTAGGACCAGTGCTGCCAACGAAATCAAAGGACCCATTGATCACAGCGTCGAGGACAGCTTGGACGCCAGGGCGGAGAGGAGGGAGAATGGGTGCGGGTAGATATCTTGTGTTGAATCGTAAGACTTCGCCGACGACCTCTGCGTATGAGTCAATAACACAACGACTGCGATGTCCGACCTGACGCACCCATCGCACTCCGGAGATTGAGGGTTTTTTGCACCTTCTGAATCTTGATCTCAAGGTCTGAAATCTTTTGCTTCAGGTGGAATGGTCAGTGGCCGCTCGCAGATGCTTTACAGAGCTGGTACCAGACTAGTCAGATGAAGAAAATTCAGTTTCTCGTAACGCTCTGCGTTCGTGGCTGTTGTATCCACCAATTTGACTTCAAGCATCTTGATTAACGAAAGCAAATTTTCTCGTTCGTTCTGTCGGTCTTGGTTGAAAAAGGTCATCATAGTCGCCTGGGTCGGAGCTCTTGTCAGCATACTGCGGTGCTGCCAGAAGGAGGCGTACCTCAGGTTCGGTGGCTGGTACTGACTGGTGGCGCCGAAAGGCAGGCGCATAGAAAAGACGCGGAAGCTGGCGGGTGGCGTGGAGACGCAACATCATTGAACATGACAAGATGATAAAATCACAACACCGTGACACCCTTCTCATGCGGAAATGCCGTCTACTTGTGTTCTCGTTGAGTGTTGCACTGCGGGCCTTTTGTTTGCCCTCAGACGAGTCGTTCTCTGAGCAACTACACATTCGCTCTCTCCCCGACGGCAAGGTCGCGTCTCGCTTCTCCTTTACAACAGTCCTTGCTGGCGCGACTCCTCCAAGTCCTCACAACCGTTCAATAGATGACCGTGCGTATCACCGGGCCAGAATACCAACGATTATCTGACCCGACCATAGCCCAACACTATACCCTGTTTCCTCTCGGGTTGGGACAGATTCTACGCGAATACGCAGTCACCGAATTACATCTCACCTTGAACGCGGGAAAGTGGAGCTACGACCGCTGGGGATACCCAGACGAAGATGGAGTAGGAACAGGTGCTGAGCTGTGGGCCTGGATAGGCGATGGTGCTGGCGCAACGTATGCATTTCTCCGCGGCAAATGAACGCATACTCATTAACAGAGTCAGAGTCGACGAGCGTTGGCGCGGGCTTCGAAACGCACTTTCCGGGCTCTTCTGCGCGTCCCTTGGGTCTCTGGATGCATCGAGAACCACTTCCCCGGCCCTCGCATTCGCACCAGGTGCTCTCCCCGACTGGCCCTTTCCCCATGCCATTCGACATGCGTCTCTGCCTTCAGAACATGTCTGTACCGAGAATCTCACACCTTTCCTCAAATTACTGCCGTGCAAGTCTCTTTCCGGCATAGCTACTTTGCTAAATCCGCATCGCCTCTTCGATGCGGACTGGCACGGTATGGGGTTGCATGTTTCTTGGCTTCCGGAGGAAGGCGTTCAGGTTAAGCTTACATTTCAGACGGTCTCCGACCCCCTGCGATTAATTTCCAACAAAAGAGGTGATCCTTTTGCTCCAAGTCGGCCAAGTTCACTGACACGTCCCTAGACTGGTCCTTCGCTTCAATATTCGACAGAACAATTCAAAGAGCCTGTCCTGTTGCCGCGTCCAGCCAGATTTTAGTTGCCTTACCTTTCGGGGTGCCATACAGTATCGACCCTCAGCCGTCGTCAGTAGAGCAAGGGCATGCCATTTTCGATGTCTCGCAAGGTATGTCGATTACTTTCGCCGAGTTACATAATTGAAACTCAATTTTTCCGAGCACCTAAACCACTTGACGTGTCTCTACATTGGCCAACAGGCTTCGAGCACAGTGTAGCTGCTCTGTCCGAAACGCCACTCTCGATTCGGAGGACACTAAATGGTCACACTCAAGATAATGGCGAGCTCTCAGTGCTCATCAGAAACGACGAAGAACACTCCGTGGACGTGGCCTACCTGGAGACCCTGCCATGGATCATACAGCTCTATCTACACACGTTGACTCTGCATGTAGATGGGGTAGCGCGAGGTAGGTCGGCTCGTTCAACTGATTTCCTCCGCCTGAACTTGTTTAGCCGACCTTCTTCGCAATATTTCATATATTCCGCCCGTTCCCCACTCTCGACCCACGATATTCCAGGCCGTTCTCTCACTCCCACCGCGAAGCACGCTGAAACTCAGCATGGATATAACGAAGGCCTTCCTCCGGTACACAGAACATCCGCCGGACGCACAACGCGGCTGGGACCTACCTCCGGCGGTCGTCGTTCGCCTCGACAGCCAGCCTCAGCGCCGTATCTATGCGCCGACCTTGCTCGTGGATCTCGCAACTCCGGACTTCAGCATGCCGTATAATGTCATTATCTTTACCTGCTCACTGATAGCGTTTATCTTTGGAAGCGTCTTCAACTACTTGACGCGCAAGTTTGTCGTTCTACATGTACCAACCAATTGATCATTTTGGATTATGTCCTTGCCACTTGCCCATACAATTAGCTCTCAAGATGGATGCAAAAACGTTAAGAGCTGCGAATCTTAGCACAAATCCGTTTAACGAGACATTCAACGCACGTATTCGTTATACGCGTGTAGAACTTCACGGAGCTCCCGTCTGCTCATGTCTGCGCGATACAAGATCTCATCGTCGGTTCTTTTTCCATCAAAGTACTGGTTAATCCTGGTCGGTGTTAGGGACAGCTTCAAAGCGTCGGAGAGGAAACACACTGCTCGAAGTGGCGAACTAGCGCCGGGTCTTTGTCCTCCGACATCGCAGAGAGCCATCGTCGCTGCAATGGCGTGGCTCGACCTGGATCGTCGATAATTGACGATTCGTTCTCTTCCTCGCTTTCATCCTGGGTGTCCGTTGTATCATCCTCCCGTCGCCGTTCGTCGCTCTCGCCACTATCGTCCTGCAATATCAACTCGCTCAACCTGCTATTGCGCGATCCGCCAACGGAAGGCAATCGAGTGTACCTCTGGCCGCCTTTGGGGGACTTGGAAGGACATGATGCCGCCGGAGGAGAATGGTCCGCATCCGCATCTAACTGGATGCGTAACTTGCTATGCCCTTTTCGCGCACCACCTTTCTTGTCCCGGATACGTCCTTTTGCGAACCTCACCGACTCTTTCAGCCGTACCGTGGCGACGACACGTATTCGGAGGTGCAGAGTTATAAGCATATCCCGCTTCAGCATCCAGAGCACTACTTCAAGATAAAGAGGAATCGAGTCTTTGTTCGTGACTACCGAGGCGAAGAAATGAGTGTCGCCTTCTTTTGAAGTGGATATCTTGGCAAGGAGTTGAGGGAGGGAAGGGACTCCGAGGGCAGAGAACTCCTTGTCGAAGTCCTTCGTCAACTGAGCCAGTCTGAGGCTCCATTAAGACAGTAGAAGTCAAAGATCGAAAGATGCTCACGGAGAGCTAAATTTAGCAGGTAACCTGAATATTGTCTTCAGTCCTGGGTGCACGGTGTCTACAATTTTAGCCCGTCGATGGTGGACCAGCCACCGAACGGTGGGAAATATTTGCGTTTCCAAATCCCAATCCAAAAGGCTTGCCATATCAGCGAGACTGAAGGTCGTCAGGAAGCGAACCATTTTAGCGAACACGCACACGATAAAGTTACCGTTGATGTCTCCAAGAACCTCAATAAACCTTCTACAAGAGAGCGGTCTCCCGTACTCTGACGGAGGTTTGCATATGGATCTACCCCTTCCGGACCGTCATCCAAGAGAAGGAGACTTTTCCAAGCAGTGAGAGAAGGGAGACGATATCCAAAACTCATTTCTTGTCCCCATGTTTGAGTGTCGCTATCGTCAGAAGGGCTGAGGGGCTCGTTGTCGTCGTCTTCGGAATGGAGGAGGGTGTCGAGATAAGGGGGTAATTGCAGCTCCAGCGGTAAGTTGTGAATAGAGATGTAGGCGACAGACGACGACTTGAGAGCCTCGAAGAGCGTCTTCATGGCTGGGGCGATAGAGGAAGCAGCGAGTGCTTGATTCATGTAGGCAACAAAGTCGTCGCCTGACTTTCGTGATCAGTTTGGCACAAGGGATCTCGCGAGCACTTGCCTTGCTTCGAGCATGTATCTTTCAATGAACCGAGCCTGTCACATTCTTCTTCGACAAAGTTGTAAAGCACTTGTTCTTGAAAGAGCACAGCCGCCACCGGAAAGGCGATTTGCTCGTAGATGATGTCGAAATACTTTGTGATGTTTCCCGAGGCGGATGAGGACGGATCTGGTACGTCCAGTACCATAACAAAGTGAAAGCGCTGTAGCCACGACGCAGAAGAAGCGGGGGAGGCCGTTTCAGAGGAAACTGGCCGTGAGTCTGGTTGCTCGGTTTGGGCCCTTCTATTCATGGACTCTCGACCTCGATCATTCGTTTTGACCTTCTCTGGTTTGAACCGCCAGCCACCATCGTCTTCGGCAGAGACTGGGTGGCCGATGAACGCCAAGTCTTCGACTACGAGCTCGAATTTCTGGTGACACATTGAGCGTTGCGGACATAACAAGTTTGCCAAGAACTCGGAGGGATATCCAAAGAGATGGTCGTATTCGTCTCTGAGAGACCCTCCCTCTTGATTGTCGGGAGAGTTTCTCCCGGATGATGGGTGTGAGCCGGAGGAGGAGAAGGACATGGAGCGGTCACGTAATGTGCTAGGACGCTTCCATTCGCGCTCGAGATCGCCTTCGGACGGCGGCAGGTCGTTTATCGGGACATTATGGGCGTCATTTGGACGCGCACTCTTCCAAGGATTATCGAAATGACTGGCTTCGGGTTTGGCTCGACTAAACCTCGGAGACGAGACGGGCGACGCAGGCCATCTTATTTGAACGGATTTAAAAGGTGGCAAGGAGGACCGACTGCTTGTATTCACCGGTACACGATGCTCGAGCCTAGTCTCGTTAACAAGATCGTCAACTTGCAGTGCAAACGAACGGTCGTTCACATTACTTACCTTTCGCTGAAGTGGTGACCAACAGAATCGCAAGTAGAGTCGAGAAGGAAGATTCTGCCATAATGGGCTGTGGTTTGTTCCTGGTTCAAGATTGGGTTTGGCGAAGCGGGGCGTGCGGGCGTCCAGTCACCGTGACGGTCACTGGCACCCATGTGGTTTAGACGACGTTGTAAAAACCACTGGGGTGCACGCACCTGAACTCATAGTACCGACCACGGTTGGAGGTTCCTTGCTCAACCGCGCGACAACAGCCGCCACAAATTTTCAACTCCAACTCGGTCTCTCACGTTCGGGCCGCGTCTGGATACAAGGGCAGCGTAAGCGAGGTGCATCCTAAGAGGCCCAACGTCTGATGTTCTACGTCCCGAAGTCGTCATTTATCACCGACATACTCGGCACGACGGTGTTCAACCGTACAAATTGCAACGACGGCCTTTGCGCCTTGTACTCGACTGACCCGTCTTAGCCCGACTCTACCTTTGCAGCACACGAGCGTCGAGAGCACACGAGCGGCTGGGCAGAGATGATTCCACGGAACCAAAGCGGATGGTGATGGACCCGTTGATTTGGACCAACATACCAATTGCGGTTGGTGAATGACCGTTCTTATCTGCCAACTCCCCACAAATAGCCCACGACTAGCCCCCCTTTCAGTCTGCTCTTTGCACGTAGCCTCGAGGCTTCCGCACCTGCCCGCCTTCCGCCCTGCCTCATGCCCGTCGAGCGCTCAAGATATTCGCGTCGTAGCCATGCGGACGGTCTGCCTAGAATTTTTCAATCCCGGCCCATCTCACTCTTCCGTAGGGAACGCGATCGTCTGGACGCTCCCTGTGGAGCCTGCTGGCGAGTCGGGAATCGGATTCGCACCCAACGTGACGGACCAGACATTTACGGACACACCTCCGCCTCTTGTTGATATCCCCACTACCCCCTACAGCACCTTCATTTTTGCGGATGAGTCGTCCTTGGCTGGCTCTCCTCCAGAGACCCGGCGCGTGCATTCGCGGAAGAAATCGGTCAACCACATTCCGCGGCCACCGAACGCGTTTATTCTCTTCCGGTCTTCCTTCATCAAGTCGAATCAGGTGTCTGAGACTGTGGAGACCAACCACAGTACTCTTTCGAAGATTATTGGCTTGACATGGAAGAATCTCGCAGAGGTGAAAATAACCAAGTTGTCCTTTAAAACATGATTTAACGCAGACGAAGGACGAACGGAAGATCTGGCGGCAAGCGGCTGCGGAGGCTGTTGCAGAACACAAGCGCAACTTCCCGACATACGCGTTTAGACCTAAACATTCGCGGGGAAAGAAGGGAGATCCAGATCGACCACCGCCAAAGCCAAAACGAAAGGTGCGAGAAGTTGTGCATCAAGACGCTGTCCGTTGCGAGAAGATTGCGGAGCTGCTTGCAAAGGGGACCAACGGCGCAGAGTTGGATGCTGCGATCAAAGAGTTTGACAGACACCACGTCCCGCAGGTGGTGACCAAGTTCGAAACGCCTATCACTGCACGCGCCTACAGGCGCTCGTCGTCTGTACCAGCTCCAAACATGGAGGATTCTCGGGCATTCCTCTCTCCTTCGTCGTTCAAGTCTGAAAGCAGCTCGCGCCGCCGCAGGTCGTCTAGTGTCGGAGCCGCCACTCGTGCGCCACAACACGCGATCCGAGACCAATTATTCAGCTCATCTCTGTTCGAGCCGAAGCAGGAGGTGGTCGATGAGGGATTTGTAGGTTTTCAACTTCTGGAGAAACATCCGCTGATCGAATGTTAGGATTTCAGCTCATTTTCCTTCTCCAACGTCACATCCCCTGCGCCCTCGGGCGGCTTTGACCCATTGTCGCTGGCGATGAGTCCCCTAGAGAACTCTACCTTTGACTTTGAGTCGTCTTCCCCAGCAGCATACACCCCGGTCGACTCTATCGACGTCTCCGCGCAAATTGCCAACGAATGGCTGTTGCATGGACAATCCGGAAACCCATTCGGCGGTTACCCAGCTGTAGCCCTCAACGATTCGATGGCGACGTTTTCGTTTGCCCCTTCCGCGTTTTACACGCCGACGGGCGATCCGGGGTTCTGTTCGAGTTTCAAAAACCTCGGATTTGAGGAGCAGTTCTGTGCGGGGGCCCGATGCGATGGTAGGCCTTGCGCAATTGGAGGCGGATCTTACGTCGTTTATGGCGCAATACTCGCTGTGATTGTAGTGTAAGTGTATCTGTATCTCTTATGCACACACCCAGTGTATTATTTATTGTTTGATACACGCTTGATTTTCTGTCACACTGCACGTGATCCATCAAACGCGTCTCTGCCCGCGATGCGTAGTGGCATACAGGCCATTGAGCCGACCTCTATCCGCAGAATTACCTCCGGCCAAGTGGTTATTGATCTCCAAACGGCAGTGAAGGAGCTGGTGGAAAATAGCTTGGATGCCGGGGCCACTGTCCTCGGTTCGCATCCGGTTCTTTCATGCACCCAGACTGACCATTTCCAAGAGGTTCGCTTCAAGAATTACGGGCTGACCTCGATAGAAGTCGTGGATAATGGGACCGGCATCGAGGAGGCTGATTGGGACGCTATAGCTTTGAATCACCACACGTCGAAACTCACAACCCTCGACGATCTTGACACTGTACAGACCTTCGGCTTCCGCGGGGAGGCGCTCTCGTCTCTCTGTGCCCTATGCGAGTCCGTCAGTGTGTCGACCACGACGAAGCCGCCGATGGGCGTCATCCTCGAGCTTGAGGCGAGTGGAAAGGTCAAGAGCAAAGGAAAGGTCGCCCGGCAGGTTATTTTGTCGACCCAAGTATGGTTACAGCGTCTCATCAGGCACCTAGCGCGGGACGACGATCGTACTAAGCAAACTCTTCGCGCCGTTGCCTGTCCGCCGCAAGGAACTTGAACGTCATGTGAAGAGGGAGTTCGGGAAGGCGGTCGCGCTCCTCCAGGCGTACGCCCTCGGTCCGTGTGCGCAGAACGGCGTCCGTATGACTGTAAGTAACCAGCCGGACAAGGGGTGCGCTTTCTCATCCTTTCGCTCCCTCTTTCTCACCGGGTCAAAAGCCAGAAATCTGTACAACTCCGCACTCCAGGTACTCCGTCGCTACGAGCTGCAGCCACAGCACTATGGGGTCCTCGCGCCCTAGACAACGTCGTCGACCTCGATATTAGCTTCTTGGTTGAGAGGGATAAACATTCGTTGAAGCGGTGTGTCTCTTCCCTTCCCTTTGCTCCTCCCAATCAACGCTGTGTACAGCCTCTCCACCCAACCTCAAACACCCATCCGAGCCTCCCTCCGGGGGCTCATCTCGGCTTTCGCGCCAGGATCTGGTCGCGCGGGCGCTGATAGACAGTTTTTCTATGTGAATGGCCGACCCTGTTTGTTGCCCAAGGTACGCCGCCTATCTCCATTCTTTGTTCCCAGCTGTAACGCATTTGACGCGCAGATCCAAAAAACACTCACGGAAGTGTACCGCACATTTAATGCCCCGGGTACTCAGGCGCCGATGGTGGTTGCTGACTTGATCTTACCAACTAGTTAGAACGGTCGGCCGTTTTATCGAGTACTTACTCACAGCCTTGTAGATGCCTATGATGTTAACGTCTCTCCCGACAAGCGCACGATATTTGTTCACCACGAAGCAGGGTTGATGCAGGGGTTAAAGGTGTGTTTTCGCCTTTTCTACTTAACCAGATCGCGTTTTTTTTTTGGCCGCTCTTCCCTACATCTTTTCTGCGTTTTTCCTGTCGATTTCTGGTACACCTTGCATTTCTTCTTTCCCAATACTGTTACTTTTTACGTTTACTACCCAGGCTGACGAGACCCCCGCTACCAACAGGTCTCTCTCGAAGAAGCGTTCGCACCTGTGCGATCGACGTTCGGTGTTTCTTCGACACAGACCCAGACACAAACTGGAAGCAAGGCGAGAGCGGGCGGATCAAGGGATGAAGGGAGCAAAGCTGCTAACAGCAGGGACAGGCCCATCGTCTTGGAGGATGGTGATAATGACGAGGAAGAGAACGTCGATGGAGAAGAGGAGGGCAAGGATGTGGGTATGGAGCAACTCGAGACGAGCTCAATCACCCAGACGAAGGACGTCACTATCAACGGTCGCAAGGCCACGACCAACAACACAGTCAGCAGCGATAGTCCATTCCTACAGCCCGTATCTACGACATCCACCTCCATTCGAGCCGCCACCGTTCTTTCCACTGCTAAAGCGACCGTGAAGGTCTCCTCCCTTTCGAAATCCACATCCACGATACAGACCAAGCTTGCGTTTTCCAAAGGTACCAACAAGGCCGACCCTACGTCCTCCACTTCGGTGTCGACGTCGCGAGTCGTTGCTATCGCGCCGAAACGAAGAGAGAGCTCTGTGTCAAATGATTTGGAAGAGGACGATGATGTTGCCAATGAGGACCACGATGTACCTGCCAAGGTCACCGACGACGACGACGAGGCGGAGTCGGTCCGCACCCTCGACATAGACGCATCACAGACGACCTGGGGGCGCAAACTCGGGATTGGAATTACCTCGGGTTCAAGCGGAACCTTGAAACGCACGGAGATCCCTGAATCAGCCAGTGGGGATGCTCGGGATGACGGAGATGAACAAGGGCGACCACAAAAACGACGGCGGTCGGAGGGAGTTGGTTCGATGGAGGATGAAGGCGACAATGTCAACCCCGAAATGCATCTCGATCTCGGGGGCAAGACGCAAACACCACCAGCCGCCGGACTAAATTGTTCGCAACCCAAAGCGCTCATGCAGACCCAAAGGCAATCAAAGCAGAACCTCCGCGCCATGCTCGCGGAGTTTGCTGGTCCAGGGGCGGGGATCCAAACAAGTCAGCAGCGTCGAGACCAGTCTGATGCGGAGGAAGATGAATTAGATTCTAGTGGAGAAGGAGATGAAACGCAGATGGATGTGGACAAGGACGAGGATATCGGCGCTGCAGCCCCGGACGAGAGCGAGGTCATCGACACTCGGCCGATTATCGACACGGCCGATCTTGACTCTCATTCGGACAAGGACGCATTCGATACGTCCGAACTCTCATTCTCTCATCCTTCCATGGATCCCAATAGCAGCGCTAATACCCCCGTCGTACGCCGAGAGGTGATACGAACACTTGATGACGGGCAGATAGTGCTGCGAATCGAGGTAGAGAGCATCGCGGGAAATTGGGCGAAGTTGAGGGATGAACTCCAAAGGGCTACGGAGAGCGATCTGGGAAGCGGTGTCAATGCAGGAGAGCAGCACGAGGTGTTAAAGGCTGCAGGGCTGGTCGCGCCGAGCATGCCAGACGTGGACGTTGCTGCCCAGGCGCTTTCACGGACGATCAGCAAATCCGACTTTGCCTCAATGGACATCGTGGGGCAGTTTAATCTGGGATTTATCGTCGTCCGGCGGCGAGTCGCTGCAGCATCTATAACAGAATCTGATTCTGGAATGGCGATGGACGACCTCTTCATTGTCGACCAGCATGCGGCGGACGAAAAGTATAACTTTGAGACATTGCAGCAAACGACGAGCATAAAGTCGCAAAAGTTGTTGCGGTATGTTCTTTCTTCATTCCTGATCGCCGCTAATCTCATACGCAGCCCACAACCACTCGAGCTAACGGCGAGCGATGAGCTGCTAGCGCTGGAGAAGATTGAGGTGCTCAGACAGAATGGATTCGAGGTCGAGGTGCAGACGGAGGCTGGGGTAATAGGCGTAGAGGACGATGAGATCCTGGAGATGCCCGCGACGACACCGAGGCTGGCGTTGACAGCCCAACCCGTTAGCAAGGGCACCGTCTTCGATATGAAAGGTATACCTGCTCTCCCTGCCTCTATTGAAACTAATGCCAACGCAGACCTCGAAGAGCTCATCCACCGTATGCGTGACGCACCCGCTGGGACGATACCACGGTGTACCAAGGCGCGCGCGATGTTCGCGAGTCGGGCGTGTAGGAAGAGCGTCATGATAGGCATGCCACTGACGAAAGGGCAGATGACTGCGGTGTGTATTACTTTGCTTGAATCGGCTATTAAACTCGTTCGTGGTAGGTTGTGCGACATATGGGCACTATGGACCAGCCCTGGAATTGCCCGCACGGACGACCGACGATGCGCCATCTGGCGGATATACTCCCAGAGAGGAGAAGTAGAACCAAGAGGGAGGTAGATTGGGGGACGTTTGCTTGAGGTAGATTTTGTGCTTGAGTGGATTTCGTGCTTTCACTGGGCATGTGCAAGACTAGCTCAGAACCCGCTCTTTGCTTGGATCTTGCACTGGTGGCCACTGTTGTCTACTGTCGAGCACCGATTCTCGAAAGTTAGAAATTAGATGTTTCTGGCAATCACAAAGGAAAGATAAGATCATGTCACGTCGCGTGACAAGTCCTCTCATGTCAACTCTTGTGCCTCTTTCCACTGGCGTATCTCTTGAAGTGCACATCTCGCCTCCTCAAGCGGTTAACAAGAATGGAAACAAATTGGCTGTGTGCCTGCACCCCTGGTCCTGGCTCGGCGGGCGAATGAATGACCCGTGTGTCCCCTCAAACTCGGGGAGTTTTGAATAAGTGGCTTCCTTCACTCAAGGGTCTTGCGGTCGCTTTTGAAGCCACTCCAATCCGAGGGCTTTCACGTAGTGCTTTACAACTCCCGAGCGGTGGGCAAGTCGACCGGTTGGGCGTCGTTTACTGGGAACAATGAAGCGGCCGATCTCGCTGCGCTGATTGACTGGGCGCGCGACAAAATTGGAGACGTCCGCTCTGTTCTCGTGGTGGTGCGGACAATCTATCTGGTTGTGGACGGGGGCTGAATTTGTGGTAGGGATATTCGTATGGATCTCTCATCTCGTCGCTACAACCACCTCTCCCGGACGTAGAGACGGCCTACATCTTCATCTCCTATCCTCTCGGCGTGCGGAGCTGGCTGACGATGTTCCACTCGTCGCGCTACGACGACGCATTGAAGGCGTTGACTGGAAACAGGGTCTTGTTCATATTCGGAGACAGCGATGAATTTACTGGAGTGGAGAGGTATCGGAGCCGGAGGAAAACCGTGGGGAATAATGTAGAGTGGGTTGAAGTGAAGGGAGGGACGCATTTCTGGCGGGGAGCAGACGGAGATGAACTCGTATCTGCTGTAAAGAGATTCATTTTGTGTGAAAATTAAGTTGGTTGCTAGAACACAGTGATTGAGCGACATCAAAGTGATCTTCGGCTTGCTTCTCTCACTCATGTAGGTGGTGTTGTTTGCTGTCGTTCGCTTGCTCACAAGCATGCAGGCCGTTGCCCGACGAGCGTCCGCGGCAGAGCGTAGCCAATCTCATTGGGAGATTCGAGCAGCAGAAGAAGCGACAGTCAATCTCACCGAGGAGTAACAGCGTCGCCTCCAACATTACCGGCGAGTCTGCAAAGGAAGAGGCAAAGGAGAAGCGCGAATGGCCTCCACGCCAGTCCTCGGTCGACAAGGTTCCTCCGACGGTTGTCCCTTCATCGTCGTGGACGCAGAGGGCTTCCCAGTCGCCCGCAGTGCCAACGAATAAATCCAGCTCGCCGGCGCAGCCAGTCGTACCACCCCACATCGAAACTCAACCTTTCCCCTCCGAGCCTTTGATCGCGATAGATCCTTCCAGCCCTGCCACCCCAAAGCCTGCCGCCGTTACACCTGTCCCTAAAGCCATTCCGCCCAAGACACCCACTGCGACCAAATCTCCTTCCAAAGTTGCCCCCAAGCCAACAACTGTGCCACCGATTAAATCGCACACTCCATCTCTTTCGCAGTCTCTGTCACCTGCCGCCGCCGCTCGGGCCAAGGCTGCTTCTATTGCTCCAAAGCCGCCTGCTCGTGGCGCTCCGACGCCAACGAAATCGGCTGGGAGCACAGTTTCAACGGCGCGTCCCAAGACTCCGAGCTCGGGTCTCTCCGCCCCGACTGCAGCCTCGCTTGCTAGGGTTCGCAACTCTCAGACTGGTCCTCCCCCTGCCAAGAAGGTCACACTCACTCCCGAGGCTGCAGAGCGCTTGAGTAAGCCCACTGCCGCCTCGAAGGCCCGCATAGCAGCGGCAGCGGCGGCCGCCTCGAAACCACCTACTAGGGGCAAGCCTGCCACTAGAGGTGCGGTCACCCGCGGGACACCCAAAGCCAAGTTACCGGCTTCGACAAGGGTGAAGAAAGAGCCTGTAAAGCCGGCAGAGGTGGTTGCGGCGGGAGATATACCCGACGAGGAGGATCACGCGGTCTCGGAGGAAGTGCACGAGGAAGACGTTCATGAGGAGGAAGTACACGAAGAAGAGGAAGTTCACGAAGAAGAGGAGGAAGTTCACGAGGAGGAAACTCATGAGGAGGAAGAGGTTCATGAGGAAGAGGTCACGCACGAACACGACGGCCAAGAGGTCGAGGATCATGAGGGGGACGTGACGGTGGACATTGTCAGCGACGACTCGCATCCGTCGGATGCGAGTGCGACCGTTGTTGAGGCGAAGGATGATACTGGCAATGATTTGGAGGACATGGTGCACATGCTCGAAGGAAAGACGCGTCCGCTCAGCATTGCGAGTATCCCGGACGATCTAGATGTTTGAAGGACCCATATCGAGCAAAATCAAGGGCGACCGACCCACATGTATCGCCCACAACCGTTGTACTGATAAATGGTATGTTGTCTTATTCTGATTTGCTCTTCTGACGGTGGTCGCAGCCTCTACGCTCTCTTTTTTTTGGATTATGCCTGCTATGAATACCCTCTTGCTTAATCGGATGGATTTCTTTTGCTTTCCAGAAAATGCAATTACATATTCTTGTTGACTGAACGGCCGGTCTGCCGGCCCATCGATAAGGTAATTCACACTCCAAAAGGGGTTACCGACCCTATAAGAACAACTCTGTCGTCCGACTTTTTCTTCCAACCACCAACTCGTCTCCGAGTTAAACCCACCCCCACCAGCTCCCGCCCTTACTGCATGTTCAGTAACTCTCTGTGCTCTACACACAACCAACACAGAGGCAAGCCTTTTCAGAGAGACAGGGACTACGCAGCTCATGGATATACAGGCTCAAAGCACACCGCCTCTGGTTTCATTATAACCTACTGATTTTCTGCTCGCCCCCCGTCTCACTATCTACTATTACAATGACCGACTCTGGTTACACGACCCCCGACCTCGAGTCTATTCTCCCTGTCCATCCATCGGCAGCTCGGCGCCCCAACTACCTCACGGTGCAGTCCGAGAACACCCAGTACACGAACGAGCACATCACCTCCAAGTTTGTGAACCGCGGTGCCAGCGTGAATGTCTCGAATGGCCAGTTCCTCATTACTCCGACGGCGCAGACCTACGAGTTCCAAACCAAGCGCACCGTCTCCAAGACTGGGTTCGTTCGTTGACTCTTGCATATCCTGCGTTCCTGACTTGACCGCAGTCTGATGATGATCGGACTGGGAGGCAATAACGGTAGCACCCTCTGTGCTACAATTCTCGCTAACTGCCACAACATTATCTGGCACACCAAGGGCGGCATCCAGCAGCCCAACTACATCGGCTCTGTCCTGCGTGCTTCCACCGTTCGCATCGGGACTGACAGCTCCACTGGCCAAGACGTCCATGTTCCTGTGTCTGACGTCCTCCCCATGGTCCACCCCAACGACCTCGTTCTCGGTGGTTGGGACATCTCGGGTGCTACGATGGACAAGGCCATGGAACGCGCTCAGGTTCTCGACTACGATCTCCAACGCCAGGTTGCTCCTTACATGGCCTTGCTCGGCAAGCCTCTCCCCTCCATCTACTACCCCGACTTTATCGCCGCCAACCAGGAGGCCCGCGCAGATAACCTCATTTCGGGCGAGGACAAGCAGGCCCATCTCGAGCACATCCGCGCCGATATCCGCCAGTTCAAGCAGGACAACCAACTCGACCGCACGGTTGTCTTCTGGACTGCCAACACGGAGCGCTACAGCGATATCATCCCTGGCGTTAACGACACTGCAGACAACTTGCTTGCTGCCATCAAGTCCTCCCACTCGGAGGTGTCGCCTTCGACCCTCTTCGCTGTCGCGGCTATCCTCGAGGGTGAGCCTTTCGTAAACGGTGCCCCTCAGAACACCTTTGTTCCCGGTGTTATCGAGCTTGCCGAGCGCCATCAGTCCTTTATCGGCGGTGACGACCTCAAGTCTGGTCAGACGAAGCTCAAGTCGGTCCTCGCGGAGTTTTTGGTCAATGCTGGGATCAAGCCCCTCTCGATTGCGTCGTACAACCACCTTGGGAACAACGATGGCCACAATTTGTCTGCTGAAAGGCAGTTCAAGAGCAAAGAGATTAGCAAAAGCAGCGTCGTCGACGACATGGTCAACGCAAACAGACTCCTTTACAAGGCTCCAGCCGACGACATCAAGGGTTCCAAGGGCGAGCACCCTGACCACATCGTACGTTCTCTCGCTTGGTCGAACTTGTATCTGATCTTCTTCATTCTAGGTCGTTATCAAGTACGTGCCCGCCGTCGGGGACAGCAAGCGAGCTATCGATGAGTACTATTCCGAGATCTTCTGCGGTGGAAGGTCGACTATCAACATCTTCAATGAATGCGAGGTGTGTTTCTTGCCGTAATTCTCGCCTCGTTCTGCCTCACACTCTCTCCAGGACTCGCTCCTGGCCACGCCCCTCATTTTGGACTTGACCATCCTCACCGAGCTTCTCACGCGTGTCAAGTACCGCAGCGCGGAGAAGAAGGATTTTGCGCCTCTCTATCCGGTGCTGTCCCTCCTCTCGTACATGCTCAAGGCCCCGCTCGTCAAGCCTGGTACGTGCACGTTAACTGTGTGTGGATTATGTACTCAATGAGCGTAGGCACCGAGGTTGTCAACAGCCTCAATCGCCAGCGCAACGCGCTCGAGGGGTTCCTCAAGGCTTGCATTGGTATCGAGGGAAGCAGCGATCTCCTGCTTGAGACGAGAATCTGGTAGATGCAATCGTTTGGGACGGTTTCAACACCTTTAGAATACGTGTGTCTGTGTAGTCGCTCTCGCCATTCAACTGGCCAACAAGATCGTTTTTTTGGGTGCTGTTCTATATATGCTGCAAAACTGCTGCACTCGCAAACTTGAATCGAGTCTAACACTTGCCTATTCCGATCAGGCGAGGTCTGACGCGTCGGCTCGGCATCGGGAAGAAACGCGAATGGGCCCGGCACGATACGGGTATATAAGAGCGGCTGCGGGCTCGTTCTAAAAGTTCAACGAATATGGCGATTGCACTACACTATATCAACGCAAACCCTCGAGCGGTTACACTGGCAGCCATCATCGCAGTTGGAACGCCCATGGTCATCGACAACTATCGACGTTACGTCGCGCTGGGGGGAAAGCCAGTTGACCAAGTTCGGGTTGTTTGGCTGGTTGACGACGGTGGCGTTGACGGGTTTGGGGCGGGAGACGTTGAGCACGGCAGAGTACGGTGAGAAGGTTCAAGGGTGTATAGACGCGGGGGAAATGGTGGAACGGCGAGGATCGCGACCACAGACGGGATGGCATAGCGCGCCGCATCGCCAGATCGACAGGTTGCCCAGCGCAGAGATGGCAAAGGTATGTTGTTGAGTTTGAACTTTGAGGAGCAGCTCATCTTATAATATTAGCGACTCGAGGAGATGTTCGCCAAGCATGTCGCTGCGAACCCAAAGCTAGTGCAGCTTGTGGAGTCTTCTCCGCATGAGCAGCTGCACCCGGGGATGGTGATACATCCAGACATCGCGACACCACACCGAGACGCAGAGTGGGCCGTCCGCGAGATTGCACATATTCATCCGACCGACCATAGCATGCATCTGGTGTTGTCGCCGGCCGATAGTAAGATGGCCATCGGCCTGGGTTGGGCAGAGAGGCATCCGTTGAGCGGGGTCTTCAAGATGTTCCCGCTCCCGGGTACTTACTTGCTGGTTTACGCGCCGAGAGACGACGAGGAGTTGGAAATTGTAGAGAGGCTTTTGATAGCAAGCATCAAGTACATGACTGGCAGCGGGGAGGTCGCGTAGTTTTGACAATAAAATCGTCGCGTCTAGTAACAAGGGGTCGCGTCACATCATAACGTGACAACTGGCAAGTATTCCCTGACCATCAAGACCCAAGAAAAAATGGTGTGTACACTATCCAACGTCCTGGAGCTCTCTACCGGATGAATTCCCCCAACTCCCACTTGAGTTGAGGTGGAGGTACGCCCTTTACCGCAAGCTGCCCATTTTTGACCGTAAACAACGCAGACATCTGGCGACCGTATTCGGTTGTTTTTTTACGCTGAGCTCCGGCGATGAAGCGTCCAATGCTGGGTCTGCACTTGTGCAGACGCTAGAGCTCCGAGCAGTCGTCTGAATGTAATTCGGCGCTGATTCGTCTCCATGACCAGCCCAAAGCAAAATCCGGCAAGAAGCCTGCTCCCGCCCCATTTGGCGCCAGCAAAACCTCCAAGGTCAAGAAAAACCCTCTCTTCGAGGCCAAGCCTCGTAACTTTGGCATCGGTACGTCGTCTCGGGAATCGCAACAATTCTACTGACGCCTCTCCCTCAGGTCAGGACATTCAGCCCTCCTCCGACCTCACCCGCTTCGTCAAATGGCCCGAGTACATTCGCCTCCAGCGCCAGAAGGTTATCTTGCACCAACGGCTGAAGGTGCCTCCCGCAATCGCGCAGTTCTCGCACACCCTCGACAAGAACACGGCGACGCAGCTGTTCAAGCTGCTGAACAAATACCGACCCGAGACCAAGGCCGATAAGAAAGCCCGTCTCACCGCGACTGCGGAGGCGATTGCCGAGAACAAGGACGCGGCCAAAGTAGCTCTTATTGTGTATGCATCTGTTGGACACTCACCAACGGTTTCCAGGACACCAAGAAGCCGCTCTTTGTCAAGTATGGATTGAACCACATCGTCGCACTCATCGAGGCGAAGAAGGCGTCGCTGGTGGTAATAGCTCACGACGTCGACCCAATTGAACTGGTCGTCTTCCTGCCTGCGCTCTGCCGCAAGATGGGTGTTCCGTACGTGATTGTCAAAGGCAAGGCCCGGCTCGGCACCGTCGTGCACAAAAAGACGACTGCAGTTGTCGCTCTGCAGGATGTCAAGTCCGAGGATGCTCGAGAGCTGGCGACACTGGTGAGCGCGGCGGCGGCCAACTCCAAGTATGAGGATCATCGCCGGCAGTGGGGTGGCGGAATTCGGGGCAACAAGTCGACGGCCATGTTGCGTAAACGGGCAAAGGCTTCGGGCCAAACTCTGAGTGTTGCGCAAGCGGGGAAGCTTTAGTTGTACTTGTTGCATGTTAGCGCGCTTCTGATCAATGGAACGTGATACGGGAACGTCGGTGCGCTGGCAATGCCCATCAGGCGGGCGGCGGCTTCGACTTCCGCTTGTCTCCTGCTTCCACGTCGTCTGTTTCCGCCCGCCGTTGAATCATGAGTGTAGTGGAGACGACACCGGCTGAAGCTGACGAGACAAGCTCAAAAAGCGTCAACACATCGACCTTTTCCACTGCTGCTGTAGCGGCAGCCGCGGCCGCTGCAAACACGCCTGCGTCGCTGGCTGCTCTCCTGGCCACAGCTCTCACCGACGTCGATGCCCTTCGCGAAGAGATGGCTCTCACTCGCCAGCGTGCCGACCGTGCGGAACGTCTGTTGACCACGTTTGGTCTCGTCTCCGCATCGTTGACCGCCCAGTCTCAAGAGCCTGACACCAAGCCAGCCACAAACGGCACCGATGCAAACCCGACTCCACTACCACAAGCCACTGTCACCCTCCTTCTCGCTCTCGACGAACGCGCAATCACTGCCGAGCGCGAACGCGATGAACTTTCAGCCCGCTTGGCCACGCTGACGAGCAACTGGTCCCAGCTCGAGGCCTACATGGGCTCCGTTGAAGCGAGTGTCCGCGAGGCCAGGAGGGGATATGCCCGCGTGGTTCGCGAAGAGGGAGATGTCGCAGCGGGCTACGATTACAGAGCTCCGCATCCAATCTCGCTGCCACCATTGCCGTTCTCAAGGGCGAATGATTCGAAAAGAACAAGGACGGACAGCATGTTCAGTATCGATGGTTATGCCTCGGCGAACAAGAGGCCCAGAGCAGAGGGAGACTACGATGGGGTAAGTGTCTCGGTATTTATCTTTCGATATCTAACCTCGACTCTACAGTACTCGTATCCACAGTCGCGTCGCAGCACGTACGTGACCGCTAACCACAGACCTATCCCGCCTCCCCACCATCACCACCACCACCACCCTTTGGACCGGCAGCCGACAGTGCCCAACACGAATGCCAGTCCCTTCGCCCCATACAGCGACCGCTCTCCTGCCCGCCAGCCTAGCCATCTTACACAACGCTCGAGATCTCGCTCCCGTTCCTTGTCTGCCGGCGGATCCGAGGATCTAGACGCCATGCTGCTTGATAGTACGACCGGAAACATGCAAGTAAGACGAGAAAAAGAGCGCGGAGGAACGATGGACGGTCGAGCTCCTGCTACAGTCCCTAATCCAACGCCCGGACAACCCTTCCCCGCTCGCAATGCGCAGAATCAACGTCTCTGTCGACAATGTGGACTCGCAGGACGGTACAAGGACGGTCGCTGCGTGGAGAAATGGGGTCCAGGACCTATGGGACCGGGCACAGTCTGCGACAGGTGTCGCAAGAGAGCAAAGAGGGTCGAGAGGCGGGGCACCGGCTCAGGCATATTGGTTGGCGGAAGCGGCACTAGCGACGCTGTCCCCATTACGACGGCTGGGTACATGGCAGTCGAACGCGAAAGCTCGATCCGGTCATCGCTCGCTGGGCCTGTCCCTGCCCCTGCCCCCAGCCGTACGCTGTCGGTAGCGGTGTCTGCTGCCACATCGAACAGCGGTACACCGCTTGGTGCTCCCGGCATTCTCCCCCCGCTGCGAACACATAGTCCCGTGGAGGCGGATATCGATGCAGATGGCCTACTTGATGGAGATGCCGAAGCAGAAGTCGACGAGGCCGCCGTTGAGCCAGTGCTGGTGGCCAGCGCTGCCGCCAAGCTCGCCGAGCCAGCAGACCTGGACATGGACTTGCTCGAAGCAGTAGATGCAGCCGAGAAGGCGGCCCGATGATATGCTTCTTCTGGTTCTATAGACGTTTCTTCGGATTTTTATTGTTACATATTTCTTGTATTCACTGCTGTGTACTTGGATGAACCTCAATATGAAATGTCCACTAGACCGGCAACTTTTGTCTAAATCATCCAATGTTCATCGCCTCCCCCTCCTCCGCCCTCTCCTTTCCCTTGCCCTTCTCCTTCTTGCTATGCTTGGAATATTTATCCCTCAAACTTCTCACTACGGTCTTGAACTCGGACACATTAGGGCTCACCGCCGATGTCTGGTCCAGCGCGACATTCAAGAGCTCCATAATGTGCGGGTTGAGTTGCTCGACGCTGAGCGCTTCGTGGTACTTGAGTATCGCCTTGTCGACCTGGTCTGTCAGATGATATACGATTCCCATGAAGCCGAGAGCCTGTGGGTGTCGCGGGTCGAGGTCGAGGACCTTTTGATAGGACGCCTGGGCGGCATCGTATTCCCGGAGCTTGCGGTAGCACGTCCCGAGGTTCAGATGCGTCGTCGCCCAAGTCTTTTGCGAGCTTTGCGTTGCCGAGGCGAGTTCAAGGGCTTTCCGGAAAAAGGTCGCCGCTTGTTCGTACCTGTATATGCAAGTTGATGTGGATGGATTTTATCGGGAGGTGTACTTACTCGGCATGGTTGTACGCCATGACGCCAAGCTCGTTAGCGAGTAATGGGTCGCCATCACACATCGATTGGGCGGCGTTGAGCGCCTCGTCTGCCAGCATGTAGTTGGACAGCATAATGTTCTCCATGCCGACAAACATGAGCGGAAGGTGTGAGCTGCTTCTAGTTCAGAGTAAAAAACCAGAGAGAAACACAGCACGGACCCAGTGAACATTCGTGCGCACGTCGAATACGCCGTTACTGCATGATCATGCTCGCCCTCCAACGCAAAGGTGTGGGCAAACGCGATCCAGGCCGGACCAAACCGCGGGTCCATGAGCGACGTCTTGCTGAAATATTGCCGCCCCTCGGCCCACTTGTTGTTGCTCAAATACCACACGCCAACAGCGTACCAGCTGATTGGGTTCTCCGGTTCACGGTCGACCATCTCATGTGCGAGAATAAAGAGCTTTGAATGGAGATGCGAGAGATGGTACATGCATGCAATGTGCAGAGGCATAGTCGGGTTGTGTATCGACACCAGACCGAGAATTCTATTACAAGATTAAACTTCGGGAAAGACGGACAACAGTAAATCGGACCTTGTCGTGATGGCAAAGCAGTCCGCCCACCGGAACTGTGTGTACAATGCGTCTGCAAAACTGAACAGCACATCAGGATTATCCCCAAGACCGTATTCTTCGACAAGGCGTTGACGCGTCAGGGCATGTTCCGTCGCATGCTTGTATTTCCGCAACCGCGCCGTGTAAATGAGTTGCACGAACGACGCATCTTGCGGGGTCTGCTGCGAATATGCGAGACCTTGTACAAACTCCCATTCTAATTATAATCAGTGGACGTAGACGCGCAAAGACGAGTGTGAACCTTCTTCTGGTGTCATCATCTCTCCGCTCACAAGCTGCTCAAATGCCTCGAAGCATTTCACGTCCAGGGCAAGGGCCTCCATGAAGCACTGTTTGGCCTGGTCGCCCCGATTGAGTTTGAGCATGAGAATACCACGCAGATGGCACATCGATGCTTCAATCTGAAAGTGCTTAGGCTTGGTTGAGAATACAGGAACCGCGAATACCTTGATGCCGCCGTCGAGATTAGGAATTGCCGGCCCGCTTCGTCCTGTTGCTTGTTAACAGCGCTCAAGTATTTTGTTTGAGCACGAACCCGAGTTTCGAAACGGATTTGCCTCGCCCAGCATCTCCGTCGCATCAGTCCAATTGCCCTGTCGGACCTGGCACTGGGCTGCGAGATACCTACACGCGACACTCATGTCCACTAACCGCGAGACATCCCGTTGCAATTCCTCGGGCACCTCGACGAGGCCAAGTGGCAAGCGCTGCATTGGAATTTCGCGTTCCTTGCCTTTTCCGAGGTGGTGGTGGCCGTTGGTGAGGGGAGGTGCGCGTTTTGGCGGGGAAGTTGGAAAGGGCCGAGTGAGGAGACGTTCGGCGCGGGAGTATTGGTGGGTCATGAAGTATGTTTGGGCGAGCCAGAAGGCGTCGTTTGGATCGTCTGCCGAGCATAAATGAACCGCCTCGCGAGAACTAAACAACGCGTACTTGTCCAGGAGAGGATCTTGTCACCCCAGAATGCGGCTGTCTCGTACAGATGCTGCATGAGTGCATCGTGCCGCCAGAGACGCATGCGGTCAACCATGCCCCATTCCTCCGAGCCTTCTAGCTCGTCGTGGAAGATGTCGGTTGTGGTGTCGTTTGCAAGGGGATGGAGACCGCGGCTTGTGCCGTCTTTGGGTCGTTGTGGATGGCGTGGAGAGGAGCGAAGTGGGGATGCGGGCAGTATGGAGCGATTGGGGTCCAGGGAGCTGGCTGTGGACGAATCGCCGTCGAGATACAGATCGACCAGCTGCTGGGGTCCAAAGGAGAATGAGTTTATCGACGAGCGACGCGACGGAGAGGGCAGGCGGGGGTATCGAGGGTACGCTGTACGCGTTCTGCGGCGGCGGGGTACTCGTCAACATAGTCGAGAGCAAGGTCGGATCAAATTTTAATTTATTCGACCTCTACTGTGTCTTGTGCGTTTCTTCCGCCTTGCCACTCCATTCTCCACCTCGATACTCGGTATCGTTCCTCCCGAAACTCTCGTCGGGAGCATGCCAGAACCGTATGGATGATGTTGCAACTGCGAATGGGCCACCGGTGGACGCGTCTTGCGCGGTTCTTGCGGCCGATACATATGCATAACGGCTGGATTGGAGGAGAATACTGCCGCTTCAACATGCAGGACACGCCCGGAACGAAATGGCTTCGAGAATTCAGCATGCCCTATCGTAAAAGCGACAGCTTACTGGAGGCAATTGCGTTGCTTGCTTCCACACCCACTCTGCATCGACTGCGGCCGCTTTCGCCCATCGTCTACGTGTTTTTGCGGCTGTCTTGGAGTCTTCACACTCGGGTGGACGTGTTCTATGACTGGGTGAGCGGCGTTCCTTCGAACGGATGCCAGCGACGGACATGGATGGAGGCAACGGTTTGGGGAGCAAAGAAATCCGGCGCGTGGTGGAGAGCAGGCGGAATACTAGAAATATTGTTGTAAACCATGGCAGAAGATATGCACACTTGCCCACAGAATCAGAGGCTGGCTGCTCCGTTTTCACAGTGGGCTCCAATGCTCGGCAGTCCGTTTCCAATGTCGCGCTCAACATCTCATCCAGCGCACCCAGCAGCTGCTCGTCGTACCCATACACCTCCTCGTCATCTTCGAATAGCTCTCGGCGCGTCGCGATTTGCAACGTTGAAGAAAACATCACAATGAGGATGTGGCTGTGTAAAATTTCTGCTTTCGACCATGACCTCGGAATCGACAACCAAAAAAGCCAAGCGCAAGGCGGTCGACGCCGTCCCAGGCCCAGAACCCAAGGCGCTCAAGAGGAAAAAATCAACAGCAGAGGTCGGGGAGGAGGTGAGTTGTCCGTGCTTACCAACGAGACGATATGAACGAAACAAGCCGGCCAAGAAGTCTAAAAAAGATAAGAAAGACTCTGCTGCTGCTGCTGCATCGGTGCCTCTGAAACGGAAAGCGACCGAGGAGGACGTTGCTTCTCCCGCGCCTCTCCAACTCACGACCGACGACGCACCTAAACCGGCCAAAAAGCAAAAGAAAGCCAAAGTCAACGCGGAAGTTCCCCCGCCGGCCGAAACCGTTGAAAAGCACGGAAAGAAGAAGGATAAGAAGGACGCTGTGGTAGCAGAGGAATCACCCGTGGTCGAGGTCGAAGACGCTCCAAAACTCTCCCGCAAACAGAAGAAGGCCGCGAAAAGAGATTCCGCAGCAGAGAAAGATGCGGAGACGACAACTGCAACCCAATCCGTCGACGATGCACCGAAATCTGCGAAGAAGAAAGTGAAAGGGAAGGCTGTCGTGGAAGATACACCTCCAGCTTCCGTCGACGCACCGTCCAAGTCGAAAACAACTCGAAAAAAGGCCGAACAGGACGTAGCTCCACCGCCGGAACCCACGAAGAAAACCGGTAAAACCACCAAGCCGCGCAGTCCTTCGCCGGAGCCCGCTGTCGAAGGGGATGATGACGACGACGCGATACATGGGTTCACGACGGACGACGAGGACTCCTCAGACGATGACGAGGGATATATGGACGTTGAGGTATCTGCAGCGGATATGGCAAAGTTGCCGACAATTGCCAAAGATGATGCGACGGTCAAGAGGAAGCTGGAGAATGCAAAGCGGAAGCCGGTGAGATTTCCTGGCCTTTTCTTCTCAACCGATACTGAATGCGAGGTCAGACTGCCGATCGTGGGGTTCTTTTCCTGGGCCGGATACCCCATGGCTTCTATGAGGAGCAAGCCAAGGCATATTTTTCGCAGTTTGGTACAGTTACCCGACTACGCGTGTCCCGCAATAAAAAGGTACTCGCTCCTCGAATTCCATGTGGCCAGTAGCTGACGATCTGTAGACTGGCAAATCCAAACACTACGGCTTCATCGAGTTCGACTCGTCCTCCGTCGCCCAAATCGTCGCCGAAACCATGGACAACTACCTCCTCATGGGCCACATCATGCAGTGCAAGGTGATTCCCAAGGAGAAGGTGCACCCCGAGCTGTGGCTCGGTGCTAATCGCAAATGGCGGCCTATACCCAAGGCACGCGTCGCGCAGGCGGAGCACAACAAGGTTTGACTTTGCCTCTCTTGTAGATACTGGATTGAATACCGGGGTAGCCTCGGACGAAGGAGCAGCAGCTCCGTGTTGCGGATCGGTTGATAAAACGCCAGGACGAGCGCCAGAAGAAACTGGCCAAGGCGGGGATTGAATATGATGTCGCTGGAGCTGGATATGTGCGTTGTTGCTTCCATTCCCAGTTGATGTCGTGCTAATTTCAAGTAGATTAAGGCGTAACAGTCGAACATAGTGCTACCAGCTTATCATACAGAGTCTGTCGCCTACGACTTTTCAAAACTCATGAGCGTCCACAAGGACACTCGATGGTCCTTCGAGCCAACAGCTAGCCATCTCCCACGCGCCTCGCGCTCCACCGAAGTGAGCTCGTCTTCGTCATCATCGTCCTCCAGGAAAATCGCGGCTTGATTCCCGGCATGCGCAAATTCAACGGCCTGGCACGCACTTTTGTGGTATCGCAGAGTTCCGAGCGGCTTCAGGCGTTTTGTGGAGTACAAGAGAATACTGTGTTTGTTAGAAATACGCAGGTGAAATGTGGTGAGCAGCGCCTACTTTCCGTCCCATCCGCCGATGGCGCAGACGCGCCCGTCGTCTCGGATGGCAATGCATCCGTTTTTTGGGTGTTTCGTGCGGTAGATGATCCCTGAAGGAGGACTGTCGATGCCAGATGGGGCCGACGACGAAAGTTCATATCGACCAACAATATGGTCAGCAGAGACAGTGAGCGCGAAGGAATTATCGCGAGAGACTCGCATCGCCATGACTGAAAGTGGGTCAACACTGTGTGAGCACAGATGAAAGACCCACTCGATTCTACGTGCAGTTTATTTCGCCAGATTACCTCCCAGCCTCTGCCCTCGATGGAGATCTCAGGGTCAGGACCGCTTCCAACAAAACGTCGCAGGATGACACCCCCGTCTTCGTAGGCGCAAAGCAAACGTAGTTCCCCTTCATTCCCAGAGGAGCCTTCTAGAGGAGGCGGCGCGCGAAAGAGATGGAGGGACATGATAATGCCCGTCTTCATGCCTTCCCTGCCCTCCAGCGAGAATATCGATTGCTTCCGTTGCGTTCCCACAGAGGCATGGATCCTCTTTTGCGAGGACAGAGACCAGATATCTGCCTGAACGCAGTCTACTTGGTGAGCATCAAGTTGCACAGCGGCGCACCTCGGAGGACTCGACAAGGTTTGGGAGGGCGATCAATGCCCCTTGAGAGGAGGGCAGAAGGGAGAATCGACAGTAGTTGAGCGCATTAACGTCCATGGAGTAGCGGAGAGTGGGACTAGGCAGATCTCTCAGGGCAGCGGAACCTCCGAGGCGCTCAGATGCTGGTAAATCTTCGAGACGGGTCCAAACGTGCAGCTTGTGGTCGCGCGAGTGGCTGGTGGACATGAGATTGCGGTTTCTTGGAGCTCTAGTACAACGAACGTGACGATATTAGTTTCCCATTCTTCGATACCGAGAATACTGTCGGTGTGTGCTTGCCATAACACAATTGGCCGGAGGGTGCGCGTTGAGGTTACAACAACGCGACCGGACGCGTCCCCAGAGTACAGACGCTCGTTGTCGTCGGAAAAGAAGAGAGCAGTTACATCAGTCGAATGGGAGCGAAGCAGGTGGGTCGGAGCCGGAGGAGAATTGCTCATTTCTGGCTGATGGGGTTAGGGTTACGCTGAACCATGACGCTGCTGCGATTCGCGCCTTCGCCCACGGGTGCTTTGCATCTTGGAGGCCTCCGGATGGCGCTATTCAACCATTTGTATGCTAGGAAGATGAAAGGAAAGTGGATACTGCGCATCGAAGACACCGACGCTGTACGTTTCAACACTCTCACTGTCGAGGAGCTCAAGACCGTAGTCGCGTCTGGTTCCAGGCTCCGTAGAGGGCATTCAACGCGCTCTGGATTGGGCAGGGCTCGACTACGACTATGGTGCTGCTCGACCAGCTATACCGTCCAGCTTCTGACCACGACCAGGACCCAGTCGCGGTGGACCTCATGCTCCCTACTTTCAGGTGAGTGCACCGAATATCAACGCGCGAAATTAAACAACTCCTGGTAGTCTGAACGTCTCGATCTATATCGTTCCTACACAGCAAAGTTGCTTACCGTGCGCTTTCTGCCTTGCTCACCACGTCGCGCAGCCAACATTGAATAGTCTGGACATGCATATCGCTGCTTCTGCTCGATGGACACTCTTACTCAAGTCCGCGAGAAACTAGCCCGCACGGGCTCCAACTCCACGTATGATAGACGATGTCTACATCTGACGGAAGAAGAAGTTGCACGTCGCGTTCGCGCTGGCGAAAGGCACATTGTCCGGTTAAATGTGCGTCCCATCCGCTTTGTACTCTAAACTAACGCGACGGATAGACCACTGGTACTTTCGCCCGACGGCCGACAACTGATTTGGTCTTCGGACATCTGAAAGACGCGCACGGCTCATTGTCAACGGACCCCGTTCTGTTGAAGACTGACGGATATCCGACTTACCATCTCGCCAACGTGGTCGATGACCACAATATGGGGATAACCCATGTTTTGCGCGGGGAGGTATGTTCGATGTCCCGGAATCGTCACTCTTTTGAGATGGTCTAGGAATGGATAACATCTCTTCCGCTCCATCTCGACATATACTCTGCTCTTGGAATTGAACCTCCGCAATATGCTCATATTCCGATCCTCGTCAATCCTGATGGGAGTAAAATGAGCAAGCGAAACGGCGATGTCAAGGCAGAGGACTACATTGTGAGCTCGCTCATGTCCTTCCCCTAGCTTGTTTCATAGCAATCTACAAGGCGCGCGGCTGGGAACGAGATGCCGTTCTGAATTGGCTCGCTCTTTCGGGTTGGGGAGCACGACACGAGTCCGAGCCTGCAACAGAGGTGACGCCGACCTCCACGGCCTCCGAGTCACATCCACGGGCGATCCAGGCGGCTCCAGATAGCACAAAAGTCATGGATATAGATGAACTCATCTCAGAGGTTGGTTCAACACCGTGTATTTGACTTGGACTGACGATGTCGATAGTTCGACATCGCAGCACTGACACATCGATCCTCTTCTCTGGACCTGGGAAAGCTAGCATATCTCAACCGACAACACCTATTGCGCAGTGCAGCCACTGTGCCCGGCTTGGCCGATGTGGCTACCCGCGTGAGGGCGTGGATGGATGAGAGCAAACCACTTGGCGAGATAAGGTGGATCGTTCTCAATGATCCTGAAAGCATCTAACAACCCATAGTCGTGAATATACAACCCCAGAATACATCCAAAATGTCATTCGTGTCTTGGATGCAAGTTGGTTCTTATTGACTTATGCCCTTTGCTCATCAAAAGCAGAGCCGCGTCGTCAATGTTCGAGACATGGTCAATCTTGCACCATACCTTTTCGTCGAGCCAGATTACTCCACCAAGGAAGCTCAAGAAATGATTCAGAAGGTTTCCGCCAAAGACCGACGTCAGTCCTGCTTTCTAGGCGAAGTCCTTGCTTAATGCTTTTAGAATGGATTTTGAATGAATTTGCCGCCGCCTTAAAAGGCATCCCGTCATGGGACTCCAACTCTGTCTCGCAATGCATAACTCGAGAAAAGGAACGCATGAAGACGCGGATGTTTCTGCCTGTCGTAAGACACGCATTGACTGCTATGAAGGTCGGTCTTTGTTTGTTTGAGGAAATGCGTCTTCACGGCAATCAGGACGGACCTCCAATAATAGACCTTCTGTTGGTGCTGGGGAAAGATCGCAGTGGTGCTCGTATCCACTCTGCTTCGCTGACTCAGGCAAATATATGAATTCAACGTCAAGAGATATCTCATCGCAGCTCATCTATACATGTGGTGGCCAGAATTGAAGCCGCTGCAAAAATATCAGCTTCGCCTGCTCCGTTACGAACGAACAGGACAAACCACCAGATTTTAGCGATAGTGAGTCCAAGTAGACTCAACTTACAGTGCGATAGCGTCAAGGTATGGTATGGAACGACTTGATTATAAGTTAACTCTGCTGCACCTCGGCTCTGTTGCGCCTTGGCTCTGCTGCCCAATACTCGCGATTTGTTTTGACAGTGGCCAGAGAGACGGATAGTCCTGGATAAGGAGGAGGACGTCACTGAAATTCAACTTCAACTTCAAGTTACTTACTGTCAGTAGCGGCGGAGACAGTCAGTTCGTTACGAATCGCTCAGCCAGTATTTGCCTACTTGAGCTATGAAATCGTCCGTAGTGGAAAGGAACTCCGAACAATCGCTTCCTGGGCCGAATTCTTTGCTTAGGAAACGATCGCCGGTGTCGGCGTTTCACTCGGGCGCGTTGAAGAGCTTTTCGATATGATTACTTTTAGTGAATACGAGCGATCTGAGATCTGAGGATTCACACTCGCAGCACATGGCAATACATTGATTCTGAATCTGCGGCCGGAAGTTGGGGACCCAACACGCGGAAGAATGCAGAGTGATGTTACCACCCTGCAAATGTCATAGAATCGCAACCACATGTCAAGAGGAGGCCATGTGAGCACCGAGCAGCGGATTCTGCAGAGTCTCCAACGAGTCCCAAGTACCACGGAAGAGCATTCTGTCGGGACCATAAGGTTACAAGACGGTTGTGGGTCCAAGCAAAACACTATAAATACAGATTTGATGTGTCCATCACTTGGGCTTGTTACCGTAAGCCAAAGCAATTGGGGGATACTCCACCCGGTATTCGTCGCCATACTCTGCCCTCTGACGATCATCGATAGCGCCGCCTTTCCGGGACGCATACTCGTAGCCGTAGTCGCTCCTGCCTTCACTGCTTACCGACGTAATCGCAAACGACGCAGGGTTCGTGAGTGTTAGTCGTCGCGTCGTGGCCTCTCGACCGGGACCCCAGCCGTCAGAGAAAGCGACTCGTATGTAAATGAGGGCATTTGCGATGCCGATGACGGATGGAACGAGGGCGGTTCCGAGCACTTGCAGCTCGGAATGGGTGATATGTAATATGATGAAAAAGAGTGTCCAGGCACTGTAAGAATATAGATGAGTCAGGTTTCGCTGAGCGAGAGAGCACGCACGCCCAGATTGCTGCGCTCTCGACGAGAACGATAAGGATGGACTAGATCTCTGGTCACTTCTTCGTTTAATGCACATAGGAGAAGGCCGGACCATGAACATCCTCGCTTTCATCTTCTGTGTTCTCCGAATGGTTTTCCATATCCGGTACGCCATGAAGGACGTACAATACACCGTCGTCCTGTAGAGTCCCAGTTAATCAAGCTCGACGCTCATGAGAGTACATACAGGGTACTAAATGACCAGTTTGCAGTGATCCAGCGAAACGGTAGTCCTTTCGGGAGGTGCTGGGCAAGGATCACTTCCACCATGATTCCTGTGATCAGCACCCCCAGCCAACACAGAGCAGCGGGGATGGCGACGCTGTAACTGTCGTATATCGTAGAGAGGCGATGTATCTGTCGAGGTGAGCCAGAGTCAGAGGCGAAACGAACGGAGACTGACCAGAATTGCATCGCCGAGGAGCATCGCGACGAAAGATAAAGCGTTGCCAATTGTCAGCGCGTTCTGCAGACGGCCAAAGTATCCATCGAGGAGGATGTCTCCGAGGGTTGTATTAGAATCGGTTCCCGAGAACATTGCAGAAAAGAAAACAGTCGTCATAATGGCCCAGTGCTGCCGGTTCTGAGAGAAGGGCAAGACAGGCAGACGCAGAAACACAAACCGCAGTGGCTAACGCGAGAATCGCGAGCGATGAGAGGTTGACAAAGTTGAGACCTGGCCTCCGCTCTGGCGGAGAGAACGTGCGGAGGTATTTCATTGCGAAGAACAGGACAAGAAACGCGGCGAAAGCAAAGGTCTCGACGACGACGATAACGACCTGCATAGAGAGAGCCGAGTGCGGTGGGGGCGGGTCACCGGCCGGAAGGACCATCGAGAACGACGCCGAGCCGCGTATGGGAGGGTATGAGAATGGTCTTGTCCAAGTTCTTGAGGCCGGCGACTCGGACGTCGCGATCAGCCATCGAAGGCGCGAATCAGAGATTGAATATTTTGTGACTGTGACAGTACATATGTCCCGTAAACCATACTCGCTGGCTCGCCTCAATGACTCTGTGCTCGGCGCATGGGGACTTCTGCCACACTCCGACACACTTGATCATCTCCTCCGACTTCTCTCGACCTGGGCTGGGACCGAGTTGCGTATTGTCTTCGATCTAGTACCGCGTTTTAATCTCCAAACCCAGTAAACTTCTGACCGTAAACACACTCTTCCCGTGCTCAGAAAGCAACTCAACTGCCCCAGCTTGTCCAATCTATATGCAAAATTCTGGTTCCTTTGCTTCACCTTCGCGCTCGTCTCCAACACCGAGCCGGCCTGACCAAGGTGCCCGTTAGTAACGCTGCAGCAGGGTACGGTTCCTGCTCTTCGCGCCCTCTCAGCGCAGGTAATAAATATGATAGGTTCGCCAAATTTGCCGGCGTGATTAGTGATTTCCAGATGCTTGGAAGATTCTGGGGTGCATCTACACTTATCTCTGTCAAGTTGGAATGGTGTTGAACGTGTTTCAGGCCTTCTTCAAATTTTCCAGTGGCTCATATCCCTGGAACGCAGCCAGCAGCCAACGCGGAATCTGCTCACGATAGAACGTTTGCAAGGATGGTCTATGCTCGGCTACTACCCCCCTCGAGCACCTCTGCTACCTTCGTACACACGACATTATCCCTACTTCCCTACCTTCGCCCGCATCCCTGCTCGACCCCACCGCGAAGCCTATTCCTCTCGACTCGGCCATCCTTTCCCGTTGGTCGTGCCGCTTTTGGGCTTCATATGTTGTTCTCCAGTTTGCGCATCTGCGTGAAGACCGCAAGTTGTTGCAACTTCAGCAGCGCACCTTGCGGCGCAAGAGTAAAGGCACACCGAGCAAGACGGAGACGCAGGAGCTAAGAAGGAAATGGGATGCCTACTGGAGTGGACTGCTCGTTAACGCGTGTAACCTCCCGCTGTCGCTACATTGGTGCCTGGTCTGGTCTGCTTTCTCCGTACTATATAGCTAACTAGCTATAGGTCAATCAACGGCGGACTGATCAGGAATCCTGTACTGCTCCATCTATTCTGACCTTCGCCCACTGAACCCTTTTTCAGTTGATCGTCGATATCCTCTCTTTCATTGCAGCGGTGGTTTCGTTCCAGACTGCCTGGAAAGCGACAGCGCTTCCTGCAGCGATTCCTCCACCGCAGGACATCTCTGATTTGGCGGTACCACCCATCGAGACGCCCTTGAACTGAGGGCAGTATGTACATACCAATGTACATCTTTTTTTTTTACAAGAGACTACTTTCGGAGCAACCGGCCTGAGGAAGCCGGAAGCTGATGGCTTGACTCATTTGGGATGCATCGATTACTCGTTTTGACTTTGCTCTGCAAACACGTCCTTCCACGCGGCAGACTTTTCCCTCAACCGCCATGTCCCCACCTCTCATCGATGGGCACACGACTGCCGCACAAGTTTTTTCTTCGCCAATTGGAGTCGTGACACGGGAAGAATTGAACAGCAAAAGCAAGGCAATCGTATTCTGCAGCAATCGAATATACGAGAAATATAGGTGGAGGTACGGTACCAGGTGAGTATTTGGTACAAATACATACAGAGGTTAATGGTCCAAGCAGATGGTACACGATACAATACAGATCACAGAGGGAAGATCCTGGTCAACGACTCAGTCTCGAAGCCGAAAGTCGAGGTGTTCACTCACATAGTCAAAGCATCGTCAAAGCCCCAAAGCACGAGCGCCAGCACCAACGCCGCCCTCCCATCCAAAGAACCGCTCCGATGGCACCTTCGCATCCAACGCCTCAAACTCCTCGTCGCTGGTCCATGAACGGTTCAAGCCACGGCTGCGGGCCCAGACGGAGATGAAGAGGATTCGCTTCAACTTGCGGTTCAAGAAGAACCAGTGCGACGACCACAGCAAAGTACCGCGACGCTTGACCGAAGACGAAAGATAGCTGGACAACGAACTGTCTACGGCGGCTCTGGGAGTAGCAGCGGTGGTGCCGCTCTTGTAGCGTCCGGAAGGCCTGATTTCGTCGACGTCGTAGTCGTCGAATTCAAAGAGCTCTTCGTCGGACGACGAGGTCTCGTAACCCACGGATGGAATGTCGTCCTCGTCGTCCGAAAAGTCGTTGGCGTGTGGGTCCGAGTCGATCTCTGGGGTATACGAGAAGACTTCGCATTCCGCCAGCCCAATCACGTCGTCGATGAGACGGAAAAGAGTGGGGTGGGTGCCGGACACAATGAGTGGCGGGGTGAATGGACTGCGGAGAATCGACGAGAGGGGAGACGAAGATGTGGGCTCCGACGACGGGAAGAAGTCGGAGGAGCTAGGAGGATAAGAGGAGTAGGTGCGAGGTGCGGACATGCCGGCTCTGTGAGGTGCAACCAGGGTTGTGCTGAGGGCATTGAGCACCGAAGCGCCGCTCTCTTCTTTGTTGAACTGACTCGGCTGGATGTTGGAAAAGTCATAATCAGGGAAAGCGTTGTTGAGCGTGGATATGAGGAGGTATAGTGTCTTTCTCGACGACTCTTTGCCAATCGGTCCAAATGGTGTCATTTCGGCCTCTCGGTCGAGTCCCATCCAGCTGGGCAGCGGTGGAGAGCTGGCAAGGTCGTCCTTGTATGCATTATTCAGGGTCTTGAACAATTTCTTGTCGCGCTTTATCTGTTTGCACGAGTATGCCTCGATGCGCGTGTGGACCGAGCACTCCGGTCCCTGGACCGGTCAGCGGGAAGATCCGTTTGGGCAAGTCTGCGGGAATGCACACCTCATGGTTGAGCGCTTCAGATAGACTAGCGAGCGTTGGGCATTCGAGGAACTTCATTATGGCACAAGGCAGCTGCCAATGGCCTCTGAACCAAACAAAGCCCGGCTCCAAGCAATATGTGATAGCCGGCGCCCCTTCTCACCAAACTATGTCAGACCTCAAAGTGGATGGCTTCAAAGCACGTATTCGTCGTCGTCCACAGCGCCGACTAATTACTTACGCAGTCTTCCGACCTCATTGCTGCCATCAATGAGCAATTCAGCTCGATGAGCGACGCGGAAAGAGAAGCTCAGGTCAAGAAGGTGGGGTCTATGTACGCGCGTTCCTTGCGCAGGCTCATGTTCTGCCAGGTAAACGGTATCATCGTGCTCCAGGTCACCAACCCCGCCGGAGACACAGCGAGCTGGACACTGGACCTCAAGAAGGAGGGCACCGTCTCATTAGGCCCGGCAAAGACCAAGGCAGACGTTACTGTTATCCTCTCCGACGACACTCTCGTCGACCTCGCCTCTGGCAAAGTACGGTCACGTCTTTCCTCCACTCCACGCCACTAATCACAAAAATAGCTCAACGGCCAGAAGGCGTTCATGACTGGCAAGCTCAAGACCAAGGGAAACATGATGCTCGCAACAAAGCTCGACGGTGTCCTCAAGGTATGTCATCCGCTCGTCTCCGCTCGTCTTTCCGTCCAAGTCTGATTTCGATCCAGGCGGGCAAGCCCAAAGCCAAGTTGTAAAGCATCTATATAATGAAAAACGGGGGGATATCATTATAAAGATTCTACGTCTACCGTACATACATCCGGATAGTCATAAATGCTCAGAAGATGCTGCCAAAGAGACCGCGTTGGCGCCGGGGAGCGGGTTGGGCGTCGGACCGTAGTGTCGACAGACTGTTGAGTTGTTTCATGACCTGCAAAGCACTCAATAAACCGTAGCTGCGGCAGCATCGGCAGGACTCGCCTCTTCGAGCTTGTCTTTGCGTTCCTGCAGATCAAGATGACGTCGCACTACAGGATTTTCACGCGCAAACTCGACAATCTCTTTTCGGTCGAGGTCGTAGAGTAACCGGGTGTCGATTTCACGAGGGAACTAAACCGCGGTTGACATTAGTCGTTGGCTTCTTTATTGGGGCGTACCTGGTAGAAGAACTGGTCTAGCAATTCGATGCTGATGAACATGGCCGAGGTATACGCCAACTTGTCTGCTACGACGTTGAGGAAGGCCTCAGGGCAGAAGACCTCGCTTTGAGGACCTGCTTTGCATCGCTTCGACTGCAGTGCTGCGAGACGGAGGCGCAGAATGCCGAGTCTGTCGTTATACATAATCGCATGGCGAGCTGGAGTGAATGTGAGCAAAACTGGAAACCGAGAAAACCACTCATACCGTCGAGAATCTGAGCCGGAGGATAACGATATGATTCAGCAGGCTCAGAGTCGTCGGAGGATCCTTCCAACCGCCTCGCCTTCCTTTCCCTCTCCTTCTCCTCCAGGCTTTTCACATAGGTAACCAACCCGCCCAACCGACGACTGCCGCCAACCTTCTTTCGAATTTCTTTTAGCTTCGACTCGCACATGACCACTTCCTTCTCAAAGAGGTCGATTGCACGTTTACGGCCAAGTTCCCACTCTTGCGGCTCAACCTCTACTTCATATTTGAACGGCTTGATGCAGTTCTCGACCTGGTCCGACGTGACACCGATCCGGTCTCTCAAGATGGCATGAGAGAATTGGATGAGGCGTTCTGAAGCGCGCGGGTGGAATGTGAACGGTTCGCCCGAGGCGATGGTGTCAATGAGCCCACGAAGACCGTCTGCAATAAGGAGCGTGGAGTCACGCCCGACACCCGACTTGGTCAACAGCGAGGAAGCCGCCTCGAGCTTGTGTCGCCAGTATGGCTCAACATCCTCCGGTTTCAGACGAGGATCTTGAGCAATCGTGCCCAGCTCTGGCGCACGCTTGTCTAGCCAGTAGAGCTGCTCGAGGACGTCCATGACCTTGTCGTCAAGTAAGGTTTTTAGCTTCTCGCGAATGGCTGGGCGGCGGAATTGTTGCGTGAATTCTTTGAAGCGCAGTTTCAGCGCGTCCATCGTCTCCGCGACATAGGACTCGGCCGTGATCCGGTGGTCATTGTATTGCACCTTGAACTGGTAGGTCGCCTCTTCTAGCTCCAACTGTACCGCATTTGTAATCCCATGAAGAGAGGAAGCCATGGAGGACTCGAGGACTTCCATAAGACGGCGCCGCAACGTGTCCGTTCCAACCATAAGAGAGTTGGAACTATTGAAGACATCCCGAAGAGAGGAAAAGTAGTCGTTCGACACAGTCAAGGCGGTCGAATCCCGTTTAGACGATTTAGTCGACTTTGTAACGACCCCGACGTATCCAAGATGGAGAGGATATCTGTTGCCAGCGAGGATGCCTGCGCCTTGTTCTGGGCTAACCAGATCCATCTTCGTGATGACACCCAAGGTACGAAGACCCAGCGGGTCGACCTTGCGGCTTGCACGTAAGGCCGGGGAGTTGGCAAGGTCGACGTCGGCCGCGCAGACTGCGAGCACGATATTAGGCTCTCGAATATATTTCTCGCACAAGGCAGCGATTTTCTCCTTGAGTTCCTCCGGCTGATCGAGGGAAGCGAGCTGGATGTAGCCCGGAAGGTCAATGAGCGTGAGGTCGGGGACATTCGGCGAGTATATCCGCAGGTCGATGGGCTCTGCAGATACGGCGTCAGAGTCTGGAACGGCGAGGTTCAAGTCTGTCAGAGTGCGTTGGATAGCAGAAAAGTCGGTGATCCTGCCGAGGCCGAGCGCAGGGAATTCGCCATATTCCACCGCCTTGCCGTCCTTGGAGGATGTGTGGACCAGTGTAAGCTCGATTGGGCGCCGTGTAACCATGTTATTCCCTCTGAATCGGACGTTAGAGTGTGGCCACAAGATTTAAAGAGCACGCACTTTGGCAGAAACTCGTGCCCGACAATGGACTCTAGCACCGAGCTCTTGCCAGAGCTTTGGCTGCCAATGACGACGATGCTGGGCAGCTTGAGGGCATCGCTCTGGTCAATGCTCAGAAGCATGCTCCGTATCTCGATTAGTTTACGAGTCAGATGCATCAGGCCGTTTTGTTGTCCGTCGACATCCTCCAGCCTGGTCTTGGGCTCTGAGGGAGAAGACATAGTCGCTGCCACGAGGGCAGCGATAGCAGCTTGATCTGTCGGTGGTCGCTCGTTGGAACCCTCGGGGCCGTCATCCTGCTGCTCCTTCTTTTGCCGCCGCCTCTCCTGGCTGGCAGCTAACAGGTCTTTGAGGAACTCCGGCGTTTCCAACTTGGGAAGTTTTATGTCGGACACACGGGACGAAACGGACTTGATTCCGTCCGAGGCAGCGTCGAAGAGGTCTGTTGCGGTATCTTGGGCCGAGTTCAACCACGCCGCTGTAGTATTGCGAAACTCTGGGCTCGTATGAGCTTTTGAGCAGTCAAACGCTATGGAACTGACCTTCAAACTTGTAGTTTGCATACCCGAAGCCCCCAGCACCAATTGTGGCGCCGGCAATTGGGACGCGGAATGCGCGAGCTACGAAGCGGGGAATGGACGCGTAGGAGATGGCGCGAATGTGCATATGGCGTAGAGCAGCCGGATTGGGGTTAACATATCGCTTGCGGAGGGAGCCCGACGTGGTATTCAACGTCGTGAATTGGCGGTGGACTGGTCGAGCCGAGTCGGCAACGCGTCGCGAGGGAACGGCAAGCCCATATGTGATGGCTTTGGAGGTAGGGAGCACGGAGGGCATCTTTCGTCGAATGGAGGAATACATGGTCCTCGACGAAAAAGTAGGTAGCCAAGTGCCGATACGCGTGCTCACTCCGATTTGATGGCAAGTAAATTACAAGAAACATAAAGATCGTGCTACTACTAGTTACTTCTTCGTCTTGGCCTTCTTACTACTGCCTTCAGCCTTGTCGTCTCCCTGTGCCAAGTTAGTGGACAGCATACGAGACAGAAATTCAGACCCACTTTACGTTTCGTGCCCTTCTTCACGGGCTCCTTCCCTTTCTTGACTGGCGATTTCTTCTCCTTGGGCTTCATGGTGAAGAAACCATCCAGCCGCCCTTGCTGCTTGGCGTTCATATACTTGGTCAGCTTCTCCACACCCTTCCGCACACGCTCCTCGCTGAGGTAATGTCAGGCAAGACGCATCGGCAGCAAGAAATGGAATACCTGAACCCCTTCTCAACCACCAGGAATTGCAGTAGTCCATCCAGATCAGGAAGCTTCCATTCCAGCTGAAAAACAGAATGAGACTGGACTCGATTGTGGCTCTTCATTCGTACCTCCACCTCATCTGCTGGGGTCACATCCGGTTTCTCAAACAGTTTCTTTGCCTCTTCCCAGGGCCATTCTTCGGGAATAACCATGCCACCTTTTCCTTTGCCCTTGCCCTTTTTCTTTGGCTTCGGTTTGGGTTTGGGCTCGTCGTCTTCATCGTCCGAACCTTTGTCGACGTCGGACGTCGGCGCAGGAGGCTCCTCCTCTTCCTCGTCATCTGAAGGTGCCGCTACCGCAGTTCTCTCGGCAGCCCTGTTACCTTTAATTGCGATCTTGGAATGTAACGCGCGACGTACTTTCCGCGCAGGTGCTTCACAACGCCCTTGAGCCCACCATGCTCCCGAATGAGTTTCAAGGCAGACTTTGGCCCCACGCCCCTTATCGGCTCGAGATAGTCGCAGCCAAGAAGAATACACAGATCAATGAACTGGGCCAGCTGTTCAGCGTGTGCGACCAGCCCATATTTGAAAACGAACCTGGCTCATATCCATGTCAAGACCATCCAACGCAGCTTGGAGATTAATCTCGCTGATGGGCTGCTTTTTTGCCTCGGAAAAGGTGAGGTGGCGAAACAGAATGGGGGCGGAGAAAGTGAGGGTGTCCATGTCTTCCGAACCTGCAGCGTAAACCTGCACTATGAGTAAAAATATAGGACGAGTGGCACCATGAATACATACCTTTCCACCACGAGCAAGCTCCGCACACTGTGCCTCAGCCTCCGAGGGAGCGACAATGACAGGAATACCCATAAGCTTAAGGAGTCGTCGGCACTCTTCGTTGTGTTCCCGCGTCACCTTGACTTGTCGACGCGAAAACTTGTCGACGTCCTCAGCTGTGCCGACTTCCTTCGCCTCCTCGCCGCCCTCCTTGGCTTCTTCGCGCTTTTCGAACCGTTTCGACAACTAAGCGGTGTTCCTCAAATGGACTATCGGCGCGCGACGTATCGACTCACCACGCCCTTTTTGAGGTCTGGGGGCTTGCCGTCGAAGACGTACGCAGGCTTGATGCCGTTCTCGACGATGCGTATTGTGCGGTAGAAGAAGCCCATGAGGTGGCTGGTTGTCTCGCCAGCATCGTTTGTGAGCATCTCGCCGTCCTTTTGGCGCACGGCGATGAGGAACTGGTAGATGGACATGGAGGCGTCGATGGCGACTTTGCGACCGAAGAGTGTTTTTATCTCGTGTTCTTTTATCGAGTCGGGAGCATGCTCAGAGAGCAGTCCTGTGAGGCCTTTGATGCCCATGCTGAGGCTCGTGTCAAGAAGGTCGAGGAGGTCAAGAAGAGGTCGCGGTGGAGCTAACAAGGCAGGAAGGTTGCAAGAGGAAAAGCGCGTTTCGTCACAGTGACTCACGCCGCGGTGACAAGCGCGTCAAGACTTGGTCAAGACTACAAAATACAAGAGGACCCCGAAAATACGCTCAGAGGTCATCCCGGGAGTTCGGACAAATTTTGAGGCCCTCCAGCTCAACGTCATGTAAGAATTCGGACATCCAGCAGCGTCGGCGCCAACAAGTCATGTTGTCTGGCAGTGTCTTGTCACACTGCTTGGACGGCATGGTCGTCGGTCGACTTGATTTGGACACTCAAATCCTCATATTCAAATGCTGGAACGACTCCTCTGTAGGTGCAAGGCTTCACAGGACTCAAGGGAAGCTTCCTTGACGCGTCTAGGGACTTGTGAGAATTTTTTCGCAATTTTACGACCACTTATTCGGACATGGCGCAGTTTTGGCGGAGAGTTCGGACAAATTTCGGCCCCAGAAAATTTTCAGGATGACCTCTGAGCGTATTTTCGGGGGGTCCTAATACAAGGCGCATCCACCATCCTCTGCGCATCCTATAACTTGGCCTTTGTTGTAATCAACTTCTTCAAGCCATCCTTGGTTGTATCCGTCATCGGTGCACTCGTCCTGCTCACCCTTTCCACGAAGACATGGGTATAGCCTCCCACAGCAGACGGCGTGTCCACCCCGGCCCTACTAGTATACACCGCAACCTCGTAGCTCACCGAGGAAGTACCCAACTTGCTCACTCGCAGCCCGAGGTCCACAACTTCCGGAAAAGAAACCGGCGCAAAGAACTTGCATAAAATCGGTTGAAAGGGCGGAGATCCTGGATATGTACACCCACCTCGCACCACGACGATATGACTAGGCCAATTAGAGGGCTTGCCGCTGGGTCCTGCCCACAGTGCTCTTGAAGGTAGGTATTCACGATAGAATCAAACCTATTTGGCGCCTCTTCAGTACCCAGGTGGTTACTATACGCAGGGTAGAGTCGAACCAGAGGTAGTAGGCCGCGTTATTAACGTGCTGGGTGAGGGATTTATTTTAATCGTGCGGAGGCGACAAGTATACCAAATATTGGTCGTTGTCGCTCCTAGAGAGGCTTACTGACTGTGGTTGGAGTAGCAAAGGGAATACCATCGTGTCCTATAGGAAAGAAAGAAGGGGTAGTCGCTTCGTTGCCGAGCCTTGAATTGGCTCATCGTAGTCGGAGAGCAAGCTTTGCGGGCAATTTGATTCAGATCAAATGTTGGTAAAAGTTGCAACAAGCGCTACAGATCCAGATGATACAGATAGGCTACAGTTCGTTTCGCAAAATAATGCTAAAACACGGCTCACACCACGGCTTGCCGTTCCTCTCAAAGAACGCAGGCGTCTCAAACGGCTTGTCGCAACCAGCACAGCAGAAACATGCCCAACACCACTTGCCGCCCAACGCCTCTACCGCCTGATCGTGGTCCCGAATGCTCCGTTTACATTTCTTGCACTTGGGCAATCGTAGACGGACGTGGCAGGCCTCACAATAAGGGTAACCCTTGTACACCGTGAAGCCGACGTCGTCCGACATGAAGCGCCGTCACCGGAAAAGGCTAGTTCACCCTTGGCCTTGGGCTGCGAAGGCGGTAAGAACGGGTCCCCGCACTCGGCACAGAAAAAGTGCTGCTCGTGGTAGGTGCGTCTTCCAAGTTCGGCGTCATCCAGAGATATAAAGCTCTCGTCGACGATGGGAGTTTTGCAACTGAAGCACCGAGGAGCAAAATTCTACAACATATCAAAAAGAGGACAAGAGAGAAGAACGTATCCGACGAACCTCATGATAGTCCAGGTGGCAATAAGCATGCCCGTCGCGCTCATAGCTGCTCACATGCTCCAAAAGTTCGCTGCAGACACTACACCGGAAGCACTCGGGGTGCCAACGAAGCCCCATAGCGTTCACGATGCGACCGACGATATACTTGTCGCAGCCGCCGCATGCAATGCCGCGGAGTTGTCTCGGGTTCGGAGGATTAGCCGGGAGCGTTTGAGATCCCTGCGAAGGAACGCCTCCAGTGAAACTGATCCCTGGCACTTCGAAAATTTGCGGAGGACGATTCGGCTTTGTGTCGACGTCTTCTACAGAGATGGACGGCCCAGTTGGTCCATCGTCATCGTCTCCGGGCAGATTGATCTGCGGGATAGCAGAAGGTGGGCTATCATCTGGTAGAGAGATGGAAGGAATCGAGGTGGGTGAGGAACCGTTCAAGGCGAATGTTGGAGGCGGGGGATTTGAGGTCGATGGAGGGCCGCTGAAGCTGAAAGTAGGGGTCGGCTTTGTGGATGGCGATCTTAGAGGCGAGCCAGGAAGCCCGGAGATTCCAGAAGACGATGGACCCCTTCTCATGGATGAAACGGGTGGTGAATCCTCGAGATCGCCAACGTCTCGCTTTATCGTGCTGCCTGGTGTCCGAGGCAACGGTGGCACTCCGGCAGGCCACCCACTCGGCCTGCCGCCGGCGTCAGCAAGCCCGGCAGTGGCAAACATCAATGTTCGGCTACTTCCTGGCGTCTTCTCCATCATTCCCGGGGCGCTTCGGCCTTCGAAAGTCGAGTTGCGCATCTGAGGAGGTTGTGGGCGGGCCGATGTCGACGCGCGCGAATCCATAGATGGAGGTCTTGGTAGATCTCGAATGCCATAGGTTGGAGACACCGGAGAGACGACCTCTCGCTCGTGTGCTTCCTCGGAAGCCTCCGATTCTGATTCGTCCTCCGAATCATCCGGTTTGCTCTCTGTTGCGCTGGTTCGCGTTTCAGCGTCCGAGTCGGATTCAGACTCGTCATCAGAAGGTTCCGGAGAAGGTGTCGGTGATTTTTCCCGGGCAGTCGAGGCGGGGGAACGGACGTGTAGGGAGCCTCCTCGTTTAAGACCGCTAGCTGGTGCAGCTGGGGTCTTGGAAGGCGTCGGCAGTGGTCGGCTCGAAGATGGGGCGGGTGTAGAGCCGTTGGTAAGCAGGCCGCGTTTCCACAAGGGCACAAATTTCCCGCCCTCGAGTTGAGCTGGTGGACCAGACAAGAGGTCCTTCAGTTCGCTGGCCTTGCTGATCGTTGCAGCAGGCGATGGAGGAGCAGAGGGCTGAGTCGGATGGGCCGGTACATCCGTCCACGACCCGGAACCACCAGTGAATCGCGGGGGAGAAGCGCGTCGGCGAATCTGGGACGGGGATTCCGACTGGGTTTGCGGCAAAACAGGCTTCTCTGGAGGCGTAGGAGGGCGTCCTAGGTCGAGGGAATGGTGTCTACCGGGACTCCGTGGGATTTGCGGCTGGATCGAGGATGGAGTGGGTGTTGGAAGTGGGCGAGAAGTAGCGGAAAATGAGTTTGCACGGGCAGGTGGACCAGGATGTTGTGAATATGGTTGTTGGGGTTGATACGGAGCCGGTGGTAGTGTATCTGCGCGTCTGGGGGCAGGAAGTGGTCGTCCTGCATGAGCTTGTACTTGTACGGCTTGTGCTTGCCATGCTGAAGGTGCAACGGGAGGATAAGGATGAGGGTGGCCTATCGACGATCGCGGTTGAGCATATTGGGGATGCTGCTGATATTGGTATTGTTGCGGGGCAGCAAACTGCTGGGGATGCGGAGGAGGGTAATAGGGCTGCTGCGGCTGAGGGTATAGTCTTGGATCGTAGGGCTGGTAGTGGTGGGACATGGTCAAGTTGAACCGACTATATAAGGCGCATCACGTTGGTCACAAACAAAACATTCTTTTCTGCAACCCCCACCAGGCAAGTCCGGTTCCTTCACGTCTCTTGATGAACCTAGTTACGGATGTAGAGTCAACGACTCACTTGTCCGAGAGCGCAAAACCCCATGTGGATTATTCCGTTGCCTTCCTTCTGAATCTCTCCAACCTCTTTCTTTGTCGGCAGCTAACCTTCTTCTACAGGTTCTTTACCTGGCTCTCATGCAAAAGTAGATATGCTGTTGTACTGTACTAGGACATGAATTATTCGTGACTCGTAACGATCAAGCTCTTCTCCTCCACAATGCGGTACTACTCGCAAAAATATCCCGAGGTCGATGAACTCGTCATGGTGCAGGTCCAGCACATCGCCGAGATGGGGGGCGTACGTTCGTCTCCTCGAGTACGACGGCATCGAGGGCATGATTTTGCTGTCCGAGCTCTCCCGTCGTCGCATCCGTTCCGTTCAAAAACTCATCCGTGTCGGCCGAAACGAGGTCGTCGTCGTCCTCCGTGTCGACAACGAGAAGGGCTACATCGATCTCTCCAAGCGACGGGTGTCGCCTGAAGACATTACGCGCTGCGAAGAGCGGTATATGAAGAGCAAGAGTGTTGCCAGCATCCTCCGCCATGTCGCCAGCAAACTCGGTGGAGAGCTTCCTGGTGAACGGGAAAAGCGCTCGCGGAAAAAAGGCGCCGCCGATGCAGAAGATGTCCTCGACGAGCCCCCGCCACCAGCAGCCGGCGAGGCTGAGCGTCTCGAGCACCTCTACGACACAATCGCATGGCCCCCTGGGACGCACATACGGCCATCCATACGATGCATTCAAACTCGCATTAACGTGCATTCCACTCTTGCCAAAACTAGGTCTTTTATCTGACTCGATTCCAGCGAACCCGATACTGTATTCGCCACACTCGCCAACCCCATTCCCGAGGCCACCTATTCCCTGCTCACCGCCACAATCGCACGTCGTCTCACTCCCCAGCCCATCAAGCTGCGTGCCGACATTGAGCTCACCTGCTACACACCCGCTGGTATCGATGCGATTAAGCGCGCACTGAGGGCCGGCGAAAAAAGCGAGCACAGATGCCGTCCCTATCAAGGCCAAGCTCGTTGCTCCACCTTTGTATGTTCTTAGGTGCGTCTCGAACACTGACGCGATTTTCAATCCAACATCCATCTAGCACCAATGCAACAGACAAATTCGCCGCCGTAGAACGGCTGGAGCGTGCGATCGAGGCAATTCAAGCCAGTATTGAGGACGAAGGCGGTAACTGCGTCGTCAAGATGAAGGTGCGTCTCCCATCTCGACTTGCCCTGCGACAACTCATTCTCGTTCCCAGCCCAAAGCTGTTTCGGAATCCGACGAAGCAGACTTGGCACAACTCATGGCAAAAGTTGGACAAGAAAACGCAGAGGTTTCGGGCGACGAGGAGGACGAGGCTGCCGACTTTTAGATGTAATGCAATTGTATGTATGAACGGATTATCTCCGAGTTTCTGTCCATCTGTGAGCTCGTGTACCAGCTGTTAGCACAACTCACGCACCTGGATCAAGGTACATCATCCTCCCGCGTCCCTTGTATCTTACCCCGCCGTTGTTGGTCTCGGCCTCCCGCTCGTAGCGCTCCTTGAGCCGCTGCAGCTCCTTCTTCTTCTGCGCTTCTATCCTTTCATTCTCTTCCCGCTCCAGACGCGCGTCGTACTCCTCTTCCGTTTCCTGACGCGACCCAACCGGTGGTTCCGGAATAGGCTCTTTGCGCCGTTTTTCCTTCTTGGATTTTTTGCGGTGCCGGCGTTCCGACTCTGCACTAGCCGAACGTTTTGACTTTCGTCGACGACGCGAAGATTGCTTCCTCTTCTTCTTCAGACGAGGGCGATGCGGGCCGTGCGGGCTTGGCAGCTATCGGAAGGGTATAAGGCAACGTGCAACGAAGCTGGAGGATCTAACCTTGGCGCAGTTCTAGTTCTCCCGAGTTTGTTATCGAGACTGTCGTGAGAGGTCGAGACTTTTCGTCGACCTCAACTTCTCCTAGCTTCTGCACCACATCTTCGTACCCCCGAACCTAGGACGATGTTATAGACCGCTGGGGGTGTAGCTACAGACTCACGACTCTTCCGAACACTGTGTGCTTGCCATTCAAGTGCGGACATTCTCGTAAGGTGATGAAGAACTGAGAGCCGTTGGTGTTGGGTCCTGAATGAAAATAAGACGTGGATCAGGAAGATCTGCCAGTGCGCGCGCCTTTGTTGGCCATACACAAGAGCCCTGGTGCGTCCACCGGTCGGTCGAGGTTCTCGTCTTCGAATGACCGGCCATAGATTGATTCACCACCCTGGCCGTTGCGTTTCGTGGAAATCTAGGTCGCCGACGCGTTAATTCTGATATAGCTGTGTGCAGAGCAGTCATACCGCCGGCTTGGATCATGAAATCTCGAATTACTCGATGAGAGATTGAGTTCTTGTAGTAAAGCGGGACGCCCGTGCTCGAGAGGCCTCGTTCTCCAGTACAGAGAGCTCTAAAATTCTCTGAAGTTTGAGGCGCCTTGAGGGTGGATCAGCGACACGCGACGCGTTGGAATGACTTGATCTCACTTCATCTGCGAAAAGCTCAAATATAACACTGTGAACGGATGAGGAAGTGTATGGGAAGGAGCGGCTGTATTACCGTCCCAGAGGCTCGTTCCCGATAGACCAATCCAGAAATACGCGGGGACGTGCCATGAGTGTTCAAGTTTCAAGTTGTGAGTGTGACAAGCAGCACTGGGCCTGGCAGATCCCACGACTCGTCTCTGGACGCCATGGTCAGTGTCTCTCTCTCTCCTCATCAGCCTTTCTCCCTCACCCCCAGCAGCGTCAGTTCAACGTCGTTGTTCTCGGAGGTACGCTGCCGCTTAATCACTTAGCGACACGTCTGCTCACCGAAAGCGTAGCTGGTGGGGTCGGTAAATCAGCCCTCACTGGTCCATTATTCTGTCTTCCCACTCGCTCTCGTCTCATTCCTCCTAGTCCGCTTCGTCCGGGATGTCTTCGTTGAGAATTACGACCCTACGATTGAAGGTCTGTGCGCGCTTATTGGGCGCTGTGTGTGACTCTCAACCCGCATGCAGAGCAGTACCATCGGCCATTGATGGTCGACGAAGAGCTATCTTCCGTACGTCTGCCATCTATCAAGATTTATCAACGCGTTTCCTCCGCTTAATTAAATATCAGCTCGAGGTTCTGGATACGGCTGGTGCAGAACAATTCACGTCGCTGAATGAGGTTTATATCAAGGCCTGTTTCATCGTATCCCTTCACAAGGCACC